>OU015490.1:4586390-5186390 GCA_907164885.2 Dolomedes plantarius | reverse complement strand
GTTTTTTCTATGGGTCCTACAGGTACAGTTCTTTCGGCATTTTTTATGTATTCCCAACGAGGAATCTGGCTGTGCAGAGTTTGGTCTGTATTTATGGGACACCCTGTATATACAGACGGTCGTTCGCACTTTTATGAAAACGATTTTGATAGTTAAGTTTTATGTATAAATGTCGTATTTTTTTCGGCGATTTGCTTCTGTCTGATAGCCATGGTTCTTGATAATAGCTTTAGCTCGAATTTTCCCCGAAAGTAAACTTTGTCTGAGTAGTGGCATGCCAATTTTACCCCATTCCTCTTGGATCGTTTTCCAAAGTTCGCTCAGTGTTCTTGGATGCCGTTTTCCAAAGGCTCGTTTTAATACAAACGAAAGCGCAAAAGTCCATAGGAGAAGCGTCAGGTGATTTTACAGGTATTTCTTTAAATGGGATATACTTTATTTCTGTCTTTGATTCCTTCTTTCCTAAATAAGCGGCAGTTGATTTAGACATATGACTAGAGGCTTTGTCCATATAAAGCTCAACTTTATCAATGTCCTTTCCGTATAAGGACTGGAATTTTTTGTTCAAAAATTGGTTCTAGAATATTCTTCTGATAGTAGAGTTAATTAAATTTGGCTTTACTTGATGCTTTTTTATTTTTAGTTTGTCGTTGTAAGAAAATCCTGCAACTGTCCTGAATCCCTCTGGGAACTTTTCTGTACACTGACGGAGCCATTTCGTACAGTCATTCCCGTCAGTTGAGCAATAGAAAATTGATCTTTTTTTATTACAGTCACTTAAATACACCCGTGCTTCATCGAGTGTTACCACAAATTTTCCTTTTTCAGCGGCTAGGTGCTTTTAATGATTTTCTACAATTTGTTTTTCTTTGAGCAATATGCTTTGGCAAGAGCAGAGGAACTTTAGGTTTAAACATCTTTTTTAACTTCAAATCTTTATGAATGATTTTACTTACAGTACAAGAAGACATTCCTATTTTCGATGCACTGGATCGTTTAGTCGGCGGATTTTCTTCTAGGATAAGAGACTTCACTTTCTTGATATTTACCTGCGTTCGAATAGTCTTAGGATGAGGTTTAGCGGTCATGAGTACATTTTTACTTTCCGTGAGATGTTTTTTTCCCTTTCAAATTTAATATATTATAAATAACTTTTTTTGAAATGCCATAAATGCGATTTTTACACCTCTTTATAATTTGATGATACAAATATTTCTCCTCGGAAAGCGCAGTCACGTAAACTTCAAGAAATCTCTCAATTTTAGAAGCTATTTTCAAATAAATCTTTTATTGTACATTCCAATCAAAAGAAAATAGTTGTAGCAGTCGATTACCCTGAAGTTGCCAAATTTTTATCACAAAATTGAAACGGCAAAAATAAATTGCAAAATCGTATCCATAAAGTGTGAAAGACCTTCTGTATTTAACAAAGAACAGAATGTTTTCCCATCTTGAAAAAATGACTTATTTTTATTTATATATTACCCTAAAAAGATTAAAGATTCAACGAATTAAACTCGACAGTCGTGCAGAAAAATATGTTAAGTTCATTATTATAGAGCACTGAAACTGATAAATAATAAATAAAGTCTTTTAAAGAATGAGATATCTTTTAATTTTTACCTTTTCCTGAATTAATTATTGAAAAGAACTAAATAAAGTATAAGCGAAATTTATATTCACTCCAAAGCAGTTAATTTAATACAAGTATTTTTTTCGGGCATACTAAGTGCGATGGTTATTTAAATAGGACTTAGTAATGCATGTGTGTTACTCTTTTAAAATATTTACGCTGCTTTTTAATTTGAATTGTGGTTCATATCCTTTTCCTTTGTAACCTACCGTGAATAATATTTTACTTTCAAAGAAATTAATTATGTATTCACCTTATTTTAAATTCAAGAACCAATGTTTTGTATCGATAGATTTATCAGTGTTTAAAATTGCTTCAGTTAACAAAAAATAATCAAAATTGTCTCTCCACTTTATTTTTAAATGATGTTAAAGAAAATTGTCATTATTTGTTCATAAAATATTTGCTCCCATTATCTTTGTGTACCTTAAAAGACAGTTTTAGTTATGTGTAAGGCTTGTATTTGTTCACATTATTTATTTGTTAATTAATTTAAGATCTGCATGTAGTTACAAGAAATATTTCTTTACATTCCCATGTAAAACAAGAAAGTGTGTATTTTAAAAATTTAAATATTAGTTTTAAAATCGAAATTATCAGCCTATAACCCTGTGTCATATCACGAATAATAATATAATTGTTTTCTTATGAATGTTAAAAACTAAAATTAAAAACCAAAGAAAAATTAAAAACCAAAGAAAAATTTAAAAACCAAAGAAAACCAAAATTTAAAAACCATTTAAAAACCGAATAAAAAGCTGTATTCAGATTACGCTCGATCTGATATGAAGATTAAACAAGACCATCTTTGAATGTAAGATAAGTACTGTCATCGGGCTATCAGATTTTTTAAAGGCACATAGAAATGCTACCTTGCCCTCTCTCAGTCTTATATAAAACTCTATTTCCTTCTAAAAATTGCTTCGTATAAGGTCAATTTTATATAATAAATTGAAAAATTATTGCAATGTGCACATGTGCTACATTATAACATTGTGTTAGGTGGTTATGTGTGAGGTAAAATATTAATACAAACTTACCAACACTTTTTAGACGTAAATACGTAAGGACAATATTTAATTTTAAATTTGTCATTAGGGAAAAACCAATAACGAAGTTTTTTAAAGTTTTTCAAAGAAGGACAAAAGTTTAACAACGAATTTTCTCTCCGCTAAATAACAGTTATTGGACTTTTTTACATAATTGTTCTCTGAAAACTTTAAATCCATGGGGTCAAATCGATTTACTTCGATAATCTGTAGATTTTTAACTGAAAGTCTCTAAGGATTTGTTGTCGCTAAGAATTTGAAGTTTGTAATAACGGCTGGCGAGTTACGTGCCAAATCGGCTGCAAAGTTTTACTATATTAACGAGAACTTCAATAAACAGTTTTAAATCACTTATTTTCCCTCTATGTATCAAAAGGTTGCACCTTGCAGTTAATAATTGGAATATACAAACAATCTGCTTAGGATGGTAGCTCATTAAGTTTATAGTGTGCTATTAAAGTTGTTTTGTTACCTATAATAAAAAAAAGGATAAGAATACACAGATACTGATAAAACAAAGCCTGAATAGAGAAAAAAAATACTAACTTTGTTCGATTTCTGTGCTATGGAGAACAAAAAGACATTACTTTTATGACTAATATGTTCCCATGATTAATTATAATTAGTTGGTATATATATATATATACACTACACTACAATAATGGACCGGTCGCCTGCTCATTTGCATAAAATTCGACTGCATGTCGAAATTTATGCAAATCCAGTGTTCGCACATGACCTGTTAATGTTAAATTGATACGCGAAGTGGTAACGTGATTAGTTCTATGAGAAATTGTAATAACATGTCGAAACGAAAGAACTTAGTGACTTTGAAAGATATTTTATAGTTGGTTGTCACATTAGTGGAAAGTCTATTCGTGCACTATGTAATGTGAGTCACGCAATTGCGGTAGAATTATTATAGCCACGGTGAACTGTTGGGGATGTCGTGAAGAAGTGGAAGACTACGAGAGTTGGGAAATGAACTGAACACGTTCGTCATCCCCGTAAACAGGCCGAATGGGATCGACGTGTCCTGAAGCGTGAAGTTCGTAAAAACCACAAGAAACCACTCCAAATCCTCAACAGTGTGTTACAACAGGCAGCAGAAGTTACTGTGCACCACAATACTTTGCGGTAAGAACTGCACGCCCTCAATATCCACAGATGTGTTGCCGCACACAAACCAAACATCACCCCATCCAACAAAGCCGGCAGACTCACTTGATGTTTGTAAGTCGCAAGTGGACTGTGAACTACTGGAAAACTGTTTTATGGAGCGAAGAGTCACGCTACATACTCTTCCAGTCGGATGGTCGTTCTTGGGTTTGGCGAATGCTAGGCAAACCTCAGTTACCTGAGTGCATCACTCCAACTCTCAAGTTCGTTTGTAGTGGTTCTCTTTTTTGGGGTGTTTCTCGTGGTATGGCTTGGGACCTTTGCATGTTGTTGCTGGTAAATTGAATGCCGACGCCTATATGAACATTTTGGACAATCAAGTTCTTCCTACGCTCTGGCAATTCTATGGAATGGATGAATATTACTTCCAGGACGACAACGTTCCATCCCATGTTGCAGCCTCTATTAAATAATGGTATCAAGATATGGATATAAAACGTCTTCCCTGGCATTCTCAGAGTCCCGACCTAAACCCTACAGAACATTTGTGGGACGAGTTAGGCCCACGCTTACGGACCGAAATTAAATTTAGTAATGTTTCATTACTAACTGCAAAATAAAATATTTTTAAATCAATATTTCATTAATTTCAAAGACTTAAGGGGGAGATGTAACGTGAGTCACAAAACTATGTAATGTGAGTCACGTAAAATAATGATTAAGATAATTATTTACAACCCCAAAAAATTTTTGGAGGTGTATATCACAACTTGGAAATGTTTATTATTTCATAAAATACTTCTTTTTTACTCTATTGTGTTGAAAGAGGAGAAATTTTAGGTTTTCATTAACACACTAAACTTGACTTCCTTTTTTTAATGTGAGTCACAGTGCTAAATTATGGTTTTGATACAAACTTTTCATATTAAATTTCTTAAAATTGATATCTCTAGTTTATTACTGTACCCCATATGTCTATAAAGAACTTACTTTTTTAAATCAAATGTGATATTTCTTTGATATATATAGAATTTCCTTTTGTGAAATTGTGTCAAATGGTGGGTTACATGGAATTGCCCATATGTAGAATATGAATAACATTTTTCAGAGATGCAATATGCTGCTTACGCAAAATCTGTCGAGTGTCTCTTCTTAATCACATTTAGCATCTTCCATTAGTGATCGAATACAAAGAAATATTTTAAACTGAACGACTGCATTACCTTATTTTTAAGAGTATTTTTAAATCAAATTACTCGGAACGCGTTCGCACAAACTTTTTTCCTATAAAACTGGAAAACCTTATCTTCTTCTTATACATATGTTCGAAATGATTTCAAATTCTTTGTTCTCACACGTTAAAAACACGACCTGGGCACTAAACGTAGAAATTCATTGAATATTCTGGGACCGAAGATATTCAAAGTGCCAGAGCAATGAAAATATCAAATGCGTTTTTAAAAGTATATTTGATTTGTCTTTAAGAGCAAATATTTCTCATACTATTGTCTTTGCAGTTTTATCTGTTTAGGGAAATATTCTTGTAGGTAATTTTAAAAGACATAAATAAAACAGGAAATGGGCTTGAGGTAGACTAGTGGTAGCGCTTCGGCTTTCGGTGTTCACTGTCCTCGGATAGCACAAGCGCCATTAAATACATTCGGGTGTGGCCGGATATAGGCATAGTAAATCCATGGACCGGAAAGTTCTACTTTGAGGACAGAGAAGGTGGGAGAGGGTACGGTCCCTTCATATGTCACCCCTGTGTGTGCTCGGTCAAAATTGATGTGGAACCTGGCTAAATCAGACTCCGACCCTTGTGGTGCCATTATAAAACGAGAGCAGTACTCCTCAGCCCGATAGCTATTATAAACCTAGTCTGGAATATGATAACGCCCAGAGGGCGTTAGAAACAACAACAGTAGTAAATGAAAGAACTGAGTACAAACCCTTATAACTTGAGTAACACAACCGTATTTAACACAGTTGAAAAAGAGTTGGATTTGGCCTTTTGGGTTATCTTGAAAGAAGAGCTGGTATTGCTACTCACCCAACGATTGCCTGTTAATTGGCAAATTCTTTTGGTGAGCAGTTCAACTCTCACATATATATATATATATATATATATATATATATATATATATATATATATATATATATATATATATATATATAACCAAAAGAAGTTTAAAAGGTTAAAAATTCACCGATAGATGTCACTGACATGCGAGGGATTTAGCAGATTCATGCAAATCAATCTTGCAATAAAAGCCCGTAATACAAAGGGATTTGGAGGATCGACCACGAAGTGGAAAACCCTAGTTGGCGGAGGTCCGCATTACTGCGGTGGAAACCGTTATGATTAATATGACGGTGGAATCGTCCACGGGGAGTAGCAGTGCTCACAAAGCTGCACCAGTGAATCTACCAGTGACTAACTTTTATTTTCCTAATAAAAAAAATCCGACTTCCTTGTGAGCCCTTTCTTGCAAACTGTACTTCTTTATCATATCTTATTTTTTATGAAGTTTTAAAAATTTTGCGAACCTTTGGCTCACCCGGTATTGATATATATATATATATATATATATATATATATATATACATATATTTATTTATTTATTTATTTATTTATTTATGGACATTCTGCTAACGGTAACCATGTAACGAAAATTTGCTTTTCGGCCAACCATGTCTGTCCCTTGACTAAGGTCTACATTTATTCTTCACGTAATTAGAATCATGAGTGCTATAACCTGCGAATGGATTTTCCCCATTTATGATTCAGTTTCAAAATTCCGGCGTAGACTGCTATAGGATGTGTTATATTTAATGCATGTTTTTCCATAGGCGTTGCTATCGGTCCAGCCTAAATGGTATTATTAGTTGGAAATTAGAAATATAAATACATAATTATCATTCAGAATAGAAATTAAAATAAAGGAATGAATTTACACATTTAATCTCATTTATACATCAATTCACTGAACCCTCCAAACAAAATAAAAACATTTTGCTTGTTCATGAGATAAATACAGAAAATTAAACTAGAAATCAACAAACAAAGTGTTAGCTATTTAAGTGAAATTAATAAACGAACTTTAAAAACTAAGAATTTTAGACTTCAAACTATTGTTTCTACCGATGTTGATAAAGTGATCTCTTTTATTCTCTCTATAGCTGACTGGTGATATGCTTTTGAAACCACTGAATCCTAACATTATCTGAATGGAATAATTTTACAGCTTTGAGTTCTAATATATTTCAACTATAATAAACCAGATGGTGGCGGATAACCTTCGTTATATCACACATTTATTTGCCGGATTAGAGCTCAAATTTCTCTAAATTAGGTTCTTTTTCAGACAGGAGTTCTTAATGTTTGTTTTAAAAGATATAGACAACTTCGTTTCATTGCCAATGTTCTACTACACAGTTAGTCTGTTGATTGGGGACGCTACGGTCATCTTTTGCAAAATATTTTATATATATATATATATATATATATATATATATATATATATATATATATATATATATATATATATATATGTATGTATATATATATGTATATATATATATATATATATATATATATATATATATTTATATATATATATATTTATATATATATCTATATATATATATATATATATATATATATATATATATATATATGTATATATATATGTATATATATATATATATATATATATTTATATATATATCTATATATATATATATATATATATATATATATATATATATATATATATATTTATATGTATATATATATATATATATATATATATATATATATATATTTACTTTTATATTTTATGCTGTTTAATCCTCTTTTAAAATACCATCCAGTGAAAGAGTAAAACATAGAAAACTAAAGACCACGAGCTGTAAAATGGATTTTATTTTCCAAAGGTACTTGTATAATAGAAACAATATCGAATAATGTCAAGTATTGGAACTTTTCGAGTTATAGAATCATCAGGTATCTTGTGGGATATAAACAAAAATTCGATAATATTTTTCTCCCTTTCTTGGTTAGAATGACTAATATCCAAGTATAAATAAAACTTGGTGTAATAAAGACGTAACTGCGAGGTAACGTATTTTGTTTCAGTTTTGAAAAGAAACAAACACACACACACACACACATATATATATATATATATACATACTAGCATTATTGCCCGGCGTTGCCCGGGTAGATATATAGATATAAAATATTTCATGCATTCCATCAAAAAAATACTGGGCTGCACTCCCGCTCTTCATGTTCATCTGGCCAGACAGAATACGCTTAGCACGTTTCTACTGAAATGATACACAAACAATAAGAAAGAAAGAAACTTTGCCTGCGGACCTTCGTCTGATTTTAAGGTCATTCCCAACCCTCTTTTTCCCGTGCATTGAAATTTGACCCCCCCCCCCCGTCATCCTCAAACCACCCCTCTTAACGCAGCTGGTTGAGGAGAATCCACAGGGGGTAGACGCACCTCTATCGGGCACAAAAAACATTAAAAAATTAATTTTAAAAAAATTAATAGAGCCCCAAATTTCGTTTTTAATGATTTAAGTTTCTCGGGTCCAAAACATTAACTGTGCCGAATTTGGTCCCGGTGGGTGAAACAGTCTATGATTCTATAGCGGACAAACAAACAGACAAGCTCTTTTATATATGTATATATATATATATATATATATATATATATATATATATATATATATATATATATATATATATATATATATGAAATAATATAATGCATCTGTGGCGATGAAACATCAGTTTAGGAAACTCGTGATATTGCACAAAGTTCGGTAGTCATGGGACAATGTAGGAAGGCAAATGGAGAGGAAAAATAAATGGACCGGATCAAGGAAGAGGCGCTTTCAATTCGATGAATCTTTATTTTCAGTAATTTCCAGGGAACATCCATGTCAGTTGGACGGACACATTGTACGATGGACGGGGACCCCGCCCACAATTTGGCAGCTCGAAAATTATACATCTGTTCTGGTTCAGAGCAAACACACAGAGACTGCAGAAGCGCGAAATTTCTCGCCCGCGTACGGGTCTATTAAACTCCTAATTGGTTAGAAACGGACACGTGATTATGTCGCGTCATATTGGATGATGATCTCGCCAGGCTTCTAGAACATGTCCGTTATATAACGCTTATATAAGGCTATCCGCACGTGGCGTTAGGGGAAAAACTACTAGATTATCTTGGTTCGATTTAGGTCAAAATCATAAAAAAAGGGACGGCGTTCTGTTGCGTTAAGATAAAAGAATTTGGAAAAGGCGTGTTAATGATAATTAAAAGGTTTGAAATTTATTTCATATATATATATATATATATATATATATATATATTTCTAATTAGACATTCTAATCGAATGCTTTATATAGTTTCTTATAGTCTAAGAAAGTAATATATAAAGCATTCGATTATGTAATATACGTTCAGAGCACCTTTTTACAAACACATGGTGTGGGCACATTTTAAATACATTTTTGGACTTTATTCCAATAAAGATTAATGAGAGAGTGTCAATATTTAAATAAACTTCTATGTTTTATTTTTTCAAATCGCTAAATATATGTAGAATTTTAAGAAAAATAAAAAAATCTTCAAAAATGCTACATTAAAAACAGTTAGTCTTATCTGAATAAAAGTTATACCAAAATAAACTACATGCTTTTATCTATAATTATCTAGTAAAAGTTTAAAGTTATATTAAGAAATGAATATCATTCAAACAGTATGTCATAAATTGAAAAAATTCAGTCAATCCAAATTCTTTTAGTACATCTACTAGAAAACAATATATATACTAGGCACACAAAATTTCATAAAAATTCAATGATAATATTATGAGTTATCATTTTTGAAGTCAGCAAAAAATGGTCATATCTCAATTTTGAGAATAAAATGGATTATAAGTTTTACAAACTTACAATTACAAGCGTTGTGAAGTAATTTGTTGCCACACAGTTTGCAAAAGTGCTCTTTAATTATCGCATTAAGAGTTTGCTAAAATTATATTAAAAAAGAAAATTTCACGTTTATTAATTCCTAACAGGTTTCTGACCCTTTAATAAACGGCCACTTCCGTTGATTTAAATCTCCACTTCCGATGGTGATCTTCTAGTCATAAAATATGTAATATTTCGGCTTCCAATTAACGTACAGACGAAAATAAACCTGTGTTGTAAATCTAAATATCTATCTAATAAAGAATAAAAAAGAGTTGTTATTGTTGACTCAAATTGAGTCGGATACTTTAATGTTGTTAAAATAAGCTTGTGTGGCCCCATGGTAAACGTGGTAGCTTACGGTTCCGAGGGAGCTCGGATCGAATCCGCACGCCACTTAAATACCACCATTTGCGTCGTCCCTTCATAGGGTGGAATGCTGTCCCGCCTATATGGTGCTCCCTTAATTAAATGGCCAGCAAATTGCGGGGAATTACCGGCGAATGTCCACACGACAAGTGCCTCCGCTAGAAACAAAATAAAATGTCGTTAAAATTGTAAAGGAATATTAAAAGGTTTGCATACAAACCCAATTTTAATTTTGTACTTGGCTAAAGTGGCCTTGTGGTAAAGCGCTCTGGCTTTCGGTGCTGAGGGTGCACGGGTCGAATCCCTGCTCACGCCACTAAGATACCTCCGATTGCGTCGTCCCTTCATAGGGAGCAATTCTGGTCGGCCTATATGGTGTTCCGATAATATAATGGCCAGCAAAAACTACGGTGAATTACAACAGGCAAATGTCTATCCGATAAAGTTCCTGTGGGGGATGCTGGTGGTTCAGTGGTTACTCAGTTCTTTCTTCTTGTTAATACTTCACCTTAAGTACAACACAATAACTTCTGATACCGGGTTCGCACATATTTTGCTTTATTATACACAATATTTACACTCATGCATTTGAGTACAGTGCGGTACTGCTCCTTGCTCCCGCGTTTTGCTTCGAATCTGCTTCGCATCTCAATGTCCGAGTGGGGTTACAAAGCTATAGAATGGCAGCGCCATCTAGCATAACAATTTCCTACTGTGCCTCCGCATTGAAAAAAAATTATTTTGTACTTATGTAAATAAACTCGAACGCGTAGCTCTAAAAATTACGTTCTATCAATGCATAAAATTCTTAACTGCAAAAGCGTTATCAAATATCGAAATTCATTTTTACAGGTCATTATACTTCCGACATTTTACAAATAAAAGAGGGATCAGTATCGATTCTCTTAGATTCGAAAGATGAATATATTGATAAAATATTGTATTGAAAGCCTAATGCCCTCAAATTTAAGCGCTAAAGAGGATAAAAATAGGAAGGGAATGTACTCGATCAACTGACTGTACAACTGCAGATAGTATCGATTAGAAAATCGTTTCACTGCCTCACGGGAAAAGGACATTTTAATATTGCTCGTGTAAAGGGTTAAGTGACAAAAGGAACTATGTGATTTTCAGGAATCGATTCTTAATGACCTCGGTAGGGAAATGATTTCACAGTTGTTTCGCTGTTAAAAAGAAGAGGGGAAAAAAAGTTCCGAGATAGCGAATATGCTTATGGGCGACCTTTCTAGAGTGGAGAATGCAAACCCAGAAAGTTATCAGCAGGTTAAGTGATGTAAAATGTTTCAACTTCCAATAATTATAGTTGTTAAAAACATCGGATGGCTGGCTTAAAAGGTAATTAAAAATGGAAGGAATTTGGATTGTTCTAGAGAAATAATTTTATTAATCCCGATTGTTATGGACATCTCAGGAAAATTACCGTAAAACCTTGACTATAATACTCACACGTGTATAATAGCATGCTTAATTTTGCGAAAAATTTTCTGAAAACATTAACATTCGACTATAATACGCACCCATAAGTTTGCAATATTTTATTTTAAAATAGTGAAACTTACACTTATTAACATAAATAAAATTTGCAATAAAAACGAAAACTTCAAATTCGGTAGAAAAAAAATTAATTTTTTATTAAGGTATCCGACTACGTTTAAAACATCGATTTTGACGAAAATTCAGAAATTGTTTTTAATTCCTTTCTTTTTAAAGATTGTAAATTTATGTTTCTAAATCTGCTTTTATTTTTACAATACGATCATTAGAAATTAAATGAGAGCTATTTAAAGATCAGCAGCAGCTTTGAATTTCAATATACAAGTTTGAAAACATTAATAATATTTTCTGAAGAACTTTTTTTCATCAAAAATGTAAACGACTCATAAAATAACTCAAAATCTAATCATGATATGTCTATAATTTTTTTTTACGTAAGTTTTTCATAATACTAAGATTGTAATGGACTACTGATTAATTTGTTCTATGTATATTATTTGTTCATTTATAGCTGTATTTAGGAAAAATCTCATGGAAAATTACTAAAATTTTACACGTAGTTACATATAATGACCTGCATTTTTTTTTTAGATTTTGAGATATCGATTAACTTGTAGGTCATGACACTTAGAAGGTACTTACGTACATATGACAAAAACAAAGTTAAAGTTATATGCATATTTTTTTCTACTATTAGAGCCATTTTTGTAAAAATTTGCTAAATTTCGACCCGATTTCCTCAATTTTGTAAAAATTTGCATACTTAATGTATATTTTTTGATCATTTCGAGTTTTGGTGTTATATTCCTTCGAAAAATAACATAGAAATTTCCGCAAGTACAGTTTTTTTTTAAAAGGGCTCCGAACGTAGTCGGATACCTTAAAATAAACAATAGTGTAGCGTAATGGAAGTATGGGGTTATTTTTCCCAAGACCTCAGAGAGTGCACGACACACAGTTGCGTGTTTTCCGGGGTATTTTGCCAGTTCCCACAGAAATTTTTGAACACATGGGAGATTAAAAAACGATACCACCAAATGCCGCCAGAGTTTTTGGCCTGAAAGTTAATCCCAGGCATAGCGGTTTTCTCTAGCAAGCTGTGGGGGTAACTGTTTGGAAAACAGAAACGTCTCCCATCACCGTCGTAAAGCTGTCTTTCTTAGCGATAGCTCTATGCGACTTTGTCACTGGAATGTAATAAAGTTTCGGCGTTAAGAAGAGCTGTCAGCCGATAATCTGCCAGCCCTCCCGGTTTTGGGAAAAACAATTTCTAAGAAGACTGCCGCCAGCGAAGTTTTCAAGCCGACAGAGAGAGAGAGAGAGACTTGGTGTTTTTGAGGGAGATGCCTCATATGACGCGCACCGAACAGACGTGATTTTTAAGCTCCTGTTTGGAACTAGCTGGGTCTCGTAGCATGCGTTATAAAACTGCACTTAAATTAATTTAATATGTTGTAATTGTTTAATTGTTAGTTTTTTTTGTAAATAAATTTCCATGTTAAGTTTTTGTTTTAAAATTGGCCTTTTCATTTTAATTTTGACTCTGTATTTTTTAGTCATGAATTCCATAGTAGTAATTTTAATAAAGCCTCAGAGATTAGTCTTAACCACCTATCGTGATGCCACAATACCATCATATTATCAGTCTTAATCACTTTCACTAGAGTACAGCTAATCTATTGTTTGTGGTTTATTCCCTGTTTAAAAATACTTTTTTTTTGTACACGAGTATAATACGCACCTTCATTTTTGCACTCTTAAATGTGAAAAAGAAGTGCGTATTCTACTCAAGATTTTACGGTACATCAAAATTCTACGATATTCACTTCCCTCTACATACGAATATATATTTATGTTTGTGAATTAGGTAAGCATGTGGTGTCACTTCCTCTAAGCCACGGGTAGTTCTCCTTTTTAATCTCCCCACTGGTTATCCTGGATATATTTAGAACAATGATGCAATCGAAACGTTTTTACGGGGGAGGAGGAAAGAGTTTCTGAGGTAAAAATATTGTTTCTCCAATATAATGAAATTAAGAAGGGAATGACAGTTTATGGTAGCCAATAATGGTAGATGTTGGGAGTAAACGTAATCCCTTCTCATAGTTTATCACTACTAAACATGTTTGCCATGCATTTGACTCACCACTGGGCTCGGTGGAAAAACGTCTTTTCGCCAGGGAGATTAATCGCTTCTCTCAGTTTTACGTGTAGCTCGTTCAAAACAGGAGAAATAGTTATATTGCCAGATACAGATATACAAATGCCCTAAGTAGCCTAGTGCTGGCGAGTCGGCTAAAGGCACTGAGGATGCTCGAATTAAATCACGAAAAGCGCCATTAAATACATTCGTATCTAGGCCGTATATGGGCACGTTCAATCAGTAGACTAGAAAGCAGCCCTTCTGTGATGTCAGAGAGGGTTGGAGAAGGTATGATCCCTCAAATGTCATCCTTTCGGGTTCTCGGTCAAACTGGAGGTGGCCCCTGGGTAAGTCGGACTCCAAGCCTTGCGGTGCCATTAAAAAACCGAAGACGCACCCCTCAGTCCGCAAGCCTATATGGACCTGGTCTGGATTACTTCCAGCAGAGGGCATAAGCAACAACAATAGATGTACAATGCCCAATAATTTCGAACATAAAACTCCAAAAACTCTAAAAGGAAATTCACAAGGTTATCTAGTGGCATTCCAATTGTGATCAATAATAAAATAAACAAAATGTTACAGATATGCCAATGTCTCTTGAGGATTCAAGGCTCTGAATTTCAGTAGTTTAAGAGCTTTTTGAGAGTAAAACTACTAACACAAAATAGAGCTTCTTCGAAGCTAGAAGAATAGTCAAGATGATAAAAATTACTCCTGGTGTGTTTGTAGAACTAAAGAAGTTTGAAATGTATTTTATACCTTGATGTTATCCATTAAAATTTTCAGGAGAATCATGTGCGTATGTATTAACTATTGAAGTCTTCTTAAATATGCATCAACATAGCATTGCTAAAAATATTACAGAGCAATCGTTTGAACGTCCAACATTCCAATTTCATAAAAGGTGCGACAATTAATAAACGAGACTGCCGCTACTCTGAACACGTTCAAGCATGCCCGACCATGACGAGGCGTGTTAAGACAAGTAAGAACAAGTTAGAACCAGTTTGAACCAGTTAGAACAAGATAAGTTGCACACGACTCGCGTGCCTCGTGCTTTGACCGAATTCAGTCATTAAGTAACGTTTCAATGTGTAACATGGAGCAAAGGGCAATCATTACGTTTTTTTTTTAATTGGAAAAACTGCTACTGAAACTTACAACTTGATAAAGCAAGTATATGATGGTACACTATCTCATGCATGTGTTTTTAAAAGATTCGCGAGATTTCGTGATGGCCGTCTAGTCTCGTTTATTAATTGTCGTACCTTGTAAACACCACATAATATCAGGCATATTATAATGTTTTGAGTGATGAATGTTATTATTTTTCTGCAGCCAAATTTTATGAGATTAAAAAAATTCATTGCTGAATATGTGCGATACTGATCAGAAGGACAGGCACATAAAGATGTGTATACAGCAGGTTTGAAACCTAGAGATTCTGACTACACACATGGCTATTTCAGGGAGGGCTTCCGTTTCCTCTATTGTAAATATAGAAAATTAGCGTGTTTTCCGTCAGAAGTAACAGTAACATGCTTAATTCATTATTTCCTGACTTATTGTTTTAAGGTTTTTAATCCTCTTTTAAAATTTCATCAAATGTTGTTTTTTTATGAGAAATTTAAAACTCATAAAATCCTTCATAAAATCCTTCATAAAATCCTTCATAAGATACTTAAGGTTAAAAAATTATTTTCAACATTTGAAACTCTTGAGTATAATTTAGTGCATAATTAGCAAGTTATACAGTTTATTGCAATAAAATAAATTGAAACAATAACAATACAAATAATTATACATAATATTTTAATCATAGGACTGAAATAAATCCAGAAAACCACATGGAATTTAAAAAGACAAATTTTTTATTTTTAAAAGTTTATTGTAGAAAAAATTGTTTCAGGACGGACAAGAAAATTGAGGGATTACTGCATTATTTTTCCTAGTCCAGAAAAATTGTGTATTCATTTCACATTTTTCCTAATAATAAAATCTTAGATGAAAAACGGGTTTTAATAAGCATATATCGAACACGCAAACACATAGAGTGTCAAACTTAATTTGTTGCTTGGTAAATTTCAGCTGGCCGTCTTTTGCTTCTAACGGGCTCGGCAGACCGAAACTCAGTTTATAGCCCCACGTGATATTTCACGTCTATTTTCACTTAAAATCCAGGCACGGTTAGACTATATTTAATAATAAATGGAGATAATTTCCGATGTTGATAGCCTTAGTCAGTATGATATTTAAGTTGGTTTTATTCGAACGAAAGAGCTAAAATTATGCATGTAAAATACATATCATTCATGGTCTGCAATTAACATTTGAAAACCATTCACAATATTCTTGCTTTTATAGAAGCTAAAAGTAAGAAAGGTACACACACACACACACACACACACACACATATATATATATATATATATATATATATATATATATATATATATATATATATATATATATATATATGTATATATATATATGTATATATATATATATATATATATATATATATGTATATATATATGTATATATATATATATATATATATATATATATATATATATGTATAATATATATATATATATATATATATATATATATATATATATATATATATATATATATATATATATATATATATATATACATAAGATGGAAAACAGAAGCGCAGCCATGATGTCAACGAAAGTAACTGGAAGGCTTTCAAACATTCTAAATCTGAGAAGAAGGAAAGCAACAATATTATTTAAATCCTTCTTCACCGTTGCCTAGAAAGCAGTCTGAAGTGAAATTCTACTTTAATCCATATTAATTACGTGGTGTTACGAGGTGTCGAAGTGTTTTTTTTTACCATTCTCTGGCAACAAGTGTCACGAGATAGGCTTTCTATCCTCCAAAACAGACAGCAACCGACATAAATTTAAATTAATAGCAAATGCCGATGCATAACTCACATCCACCTAGATCTCCTAATTATCAAAACTCAGTAACGAGCCTTCATTTTGTTTCCGAATCTCACCAAACTTTTCACCCCCAATTACTTTAGTTGTGTTTTAACACCAGTCTCAAAATCAGAGAAATTAAAAGTTCCCTATTACGCCACATTACATATTCGATTTTCTTTCGCTCTAAGCTAATAGATGCATATCTATAAGCAAAAATATAGTTCATAATAAAGTACCTTTGAAACGAAATCTTTATGAACGCAAAACCTTACAGGAGATACAATTCGATATTAATTATATGGAGAGACACATCGATCAAAATTTCCCTTTTCAATAAGTTCATAAATCTCAATGAAACATATCAGATTTCACGAAAACAGATCATTAAAGAATATGCACAGAAAAAATAACGCTCCTATAATCATAGGATCAAAACGGCTATTCCATTTGGAGGTCAATAGGCAAAAAATATCTCTTATGCATTAGTTTCGATTTCTAAGAACTTGAAGTGTACACAGTCCGTCATTCAACAAAAATTATTTGTGTCTCTGTTGAAAAAAAAATTTGTGGTAATTCATTAGTTTATTAGTAAAGTCAGTCTAAAATACCATAACGAATTTTAAAATATCTTCAAAATAAATTTCAAACAAATGTGCAGAATCTACACCACAGAGATTTCGGGGCTTACATTTTGTCTCTATTGTTACGGGTTGTTTATTTTTAAATCTCAACTTCATTTATTTTTTTTTAATAAATTGTATAAATAAGTTCCAAATAAAGGAAAACATACTAATTCTTAAAATTGCACAATTAAAGGGATGGTTACATGTTTCAAACTAATTAATAGTTCGTGCTCAGGCAGAGAAGTATTGGCTTAGTTATCATTATGAACAGTCCAGATAAGCAATGATCATCAAAATTCTTCGATAAAAACGAAGGAGACAACAGAAAATTTAAGAAGAATTGCCGTAGAAGGTGGCTAGAAATCGAAAGGGAAATTTAGTACTATTACAATACTATTTTTCTATACTGCTATTATTGAACTAGAAGGTAAACCTTCATTTTGACGTCATAATGGAAAAAGTATATGAAAGTTAAAAAATATCCCGAATTATCTAAATAAATTGCATTTAATCCACACCTTGTAAAAGCAAACCCTTTCATTATTTTTTATTTATTTAGTTTTTCATGCGATTGGAGTAGTAGACTGCCATCCAGTTTTTTGCAGCTCACTACGCGATATGAATACTTGAGCTACTTGATACATTCACATTCAAGTTTGTTTACTTTCAGAATTCATCGCAAAAGTAAACAGATTTTTAAAAACTGTTAAATATACAGCTAAAAGCATGCAATTTTTTTAGTTCTGAATGTTTTATAGAAAAATAGGCTGAACAAACGTGATTTGATGGAGAAGATATTAGTTTTTAGGTAAGAAAAAATTCTGATCCACATCTCAATGTGAAATTAATCCTAATCGGCTGTTTGTTTACTGAGGGCTTCAATTGAAAGATGAGTACTGCCCGGAATTGTTATACAGAGACAACGACTATTATATATATAATACTATTATTCATAAGAAATGGTTTTATGACCACCAGCCCACACACAGGACGAGATATTAAATTTTTATGGTCTGCGTTTTTCACAAGTGTCTAGTAAGTCATATACACCAATTAATTTATCTTTAATTTAAACGTACAATTGCATTGAAAAGTTTCTGTCTTTTCGCTTTTTCCAAGGCCTTTAAAATTTTAACTAGCATCTACATTTGTCGTGATGATTGTACTAACTGTCGAATAACGACTTTCCTTTTTTTTTCATCACTCCATAAGTTTTACTAACTAAACCAAAAAATAGTAATGTCAGTAAATTATCATCATCTCACTTAATAGCTAACTCTGTAATAATTAATAGTTGTTTTTTTTTTGTGTTTTACGGTCCCCATTTTTATTTTGTATGGCTAAATGGCGAATTCGCCATTTTGTTCGAAAAGTCCGCCATGTTTTTCCTTTTCTTGAAGGGTTGGGGGAGAAGGGCCGGACTTAGGCTTGAATGACCACTTCGTGGTCCAATGAAAAGACGGCACGGGGGCGTCCCCTCTGACCGACCGGACGGGTTTTGGCGAGAGTGCAGCAGTATCGCTGAGATGCGTGAGCGTGTAGGACGGAGATTATTTTACTCGCTGCAAGGCTGGACGTGCTGAAAATTTCTAAGTTATGACGAGGGATTGAGTGCTTCAGAACCACATCCGTACTGACGTGTTCCAGTTGGGAGACCTCGTGTTTCCCTCGATCCAAGGATTTGACCCTGCAAAGATTCACCGTTCTTGGCACCGACGAGACGGGTACCGGAGAACCTCAGAAATTTTGATCCGGTAGTCGCCACTTCTTCCACGACACAGGAGTGCAATTCCTGCCGGAAGCCTGGAACTCAGCAATTTCGGCCCTTCAACCGAACCCCTTCTCAGCGCGGAAATTCGTGAATCGGGTGACGTTTTTATATTTTTTTTTATGTCTTAATTACATTTTCCTATATTTTATTTTATACCGTGTAGAATCCATCCTCTAGGGCAATTTTACATGCTATTTGTGATATGTAGTAATGTTTTATATGATGTGTTTAGAATGGTCAGGAAGAGTATGACTATTAAATTTTGACATGCCAATTCTTAAATTTTAATGATTAATTCTTAAATTTTTTGATGTGTAATGAAATGCAAGATTATTCTTTATTAAATGAATGTGTTTGTAATTGATAGTGTCTGTCATTTTTTATTCACTCTATGGACATATATTGTGCAGAGGCAACCAAGGAAAATTTGATTCTTTTGAACCTGGGTCAGCAAAGAAAATGCTAGTGGTGTAAGCACTATCTTACGAAATTCTCTAAGTAATCTACACCACACATTTCCCCCATTATGTTGGCCTTACAATTGTCATTGAGATGTAGAAACTTATTTATTGGTGAGAATATAAATATATATTAATGTGTATCCTTCAAAACATGACGGCTAGATGGTAAATAAATGTACTAATACAGAAATTATACTCAACACATCATTTCCAAATGTAGAAAATTATAATAATGCGCAGAAAAAAAATTAACGTGTTTAAGCGGCCTCGTGCTTAGTATCTAAAGCCATATTTTAAAATGTCACTGAGCATGCGCAGAAAGTAATTTTTTTAATTGTAAATTATCGCTCATTAAACAGCGCGAAATAAACAATTTCCATCTGGTTTAATCTTATATTTTACATACATAGTTATCATAAAAATAAAAAATGGTAGAGAGAGATCCAGAGACTCCTCAAAATAAATGTGTTTATCATTAAAACATGTCACTGAGCATGCTCAGAAACAGTGAGTTTCTAAAGTCAGATTTAAACATCCCACTGAGCATGCGCTGAAATCAGTTTTTAATTATAAATTATCGCTAATTGAAAGCAATTGCTGTTACAAAAACCAAATTTGACAAATCTACAAATTACAATCTTTCGTTTAAGATCAAAATGAAGTAAATTGATGCAGTAGTTTTCTCTCACGAATTGCCAAAAAGTCTTCTTAGCAACTTATATATATATATATATATATATATATATGTGTGTGTGTGTGTGTGTGATGTCATTCAAATCACGTAGTGGAGGGGATGGTACACAAAAATATTGTAGTCGAAAACCGAGTAGGGAACACATACACCTTGGAGATCCAGAGAATAGACGCACAAAGAGTATCCATAGAATTGATTTATTCTTAAATTATTATTCAGCAGATATCGACGACGATACACGGCACAAAGGGTGATATAATGTAAAGAAACATATAGTCACTTTCATATGAAGTATTTATTTGACAGGACTCCTTATGGTACTAAAAGCGGACATCAAAGAATGAAGAAATGTCACAAATATACGGCACCGGAACCGGCAGGAGTTTGAATATGTTGGACATCATATGATGGGACAACAGCGGAATATATCTTGAGTTTTGGAAAACAGACGCGCGAAGCAAAGCAAGACAACACCAGGAGAGGGCAGAGAGCTGACAGAAAAAAGCCCGGTAACCACGTTGTTCGACCTTATATAGTATGAGGGCGCTGACCGTTTAGAATTCTTTTATTTTCTAGAATCGGACACGTGAAGGTAGGATTCTCCGTCGAATGATTTTTCGAACAGGCGCTGCATGGCGAACTAAGCACGCGCCTCAGATTTATGAGGCTAAAAAACTTTACAGTGGGTGCATTAGGGATAATATAAATAGTCGATTCATTTACTTCTATTTCACAATTTGAAATGGGGACTGTGCTTTATTGAAAGGTTGAAAGGAATTTACAATACACGTTAGCTTTTCAAAAACAATTAATAAAGGTGGGGCGTTATTATTACTTACTTACACACACACACGCGAGTTTTGCGTATGGTTTTAATAGTATTTAAGTAATAATAAAAGTTTACGAACCACTACAATAAGGTCCTCCATGAAATACCATGCTAAACGTAATCTGACTGTAAATGTTCTGAATGATATCAAACCCTCAAGGAAACCAAATTTGTTCCTAATTCGGAGAACGTTAATGTTTCAGACCAATAGGACAGCTGATAAATGTGATCTAAGCAAGTACAAAAGTTTTATCTCCAATAACTCTAACTGAATTTGTAGATCTTTTTTTTGAATTCGAACGCTCTATTCGAATGTTCCATTTTCGAATGATCGGGCGATAAGAGCACTCTTTCGCGCGAACAAAATACTTTCCTACAAACCCCAGCTCCTAGAACAGCAACGAAATATTTTCCACGAAATGATCGTTATGAGAATCAATTTCTAAAAATACTGCATCAGGAATTTTAGTTGAATAAACTTTTCGCTAACGATGTTAAAACGCTCTTTCCCGAGGTGAAGTTACTTTTAGTCGATGCTATCGCTCTTTAGAGACGAATCAGAATGAAATCTGGTAAAGTTTTTTTTTTATCTTTAATATTGAAAGCCAGGTAATTTTTAAATATCCAGCTTCATTGATTTTTTTTCTCCCCAAGTTTTAGCCGGAGTAATCAGTTCGATATTTTCACTCATTTGCCAATTATATTTATGAAAAATGGAAAATATTATGAGTGTTACACTAAATTCCGATATTCGATAAAATTTTCGATGACCATTCTTTTTCTCTTCAGGACATTCCGACAACAGTTTTTTTTCTGTTTTAGAATGAGAGAATTCCTTTTGAGATAAAGTTAAAAGTAACTTTTAAACACGTACAATATAAACACGTTGTTTATTCGCGAATATAAGCAAAAGACATCCCGTATCACTGGCAAAAATGGAAATTTGGGGTCAAAGAAAATAATCAAAAGAAACTTTGCTTTCGGAAGTCTCACTATTAAGTGGAATTTGAGAATTATTGTTAAAATTAGGGGTCTCTCATCTGGGTACTGTTCAGTGTTGCTAACTTGGGGGTTTCCCCCTAAATTTGGGGGTAAGTTAGATGAAAAGGGGTGTTTTTAGGGGTCACATTTTTTAGGGGCATTTTGTGGGGGGAACATTTTTTAATATTGTGTACAATTTTTATTTTATTATAAGTTCCATACATATGTCAAATGTAAATAAACCTCCATTTCATTATGTAAGTGTGTATTTTTTATTTATTTCAATTTATCTCTCAAACAGGATGCCTATTTGGAACCAGAATTTATTTTAGGAAGGTTTAGGGGGATCTCAAGTTGGTGTTACAATATAAAATTCAAATGTTTTCTGACTTTTTAGCTAAATTTAAAACCATGATTGCTAGCTACCGATTACGTATCATGAAACTCACCAGTAGACATCTCAGTGTCGCTATTATTTCGCAATCAGGAAAACTTTCTGCCTATAAATTTCCTTGAAAATTTCTCACCCGCTGAATAAGTTGATTTACATAATTTGAGAGAGTTAAACTCTATTAAAGAGGGATGAAATTGCCTAAAATGTATTTATGTCATTATAAAAATAAAGAGTTCAATTATGTAGTAACATTAAAAAATATCAAATATAATTTTTAAAAACTTTAAGATTGTGTTTTAAACACGACAGCAGGAGGAAATATCCAATACCTCAACAAAATAAATAATAGTTTTCTATGCTTACTTATTTATTACATCATCGCTACAAAATTCTGCTACGAATATAAAAGCACTCTGTTTCTATGTTGCATTATATTTGTTGCATAACTTTACTTTTTCATTGCATGTCTTTAATATTGAATCTTCGCTATTCTACAAATTGAAGAGACCTATACCAGACACTCATTTTTATTATTCTCGCGTTGCCATGGCTACGAATTATTTAAATAAACTGTTCTGAGGTATTTCCGTTCGCATTCCATTATAAGGCTAGACTGTAGGCATTTAAGAAGTGAGATATTTAAGTTCGGCATCTAGACAAAGATTTTATACGTAATAATAAATAGAGTTAAAGTAACAGACTCTTAAACCGAAATGCAAAATTAAGTGATTAACTCGTTAATGACAATTGATCTTTATTTTATATATTGTTAGTGTAATGCCGCTTTTTAGTCCAAAGTATTTACGTTGATGTAACTTTTTTCATATGTCTGTGAAGTAATGCATCTTATAATTGTTTTTGTTGTTCGTAATGCCCCCTGATCGGAAGTGCCGGAAGAGGTCCATGTAGGTCCAAACAGGTCCATATAGGCTAATGAGTGCTGCTCCTGCTTATAATTACACCACAAGAGTCGAAGTCCGTCTTGGCTAGGAGCCACCCCAATTTTGACCGAACATCCCGAAGAGTGACATCTGAGGGGATCGTACCTTCCCTACTCACTGACCTCATAGAAGAACTTTCCGGTCTACGGATTTAATTTGCCCATATCCGGCATAGAAACGTAGGTATTTAACGGCTCTTGTCGGAATTCGTTCTGAACACCCTCAGTACCGAAAGCCGACGCGCTACCGATAGGCTACCTTTGGCCCATAATTATTTTTAAATATCAATATCTTCAAAGGAGTATATTAGACTCACTGCGGACACTAGATCATTAAAATATGCGTGTGTCTGTCAACAATACCTTTAAACAACTCTTATCTGCAAATAATTCCCGTACACTCCTCGTAGATTTAAATTCTTCTTGATAAGTATTGGAAGATATTCCTTGTAACTCACCAAGCACACGAACACAAGACTTTCTTAAAATAAATAAATAAATTTCTATCTTAAAACAGTTATTTTTGTCAAATATTAACATATTTTAACTTGATATTACTTAACTTGATAAATTTGTGATAAAAATATACAATATTAGTGACAAAATATCAAAAGTAGCTAAACATCTATCGATTGCTTGTGTGTGATAAATATAATTCTATACCTCTGCGCTTATCTATAATATTCAATGACAAATGCCGTAAAAGCGTCTAATTAGTAAAAATATAGGTGTACACAGATTATTTACCTTTTATGTATACGGCGTATATAATTTGCTGATTTTTTTTTCAAAATATCTCAGAAAAATTCCATCAACGTAATGTAATTAATATCAAATCCAGGTGTTGCCTAAAAGATGTAACGAGAAATTTGACGAGAAATTACCACCTGAAGTGATTAAAATATGAACGGTGGGTTATCGGGGAACCCCGCGCTATTTTTCATGTATTTCACAGTCAGTCGAAACAAAAAATCGTTTGTTGCTGACGTCAAAAATATTTCATTTACAAAAGGTGAGCCTCTTGTAGTTAGGCTCTAGGGTTAGAGGTTAGAGTTGCAAAATCTAACAAGTCAATGTAAATAGCCATCATAAACACAATTCAATCAAGTCACTTTTCAAAATAATGGGTAATTTATCAAACAATTTATTCATTTTATTATTAGCACAAAAAAATTTGAACAAATTATCTCGAACCACCTTGTCGTAGCAATAACGAGAATACTAAAATTATTCATTGGATGTTGGGTTATGAACTCTTTTGGGATATTTATAAATTTCTGAAATTTCTTGAGATTTTTACTTGAAATCCATTTCAAAGTTACAGAATATTACAAAAGAAATATGCAAAAACTACTCGAAAAGCATTTACATTAATGCAAAATTATTTTCAAACTAAAAACTGATACATCTTCCAAAAAATTCCTCTTGAGAGTAAAAGGTTTCATTTTTGTCCCCAGGTAGACTAGTGGTAGCGGGTCGGCTTTCGCTGCTGCGGGTGCTCGGATCTGATTCCGACAAGCGCCATTAAATATCTCCTTGTCTAGGCCGGTTATCGGCAAGTTCAATCCGTAGACCAGAAAGTTCATCTATGAGGTCAGAGAGGGTAGGAAAGGGTATGATCCCCCATGATGTTGCTAGATCAAAATTGAGGTGGCATCTGGTTCAGTGAGACTCCGACACTTGTGCTGCCATTATAAACTGGAGCCGCATCGCTTATTCCTCTATCCTATATGGACCTGATCTGAAATACTTCCGGCAAGGGGGCTTTAGAAACACGAATAACAACAACAACAACAGGCTTCATTTTATTAAGTGCTTAGATATGTTGATTTTTTTTCCACTTGTGAATTTAATAATAGCATGCAATTCATGTTCTGTACTTTTAGTTGGTTCGGTTAATGTTTACAAAAGTTAAAGACAGATAAAAACATACTACTGAATATCTCACAGACTACTAAGTTTTAAATATTCTAACAAAAGTTTAAATAATAACTAAAATTAAAATAAAGTACATATATTATAACTAAAGTTTTAAATATTTAGAAAAATTAATTGTTCATTATAAAGCTCACAGTGCGGTATTATGTGCACTTTGCAATGGAATGCTGTACTGGAGTAAATTACCCTAATGCGACCCTTTTAGAACAATTCCCTCTAGAAATAATGCGCGTCCTGAGTGTAAATAATTTAAAATATTTATTTTTTCTATAAATGAAGTTATTTGAAATTCACTATAAACATTAAGATGTTTAAAACTTTACTGTTACTCTACTCTGCAGACCACTTTAATACTATTCGGGAAAACTTAAGTGCCATGCATTAACACAGTTATTTATTTATATATATATACATTGTGCCCGACATAAAGGGCTTAAGTCAAAAACTGTGATTTAAATATACCAAGTTATTGTCTTTTATACCAATCGCAGAACAATAATTTCGACTTGAGTCTTTTGTACAAAGAAATCTACTCTTGTATACACAATTGACAGACTTAAGCCTTTTATACAAATGAAAAGATTTTTTTTTATCAATACTAACAAATATCTAAAATTCACTTTTTTTTACTTAAGCCCTTTATACCAGGCACCATATATATATATATATATATATATATATATATATATATATATATATATATATATATATATATATATATATATATATATATAAATTGGCCAACTTGGAGAGGACTATCGTCTATCATGATTTGTGTTACAAAATTTAGAGCGACAAAAGGTGACAAAAAACAAAATATTCCAGATCGAGATATGAGAATAAGAATAGCGCACTTCTAGATTCAATTTTTAGACATTACTTTATAGTTTCAACAAATAAAGAAAACATTATATCAAGTCACTGAAACAAAATTCATCAAATCTGGCACATCCATTAATAAAAATGCCATGTATCAAACCACCCTGATCGTAAGGATTTGTCGAAAAGTTTCATTTGCTCAGAAATGAAATTTCTATTTCATGAAAAATTAAGATTAATGGACAGGCAGATTGTTTTATCGAAATCTAAAGCTATTTGGTCAGAAGTGTAAAATTTCCTGTGTTTAATGTTATTTTTAAGGGAAAAGACAAAGTGCTTAGCATACTGTAAAAAACAAAATTGAATATTTTTATGATATCACAAGTGAAGATACGATGTATACCCTGTCTGTTGGTTT
Source organism: Dolomedes plantarius (assembly GCA_907164885.2). Lineage (NCBI taxonomy): Eukaryota > Metazoa > Arthropoda > Arachnida > Araneae > Dolomedidae > Dolomedes > Dolomedes plantarius. Next base: position 5,159,736 of record OU015490.1, on the reverse strand, counting down.
AGTTTATTCGAGGGTTAGAATTTCTAAAGACAAATGAAGGTCTTAAAATAATAAAAAGGTATTTGGAGGGATTGAAAACTCATGATTTAGATGTCGTAAAACTCTAAACTTTCAGATTTGTGTGACATAGATTTCTCATATGCGCATAACATTAAGCAAGATTTTTTTCTTTTTTTTCTGGGGGGGGGGGGAGAGTTGCTAGTCAGATTTGTTCTTCCTAGTACCTGGAACCGTTATTTTAGCAATTGCAGACGACTAGATAATGTTAAGCTTCGTTAATCTCGTTTTTGTTGTTGTTTATGACTCCTGGCCGGAAGCATTCCGAACCAGGTCCATATAGGCTTGAGGCCTAAGGGTTGCTTTTCCGGTTTATAATGGCACCACAAGGGTAGGTGTCCGATATAGTCAATTGCCACCTCCATTTTGACTGAGCAACCCCAGGGGTGACATCTGGGGGAATCGTTCCTTCTCCTATCCTCTCAGACCTCATAGAAGGACTTTCCGCTCTACGGATATAACGCCCCTGTCCGACTTAGTCTCGGTGGTATAAAGTTCGATACGACCACCCGCAGTACCGAAAGCCGACGCTCTACCACTAGTCTACCTCATGTGTCTGTTAGATGTCTATGAATATAACCAAAGGGAAGAAACGATAACTGATAAGGTAACGTGCTAAGATATTTTGTGAACATCGTTACTCTGACTCACCATATCTCAAGACGAATTCTCTTCATGTTAAGCTCTCCAAGTTTACAAAGAAGCCTTAATTGCATTCATTTTCCTCATAATTTATTACACCTGAACATTTCATTTTTTTTTTTGGGGGGGGGGGGGGGTTGAAATGATATATACGAAATTGAGCGTACATTTATTCAATTCTCAATCTAAAATTATTTAGAGTGCCAGATTGAGTTTTTGCCCTTTCAAATGATGCCATTCAGACTGCCCTAGAAATAGTAAAATGAGAAAGACAGATTTGGAAGAACCTGGGAGACAATGCTGTGATATATCTCCAAATTTTTCAGTAAGTCGTGATACATCGTCTCCTGACCTTTTTGATTTAAGCTTGCATAAGGTCTCATTAAATTTTCTTAAAAATGATTGATAAATGAAATGCAAAATACAATTGTTGTTGTTGTTGTCGTGTCTACGAATAGTGCAGAAGGATAAAGTCTTGGATAAAACCAAAAGCTTCGATAATTGCAGCTGCCAGATCAGGTGCCCGTGGGCTGTATAGGAGTTCTTGCGCTGACAAAACAAGTTTTAAAATGGCAGCCACAATGGCTGGATCGTCAAAGGTATGTTCTGAAGAAAGCTGCGTTTCTGGACAGCTTCTATAGTTCAGAAAGAGTCTTGTGCCATCAGGGTGGAATTTTATACCCTTAAAAAGGGGACAAGGGAACTTCATCCTCATTTCGTTTTAAATTTTCAATATTTTACATACAAAATGAGGATAATTAATATTCTTTTTTGCTACATTGAAGTCACTTAAAGTATTTTGTGGAAGTATAGGACCTGTTTTTCAAAACAATCTTCAAAAATGCTAGAAATTTTCAAAATGTACCATGCGCATCGTAATTTTTTCCAAATTCCTCAGGGTTTTTTATGGAAGTGTTTGTCACAAGACTGTAAAAAGTTCTTTGAAACCCCAAACATTCTTCAAATTCATGGACCATGAAATAAAGTTAAAACATGCAAAAACGTGAAGAATAAAAAAAAATATTATTTAAAACTTTAGATTCATACCAGAAAATTAAATATATGCACAATTATGTTTAGGTATGCATGGTAAACTTATATTAAAATATTTAAAGTTTTTAAATGATGTGGAATGCGCATGGATTATTTTGAAAAATCTTAACATTTTTGAAAAAAAAATTTCAAAACAGGCATGTTTATGCTAACAGATCCTTATTGAATTCTGGGGCTCTTAAATGCAGTAAAAAAATATTAATCATACTTATTCTGTATATTGACTTAAAAATAGAAAATTTAAAACTTCGAGGTTGAAGGTCCCTTGTACTCTTAAAGTTATTGATTCTTAGTCTAGCTGATGTAGAAGCAATTGTTTTGGGACAGTTAAAGTCTGAAATGTGTTTTTTCTTTCTTTCGGGCTAGTTGAATAGTCTGCACCTAGCCACTGCGTTAACATTTGCTAGTGTGAAGGAGGAAGATGTCTGGCCAAGTTCCGCGCTTCCTGAGCCAGAGAGTCGGCACACTCATTGTTAAATATCGACATATGGGTATCCGTTGAAGGGTATAGGACTTTGCCTTATAATGGATTTGACAAAGAAGATCACTTATGTTGAGGGAGAAGGAGGTTTCCCCATTTCTTATAGCTTCCGAGGCTGATCTTGAGTCAGAAACGAAAACGATCCCTTCATTTGAGCAAATGGAAGGATTGTACATACAGAGAAAAAGTACTTCCTTAATTCCTATTAATTCACTGGCGAGATTGATTTAACTAAATTCTCAATACTAAGGAAGCCTTTCAAAAAATCTATAAGAAATTATTTAATTATACATTAATTTCTTTGCATGGATACTGATGTTCTCGCACAATGAGAACGAGTGTAAACATGGTAAAATTTGTCATTGTTGTTGTTGCTTATCCCACCCGACGGACATCAACATCAGATCAGGACCATGAACTCGTGAGTTTTCAAAAGAGGAAGCGCCAGGATTGGAGTACAGCTGGCTCCTCTGGCAACCAATACGTGTCAAGATAAGGGCAGGAGTGGTTGAGCCAAACTGCACCTCGGGCAAAGGGGGTAAACTTTAACCCTTCAGCGGGCGCGCCCGTGTGAAAAAGTGCAACATTTTCGTAATTTTGAATGGTTTGTTTTCACAAGTAAGGTTTGAATGTTCTACTCAGTTTATATTTATAGCTACACCCTTTCTAATGCAGGTCTGATTTTCTGATCCTTGTATTTCTTTCTATTCATTGTTAGTCGTGATTTAACCGTGGTAAACCAGTGGTTATACTGGATTGTAATAAGACAAAAGTAGGAGTTGATGTAGTAGATAAAATGTGCAGCTATTACACGGTATTCCTCATATCACGATGATGGAAAATCCCACTGTTTTTTAGGATTTTGGAAAAAATAGGAATCGATTTGCAAGTTATCCTTAAATGCATTAAACCAGGCATTTTTGTAATGAGGCGATTGTATCTGCATTCTTTGGCCTTTAATTATAAATATACCTCAATATTATCAACATTTTATATCTTGTCCCAAAACGCAAAATTATTATTTTCAATTCGAAAAAAAAAAGTTTATTACGAAAGGAATAATCAAGGTTGAAAGAGACGTTGCACTTTGCGCAACGCGCGCCTGCTGGTGTTCCAAAAATTGGCACCCCCGCTGAAGGGTTAAAGCCCGACACAAACCGTAGAGCACGAAGATAACCGATGCGGAGCCTGGCCAGAACTGTCTGATCTCCCATGCTTCTTGCACCATTCAAAGCTGCACCAGAACGGCCGCAATCATACCACTCATGAACGGGGACTTTCTGCAAGTGGAGTTGATTTCAAGCTTGAACCGAGAAGCAAGTGCCGCGGAAGAAAGACAGCCGCCGTCAAAAGAATCCTTAAGACTGCCCTGGTGTGAAGGCCCATGGCGTGAAGGCCATTCCACTTTGCTCCGCTAAAGCACTGCAGACAGAGGCAAAATGAGACTTCAAACTTTGGTGCCTCACGGTCCTCGGACCTTCTGAAGCTGCATTTTCTACCCTTCTTTGTGACTCATTGGTTTGGGTAAACTTTTTTTTGGCTAATGTCCCCGGGTGATGACGACATTACACCCCAGTCCGGTGTACATATGAATACAAGGAAATAGAAACACACCAATCACACAATCACAGAAGAATTTTATTAACAAACGATGATACCGGCGATGGACGATGGGTTGCAGCTCCCCTTTCTAGACGGGGCTCCTTTTACAGGAAGATTGACCGGTTCCACAGAATACAACTAAGTCTTATGCGGAAAGAGAACCCATACCCCCGGCGTGGCAGGCTGATGCCTTAACCACTTAGCCACTGGGTGACAAGGTGAACTTTAGATCATGTTAGGTATGATAATAATTATTAAGTGGGAACAGACAAAATAAATAGCAGAGATAAATGCAAATGAAATAGATTTTATAATTAAAAATTAAAGAAGTTACATAATTCTAATTCAAAACAACTTATGCTAGTTTATCAGTTTTTATAGCCTTCCGAATTCAGTTAAAGCGAAACGCATACAGAAAAAATTCCTCACGAAGTTCTTGCATAGTTCAAAAAGATCCAAGAAACATCTCTTTTTGAATTAACGTTTAAAAAACATGTAAAAAGCTTAAATCTTTTGAAAGGGGGACACGCAATCAAACGTCTCTCATACAACAGCTTAATGAGAGAACACAAAATTAAAAGGTCGCAAAAGTCAACAGTTTCTTTTTTCTGCATCTAAGAGAAATTAATAAAAAAATATTTAAACTACAAACACGCCATCGGAGAAGTAAAATTAGTGACTTATTAATACATTCACCTGAAGTTGTAGGAAAGTAATAATAATTTTTCGTAGGTTTATAAATAAAAAAAATGGTGTTACTTCAATAATAATTTGGGAACAAGGGTATTATCTTTCGTCGCAAAAGCATCTTTTTCGGTAGAAACTGTATAGTTAAAAAGATAATTAAGACTTTTTTTCTCTTCTCTGAGATGGAGAGTAAAAACACTTTAATTAAATTGCTCAAGCTCATTGCAAAAATGCAAAACAATTTTAAGACAAAAAATTTTAGGAAGATGCCGTGGAGAAAATTAAGATACTTTAGTTGATTTGTTAATAAACTTTCAGTAGGAAAAAAATCTTTTTTCAAAGATATCACTTACAGTGGTGTATAACCTTCCCTTTTTGTTGTAGTTATATTTCCAGTGAAAATATTTGGCAAAGCCTTAATATATAAAATATTAACAAGCCTCAATTCACAAACTTTGTTATTTTTTCAAAATTTATACTTGTCACACATGTCATTGAATACAGTGCTGTAAATGCGTATATACTTCATTTCGATATTCGTTTCTCATCATGGTGAAGATGTTTGGTGATGATGTTTCTCCTTATCACTGATAAATATCCTCAATGAGAAACATCCTCAATGTGAATCAACACCATAAATGAGAAACATCATCAGTGAGAATAAACATCCTCAATGAGAAACAACATCAATGAGAATCAACATCATCAATGAGAAACATCATTAATGATGATGTTTCTCACTATACATACTCATAAATGGTCATCAATAATACAACAGAAGTATACAGCCCCATCAAAAAATTAGAAGACTCATTACTAGAAGACTCATTAGTAATTTCACAGTATATCTTGGTTGTTAATTTGTAATTGTTTTGCAATTTATAATGTACTAAGGGGCCATTAATAGTAATGCAATCTTAAACTTAGTAAACATAAGAAGTACAATCGATATCCTAAGTGTCGTAAGCATTGAACGAAGAAAATTTTGTAATAAAATGCAAATCCGCATTTTATATATATATATATATATATATATATACAGTTGGTTCTCTGTTTAACGACGCTCTACTTAACGATGATCTCTATTTAAAGACGATATTTCCCGGTCCCGGTCCCTCGGACGTAAAAAAATTCTATTTTAAGACGATTTTGTTTCTATTTAACGACGATTTTTTCTTACATGATAAACTTTTTCTTCAACATTTTATCTACAGGAGGTTTTTTTTAATAACAGACCCGGAATTTCCTTTATGTTTTTTGCAATCATAGACTTGTTGCAGTGGAAAAAACCGGGGGAGGGGGGGGATTACTGTTTCTCGGAAAATGGAACATTCTTCCCTGGTGAATCGAATTTCTTAGTGCGGGTGTGGAATCACTCTATTGTACCTACCATGTTGTCATGTGATTTACGAACTGTTCAAAAGCACCCCTCTCTCACTCCTTCTGGGAAGCACGTGTTCATGTTTAGAGAATTCATGGTTGTGTGTAGGAGCTCATTCCAGTACGAATACGAGGTGAGCAGAGCAAAATGGCATCAAAGCGAAAGCATCTTACGCTACACGAAAAAGTGAAAATTATTGAAAACTGGGAAAAAAGTGTTGGAATAACAAAAGTCCAATTCGCAAGACAATTTCAGCTACCAGAGTCTACTCTCAAAGGCATTTTAGCAAGTAAAGAGAAATTTCTTGAAGCAGCACAAAAATTTGGTTTGGGATCCAAATCCAAACGGCAGAAAATTCAATGTGGCCGATCAGAAGAGTTTGAGAAGGCAGTCCTGCAATGGTTTCATCAAGCAAGAGCATCTAACATTCCAATTTCCGGAGTGATATTTAAAGAAAATGCTATTATTTTGGCAGAAAAGTTTGGAATGCCAAATTTTCAGGCTTCGGCTGGTTGGCTAACAAAGTTCAAAGAAAGATACGGGCTTGCATTTAAAAGCATATCTGGCGAAAGTGGCTCCGTAGATGAAAAAATAGTGGATGAACGGAAAATAGTGCTGAAGGGGATATTAGATGGATATGATGAGAAGAACGTATTCAATGCAGATGAGACGGTCCTATTCTACAATATGGTGCCTAATAAAACCTTAACGTATATGGGAGAAAAGTGTTTTGGTGGAAAACACAGTAAGGAACGATTGACTGTTTTTCTGTGCACTAATTCGGATGGATCTGAGAAATTTCCACCACTAGTTATAGGCAAATCAAAGCAACCAAGGTGTTTTAAGAATATCACCAGGAAACCTTGTGAGTATCGGATTAACAATAAAGCGTGGATGGCATCACAAATTTTTATTGACTGGATTCGAAAATTTGATGCAAAAATGCATCGAGAAAAGAGAAAAGTTTTACTTTTAATCGACCGATGCACTGCACATACTCCAAATATTCCTGGACTTACAAATTTGACTATCCAATTCTTACCAGCTAATTGCACTAGCAAGTTGCAGCCATTAGACCTGGGTATAATTCGCAGTGTGAAAGCATACTACAGAAAGTCTTTAATTAGGAAATTAATAAACAATTCGGCTGACAGTATAAAAATTAGAAAATTTACAATCTTGGAAGCAATGCACATGATAACATCAGCATGGAAAGAAGTTTCTTCATCCACAATACAAAACTGCTTTCGCGTTGCTGAAATTCACAAAGATCTTGTAGTGGAACTGCAAAGTACGGATGTAGAAATCAACGAAGATGAGATTACCCCTGAAGAATGGAGAAGTCTTGTTGAAGATGAGGATCTTTCAATTCAAGATTTCTACAATTGTAATAAATATGTTTTAACAACAGATTTCAGAAATGTAGAACACATTTATGAAGATATTGTAAACGAAAACACAGTGTCAGACGAAGAAGGTGAAGTTGGAGACGCGGAAAACGAGACGGACTGCCACCGTCTTACACAGATGCAATTTCTGCTCTAGATGTTCTCCGACGCTATATTACATCGAAAATTGAAGGTGACTCATTTAACATTTTAGAAAATCTGGAAAAGAGAATAACGAAAACAAGGCGAATGAAGCAATCAACACTTTTTGAATTTTTTAAAACGTAATTTATTGTATTGTTTGTACTCTTTTTTTAATGTAATTTAAAATAACTTTTTGTGAATAAAATAATGATGATAATAAAAATAACATTTTTAAACACGCCAATATATTAAGAAATATATTGACAGTCCTAAGCCTGTAAAGTGTGAAGGGAAATGTTATTTTTTCACAAATTCTGTTTAAGGACGATCTCTACTTAAGGACGATTTTTCACGGTCCCTTGAAAGTCGTTAAACAGAGAACCAACTGTATATATATATATATATATATATACATATTTCACTCATTCTGCTTCTGGTGGAGGGGACATGTCTAGCTATGATGCTGAAATCAAAGCAATTTCATTGGCAATGAACAGCCTCATATTGAATACCAACCTATTTACTAAAGCTGTAATTTTGGTGGAATCAATGGCTGCAATACAGGCTGTTACGACGAATCGTCACACTGAATTGCCTGGTATCTCCCAAATAAAACAAAATATTAAACTCCTTGAACGCAATAATAAAGTGATAGTGTTTCAATGGACCCATTGCACGTTGGCATTGAAGGTAACGAAGGAGCCGACTCGTTAGCAAAAAGGGAACCCTAGAACAACAGATAACTCATCCAATCTCTACAGGCTCAGTAAAGAAAAACATCTACAACAAAATCTCTTTAAAACTTAAGACAGAGCAGAACTTGCTATCTAAAGGGAAACGTTGGGAAGAGATCCAGGACAGCTGGAAAGATTATAGTCAAAAATCCCGTACAGAAGCAGTGGCACATTTCAGACTGAAAACAGACTGTTCTAGCAGAACATTTAAATCGAATTGGCACCCTAACAAAAAGTGAATGCCAGGTCTGCAGGACTGGCAAGATGAATGCAGATCATTTACTTACATGCCCAGGACTTGATCCGGAAGCCCAAAAAAGTGAGAACTTTACCAAATTATACTGGGACGCTAGATATATGATGAACTTTCTATGAACTTTTAACACCTTTTATCTGATTTTGTTCACTGTTGTGCTTTATGCATCTGTTCAAAGCTTAGTTCTTTGCTGTTTGTGTTGCCTGTAAATATGGATTAATTTTCCAAATAAAGCCATAGGTTAAAATATATATATATATATATATAATTGCTAAAAAATGATAGAGGGGCCATTTTTGTCACCAAAATTGATAGAAGGATTATGGGCGACATGGGAAAGAATTTCATAAAAAAAGTTCCAAAAAATGCCAATAGGGGAAGATATGGCGCTGTTGTTGTTGACGAACCCGAGAATTCGCATAAAGCGTAAGTAAAACATCAAAATGCAAATTCATGACTGCGAAGTACAGCAGTGCCAGTATTTTGAGCTATAAAGCTGCGGAATCGGTTGCACCATCGCTTTACAGAAGAAAGGGTCATCAGTCGCCTTTTTCTACTTTCATGGGCACCTCGCTCCCTGTACCTAACCCATTGGACTTCTATCTGTAGGGTTATTTCAAGTCTAAAGTGTATATTGGTGGAGTCTGGAACATAGCAGCCCTAAAGGACAACATTTCCCGGACTGCGATGAACGTTCCTGGCGACACGCTACGCTCAGTCGTTGAGAACGTTGTGTTCAGGATGTAATGTGTCACATTGATGGAAGGAGAAGTGAATGTGCTACATAAAGCGGTGTTAAAGTGAAATTTCCTTGTTATTAATTTGTCTGCTTATTATAACTCTTTCGTTAGTCACCCCTTTTCTTTATAGCCCGAAATGCTGGCGTTGCTGTCGACTACGTAATCGTGAATTTGCATTTTGATGTTTTTCTTGCGTTTTGTGCAAATACTCTGGTTCGCCGACAACAACAGCGCCATATCTTCTCCCATCGGTGACTTTTGGAACTTTTTTTCCCACGGAAGCACTTTATCATGTCGACCTTAGTCCCTCTATCAATTTTGGAGGAATTCCGGTTGTTAGATCGCGTTACAGATGGCTCTGAGTAGTGTCAGTATAATAAAAAACACCCTGTATATATAGTGTCCACACCTATATCCATTACATCCCTCTTAACTTCTTAACGGTGACAGATTAGGCCATAAAGGTGGTGTCTAGGTATAGTAAAAAGGCTATGTGCTACTCGATGAGACAAATTACGATGTCATCTATCGGCAAATTTTGGAATTAGCGTTTTTATCTCAAAAATAGTATGAGATACGGGGAAAATGTCAATTACAAAGTTGTTCAGCTGCATCGATTTAGTAAGAAAAGATACCTTGCGCTCATTAATACTTCATACAGAATGTAGAAAATGAACATTTATTTGATCACGATTTTGAAAATTGTTATCTCATAAAGAGTGGAAGAAAGAAACTGAGACACTTCCATATCTTCATGATCATTTATTTATGTTGCTGAAAATGCTCTCCATTAGCCACTATACACCTTTGCACTCTGGACTGGATTTCTTCTTGCCACACGACGTTTCACGAAGCCATAATGTTGAAAATCACGAGCAAACAAATTTTCATTTTTTTTTACATTCCATTTTGAGAATTATTTTGCGCAAGGTGTCTTTTCTTACTAAATCGGTGATACTGAACAACTTTGCAATTGACGTTTTTTTCCGTATCTCGTACCGTGTTTGAGATAAAAACGCTAATTCCAAAATTTGCCGATGGATGGCATTACAAGTTGTGTCGTCGAGTAGCGCATAGCCTTTTTACTATACCTAGACACGAAATTTAGGGCCTAAGCTTTCACCGCTTAGAAGTTAAGGGGGGTGTAACGGATATAGGGGCGAACCCTGTGTAGGAAGGTATGGTGTTCATGTGAGAATGCTTGGTAACACACAACGTGACATTATTACTTTAAAACCTTTAGGGGGGGCAACCACCTTTTAAATTTCAAAAAATCGATTTTTTGTTTTCGCTATAATCTGATTTTTGGGACATTTCTGAACAATATGCAAAAAACCGCATAAAAAAATTCGCATTATTTCTCGAGTTATGAGAGTTTATGTAAAGCTCACTCTGTTGCCATGGCCATGTATATTCAAACTATAACCTCAGTTTTCTCAAATATGTAAATTTTTGGATTACGCGCACTGTTAATCCCAAACTATGTGTGCTAGACACACAAAATGTTTATTAGAATTGTATTTTAAGCTTCTTTGCATACTAGAGCCAATAAGATAAAAATAAATTTGTAAAAAAAATTTTACACTCGAAAACGTTTTAAAATTTTGTTAAATTTTAATTTTTTTTTTAATTTTATGTAATTTTTTCAATTTAAACTATATTTTTTGTATATTTTTTTGGTTTTGCATTAAATTTGAGTATATTATTAATTTAAATTGACCAAAAAATAGTTTCTGCGTGCATATTTTTTAATTTTATGATGCGCGAAACATCCAATGATGTTTTTCCGTTTTAGTAATGTGTACATTTAAAAATAAAATCTAAAAATTATTTATGAATTTACAAGTTCTATTTTCATATAAAATATAACTGAAGAATTGTAATTTTGATATAAAACAAAAAAAATTATATATATATATATATATATATATATATATATATATATATATATATATATTAATATTATTGGAGTTTAAGTAGCTCGAATTTGATCATGTTTACGGTCATTTCAGTGTAGTCAAAGGTAGTGTGCCCCCTTAATAAAGTGTTAAGTGACGTTACAATGGGTAATAACAAATCCTACCAGACGATCTGCAAATGATATCTGGACTGGCGACCTTCAGGACCTTCAGGAAAGGCAGTGGGAACTTCTTCAATACATGGGCCGGGCCCTCCACTGTAGAATGATATAAGAATGTATAAAACTTCAGTGATGAGCCAAAAACGAAAGTAGGAAGGAAAATAAGAAGTGGGGGAAGCAAAAAAAGCTTCGAGAGTTCGTGTAAAAGTAAAACATGGGCAAAAAAATCAAAAATTAAGACGGAGTGAAGCTCCAAACAATATCGTGGTCACATGGATCAATGGGAAATGACTAGCAATAAAGAGGGAAGTCGGGGAAGTGAAATTGATCGGATCCCGGAACGGTTTCAGGAACTAAAAAATATAGAAGTTACGACTCCAACGAGTGTTACGCACGAATATGCGTGTGTATTGCAATTATTGAATGCTTATTTGTTTTGTATTGTATCAATGTATGTACATTGATCAATACAAAACAAAATAAAAATAAAATCTAAACCGATCAATCAAGTTTCATTAAAATCGGCACAGTAGTTCTAGAGATAATCGACCAAGTCTGCAAATTCTCTTAATGGAACAGATGTATTACACGCACCTCCCTTGGCGACAATTTGGCGACAAAAATTTTTTGACGCCAAATACTCGTCAAAAAAATTTTGTCGCCAACTTGTCGCCAAAACAGGCCTACGCGGACAACCACTTATTTAAAACATACGCAAATATATCTAAAAACGGCTATATTAATATTCAAAACCTAAACAGAAATGCTCAACCGCTACTTTAAAACATACGCAAATATATCAAAAAACGAAGACATTAAACTTCCAAAAACATTACACATATCCGCAACATCTATTTAAAACATACGCAGATATATCAAAAAACGAAGACATTAAACTTTCAAAAACATTACAGAAATCCTAAACCGTTACTATGAAACGCGAACAAAAATATCGAACACCGGTATATTAAACTTCCAAAAACACTACACAATACCACAACACCTATTCAGGGTTGCAACAAAAAACAAACATCACGCCAAGTCGCATGGCTGCCAGACCAAACAAAAAAATCGCTAAAAATAAAATAATCGCCAAACATAAAAAAATCGCCAAATTGAAAAAGGTGCGTGAAACACATCTGTACCCTCTTAATTTCTTACACCAGTGTAGAATATTTAGGAATCAAAATACCACGTATAACGGGACTATTTTTATTGCTCCCGTTTTATATATCTTTTTTATTACTAAGTCTTTGATCAAGGCGCAAAGACTGTGCTAAGAATGGATATTTAAAATCCCACATGATTACACAACAATACAAGTATAGTATTGTTGATTCTTTCTTTTATTTCGAGGTAAAACAGTTTTATTATATTTCTATTAAGTGTAAGTTCAATATTGCGAGTCATGCAAAATAGACTGTAATAATAATACTTTCACAAATGCTTTAGTAATATAAGTTAAAATTTGAATTCTTGTGTCATTACAACCATTACGTAAGGCTGCTGTGTACTAACCCTATTGGATTCGCTTATCGCAATATTGACCTATGGAGAAAATGTGTCTACTATTTACAGCTACATAAATGCTGATAATTCAATAAAAATGGTATTTTCAGACAGCCTGGACATTTCTACAATTTGCAACACGGGTCATTTTATAAATTTCGTCCGCCAAAGGAACTTAGGAGCGTTTAAATCACATTATACCAGATTTTTTTCACCGAATAATTTAAATATTAAAATGTTATTTGCATTTTTTTCAGAAAACGAAAACTGCCCCGAGGTGTAAAATTTCGATCTTTATTACGGAGTATACTTTTTTTCTTTAATATAAAAGTCTTTAAATCCAAGTCGCCAATACTTGGACAAATTTTGTTCGTAGGTTACCATTGAAGTGAACGAATCCAATAGGGTTAGCACACATCAGCCTTAAATAGCGACACTTTTGCATTCAAATACATACTTTACAATAAAACACTAAAGCAAATTATACTTTATATCCTACATTTTAAACAAAAGTATCTTGCCGGTTATGTAGATGTCAAAATTTGTGACTTTCCGTTGCACTTGTATTGAATTTATCGCATGTATAAAACTAAAAGTGTTAACCAGAAAATAATTTTGTGGGTTCATTTCAGAAGTTACTAAAGCAATTCAAATTTTCATCCTATTTTATAAAAACTCTCTATTAGTCCTGTTTTAAAAGTCATCCACAAATATGTCACGACTGCTGTTTTAATATTTATATTATGAGTAAGAAACGGTTTTTAATTAAAAGACTTCAAGAAACAGTATTCATGTTGTATGTAAAATTAAACAAAGTGCGTTGTTATTTGAAGTGACATTCTTGAAAATATATTTGTGAATGTAGTAAATATAACATGTAAACACTGAAAACAAACTTTAAAAATAGTTTGTGGCAAACATATTTCTGTTATTAAATGTTTACTGCCGTAAGCACTTACCGTTAATTTTTTTGAAACCTTAATACAGCAAAACATTAAAAAAACTGTTAACGTTACTAACACATTTTTCTTATTTTCTTCTTAAAAGGATCGTAAAAGAGATTTTTAAAGAAACGCAGTTTTAATTTGCCAGCGTATAGACACGCACAGAAGTTAAAAGAGTATTTACATAATAAATTGAAAACTATTAGAACATAGAACGTGCCTTAGAACTGCAGTTTTTTTTAGAGAAAAATATAGAAAAAATTTGCAGGGAATGCAACTTTTAATATCTATAAGCTTTGGGGATTTTTTTTAATTAAACTACAAAAATAAATTTTGAATAAGCATGCATTTTCACTACGTTAGAAAAATATTTTATGCTTTTGATCGTTTCCAACTCTTTTCTACAAAAAAAATTATATCATTCTTTTAAATGCAATTTAACAAGTCATTTCTAGCACAGATACAATTCTGAAAGATCTGTGCTATTATAGGCTAAAACGTTTTTAAAATTCTTATATTTTACAATTCGCTTGATTTCATTCGTTATAAGTCTCAGTTTTTTCCTTTTCCAATTAATTTCGTTATTTTGTTTGTGGTAAAAAAGATTAATTTCTGTATCATAAAAAGAAACGTAAAATCTATGGCATAATTGTCAGTATGTAAATCGACAGTATCTTTCATTTTCTTTGTGTTTAGAAACAACGTGGAAAGAAAAAAAAGGAATTCTTTTGTTATTTTTGTTTATTATGAAAATGGGAATAGATATGAGAAACTAATGAATGGTCATAAATTTTTTTTTTCATATTTAAAATCTCTTGACAGCCTTTTCTTTTACTATTTAAGCTATAAAAAGTAATATAGCAGAAAAATATCTACCCTTTTCTTTCGAAATATAATCTATTTTATATCAGACTTCTCATTATTTACAAAAATTTCCTTTCTCCACTGCAATTTAAATATATTCTATCAACCCTTCGATTGAGTTTGATTCCCCAGCCATTAAATACATGCCGCAAAAATTATGACCTCAGAATCCTGCAGAAATAAGTATAAAGATAAATAAACCTGACCGTCATTGCTAATTCTCCGGGGAAATTTATATGTAGATTCACATTCATGAATAATTATATATATACACTATAATGTTCCTAAAACATTTTTTATTTCTTTAAGCCAGTTGATGGCCGAATGGCTATCATGCTGGCATTCGGATCAGATCCTGTGGGTTCAAGTCCCACTGTTGGCATGGATGTTTGTAGCAGTTCGGAATTGGCTATAAACTGTAGGTCCCAATCTAGTTATCCCTTGAGTAGCAAAGAGTTGACCGTAGTGTTCCAAACTAAACCAAACCAACCTAAAACATTTTAATAAATAAGATGCTTTGAACGTGCAACAATCGTATCACTAATATCTAGACCCTGCTAAATCAATCGCAAAATAGAATATAAATATGAAACTTCTTACTACACGGATTTATAAGGCCTCTTAAACACAAGTTAACGCACACATTTTGCTGAAATATATCTTAATACGCAGTACAAGTCTCTTTAAACCCAAGCTGACGCATCAGATATTAAATAGCTGCACATTACATTAAGGACTATAATATTCCCAAACTTGTGTTGACGCATCAGATATTTTGATGAAACACAACATTTTACCAAGTAGATATAATTAAAGTTGGTTTTCCCTACTGTTTCATATTATCTCCTAGTTCCAGCTATTAAATATTACCAAAACTTGGATAATGTATTTTCTCGAAAATCTTCCAAATGACCCAGAAGGCCGTGCAATTAAGAAACGGCCTTGTGCCATTCTTTCTCGTGACTTTTTACTTTTTGTTTCATTGTTCTCTGTCCCCGCGTCTATAAATGTTTAAAGATCTAAAATGTTTAAAGAAATAGTAACTCAGTGCTCTCCCAACTATTTCATAATCTCCAACGTTCTTTTTTCAAGATCTTTCTATGTTTTATTAGTTGGTACCAAGGTTATTTAATTCATCTCTCACCTAATTGATAACAACACTCCCCTTCCATACATAATTGGTACGTGTTTTTTTTTCCAACACGGTGAAATATTTTTTCTTTATTAAACTTTCTTTTTTAACATCTATCTCTAAACTCTCTTTTATCTCGTGTGTGTGTTTTTATGAACTCCCGGATCAACGTGTCGTCCCACTGTTCCTTTCCTATCCTTGATTTCTCCATCATCATTTTTCATTTTCCAGCATGCGAGCACCGATAGAAACTCAGCAATGGAGGGCTAGGCTCATGTAATACTGTGGAATCTTGTGAATATCATTAAATTGGAATTAATGTATCCGACTTTTTGTTGCAACAAATCAAAATGCGTAGTATTAGGCTCCCTCAATCCTTGTTGACGCATTGGATGTTAAATTTCATCATGGTTTGGACCAGTGGCGGACCAGGGGGGGGGGGTCCGCCCCGGGTCCCACTTACTAAGGGGTCCCCACGACAGGGGCCTTTTTTAAAATTGAATGATAACTTTACTACAAAAAATTACATTTTTAATTAAAAAAAAAATCAGACAAGAACGCTATTGTTTTATAAAATATTACACTTGCATATTTTAGCGACTTCCAACATTTTACGTGCCCCTCCCCCCCCCCCCCCAACTTAACTTGAAATAAATTGAAACGTTAAAAGAAGTTCAGTTAAAACTATAAAATTGTAGAAAACTTTTAAGAACGCTGGGTTTTTTGCCGCCTTTTCAAACTGTGAAACTGAAGATTCCGATTATGTCTTTAGCCTTAACATAGATTTTAACAATGATATGTTCCATAGCATAAATTCGATGGTATATTTTATTCTGATTTTATTAATATTTTATTTATTTTTCTCATTGTATAGCTAACTACTCAAACATCAATTCTATTTTTATTCAATTTCAAAAAATCCCAATAATTCATATTTTTAAGGACCGTCCGGTAGTCAAAGCGCTGAGGAGGGCCCTACCTGAATTCAATTCGTGCCCCCTCCCCCCCTCCCCCCCCCAAAAAAAATTAGAAGCACGCTACGCCTATGTTGCTGAGCGATGCCATAGAGCTGACGATGAGTTGCTGAAAATCGCCCGACATTCTTCGTCGTATTCCAGAACCCACGAACTTTTCTTGGTGAATTTTAAAATTTTGTACGTAACCGTATTTATTATAGAAGTGCAATAAAAGGATGAAAATCATTAAATAGGCTGATAGTCTTTATTTTAGGCAAAGTCCTTATATACCAGGTCCTGATTTTCCATTAGGCCCGGCAGTCTCGGGCCTAGGGGCCCCCGAATGTTGGGGGCCCAAAAAAACTTTTATTTTAAAAGAAAAAAAAATTCCAATTCAGTTTTTTTTCTTATTTTACCTTTTTCAATATAAATTTTTTTATATATCCTTTCAAATTTGATTGGTTCATCATATGTATAGTTATATGTATAGTTCATCATATGTATGTTATAGTGCATATAAGGGATTACTAAGTTTTTCTGGTTGCATTGTATTGGTGTTTTAATTTAATGAAGAAGTTAATATGTTGTATTGCTTTTTGTTATTTGATAATTCTCTAGGCTTCTACGCTTCAAATAGCCAATTCTCAGGAAAATGATACTTTCACAATGATTCATGATTATTTTTTGTGCGTGTCAAGTTTGGAAATTTTACGCCCACATCACTGTTAGGGGGCCCCGATCGCCCCATCCCGAGTTGTGCCTAAAGTCAAGAATTTTCTAAATCGTGCCCTGTTATAGACTGGTTAGTTTTCTGGTGTCCGAAATCCTGATTTAAGCATTAGGTTAAGGAAAGACTGACAGATGACGACGATGATCCTGGAAATCTGACAGGTAAGCCGATTTTTTGTGTCAGATTCTGGCTTTGTCGTAAAAATTTTAATAATGTTGAGTGTTTTGGAAAATTGATCGATGCAGTGGAGAAGCTGTGCGATGAGTCTGAAAACCTAGATACAAAAGGATCAGCTCAGATTATAATGGAAAATGTTTGCGATTTTAAGTTTATAGCGTTTCTACGCCTGTGGTCAGACATTTTGGAGGAAATCAACCACACTCAACACTACCTGCAAATTCTGGGGATTTCCTTGGACAAGGCTTTAAATAAACTAAGAGCATTTGAAATTTTTATTAAGGAAAGCAGAGAATCTTTAGTTAGTGATGCTTTGGACTTCGCTTCCCAGAAATTTGAAGAAATGGGAATTGCTATTGAAACGAGAGGCAGAAAAAGATCGAAAAAGATGATGCTGAGTGAAAAAGCTAAAGATGAGGGTTTATCTTTACAAGAAGAACTAAGGAGGTCCATGTTCCAATGTGTAGATAGGTTGTATTTGGAACTCCAAACAAGAAGAAAATCCATGGAGAACATTCTTAACAAATTTGAAGTCTTGCAGTCGGTTAATTTGATCAAAGCTCCAGATAAGAAATTGCCAGAACTTATTTCTTGTCTAACTGAAAGTTACGACGAATTTTCTAAGGACGAGGTTTTTCCAAAAATAAAAAGACTAAGACGTAACTGATCGGATAGCCCTTACGTCTAAGGATCTCCATCAATCGTTTCTGCATAGATTGAACCAGTTTGAATGTTTCATTAGGAGATATTTTATTCCATTTCATAATGATAACCTTCAAATATTAATACAGAGGAAGTCAAAAAGTGATCAGCTCTTCAAGTTTTGCAGTTCATTCTTGGTATGGAATGTCAAGAGTCAGTACCAAACTTGTGTTTAGCACTAAAGTTGATTTTGAGGATTTGCATTTCAGTCGCAACTTGTGAAAGAAGTTTTTCGAAATTGAAAGTCATCAAAAACTATTTGCGCTCAACAACGAGCCAAATCAGACTAAATGGTCTAGCAATGTTATCCATCTTGAACAAGTTGGTTAAGAAAATAAACTTTCATGAGACAATTAGACAATTTTCTGATGCAAAAGTTAGAAAAAGGCAATTTTGAAAGGAGGCTTTTACCTATTTGAAATTAAGACAGAATTCTTAATTTAACTTGCTTATATGGAAATTTCAAATAATGTTTGTTTTTAATAAGTTTTCAGAACGCACCCCCCCCCCACTTTTTGGAAATGTCCCTGGGTCTCATATAACATTGTTTCACACAACACGGCATTTTCTAGGTGATGTATTCTCATTCTATTATTTTCAAACTGATACTGTGAATGTGTATAGCCTTGTGAAAAGTAAAAATTTTTAAAGTTGAATTACCAATAAAGTTAATGTAGATCAAAGTGAGGCATTTCTTTGGTTTTCCTTGAAGCTACCTAAATATAAGTAAGTATTGGTGCCAAAATGGCTCCTTTTCTTTTTTTTATATGAATTTTGTCTTTAACTATTATCGCTTTTATTAATCAAACGGCCAAGCCTTTTACCATTCACCTTGGCCCGACGAAAAATTCATACAACGAAAACCAGCGCCGTATAATTGATTTTAACCTTGTACCGAACAGTAAGTGAGCGAGCTCATGGCTCAGGTGGTTAGAACGTTGGTCTCGGAGCTGTGCCGTGCGGTACGTCATTGGTTCGATTGCTCGAACCCAGACCTTGACATAAGACTTT
The DNA here is from genome assembly GCA_907164885.2 of Dolomedes plantarius. Taxonomy (NCBI): domain Eukaryota; kingdom Metazoa; phylum Arthropoda; class Arachnida; order Araneae; family Dolomedidae; genus Dolomedes; species Dolomedes plantarius. Next base: position 5,140,466 of record OU015490.1, on the reverse strand, counting down.
TTTTATTAATTTAACGCTTAAACAGTAATGATCATTGCTCACCCCATACTGCACGAGTTCGCTCACTTATTCTGTCATTTTTTTCTCTGCACACAGGGGCGTGTCGACTGAGGGGGAGGGACATGACCCTCCCCCACAGATCTAAAATAAATTTTTAAAATTTACAAAATAATGCAAAAATATTTCGTATAGGCCTAATAGTAATCGTGTTATTTATTCTTTACCATTACGACCTTTATTGCACTTACATTTTTAGCGATCTTTATTGCTACAATTTTAGCGCTATGCAGTGCCAGAAACAGTATTTCTAAAGCCAAGTGCCGAGCACTGTTTATACACTTCTACAGTACTATCCGAGAACCGCCAGAAGGAACCGAACCCTTGCCTATCAAAGTATTGAAGGCGTCTTTTTTTTCAACATTGCACGCACGCACTGTTTCGTCGCGTATCTGCTTTAAAAAGCACTTGTTAGATTTTCATTCCAATAATGACGGGGACGTCGCTTTAAATATTTTATCCGAATTCATAGATATATGATTTTTAAGAAGTGGCATCTAGTACTCTAGATAGCCTAAAATGGCACTATTTAACACCTAATTTTCAAAATTTTACGGGTGAGGACCCCCGGACAACCCCCCTTCTGATGGGGGTATACCCATACCCCCCCCAGACCCCCCGGAAGACACCTCCTTCTAGTCCACCCTGAAAATAGGGCGTCAGGGAAATGGACGACCCCTAGCACATGGAGGCCTTGACCCCCCCCCCCGGAACAAAATCCTGAGCACGCCACTGTCTGCACAGGTCAATAGCCTGAGGAGATTGTCTGATTAAGGCAAAGAAAGGCTAGATGTCATTAGAAAAATTAAAAAATTACCATTCTTTTTTTGGGGGGCCCAAAAATAAATCCGCCCCGGGCCCCAAATGGTCTAGGTACGCTACTGGTTTGTACTGAAGATTTTCTTAAACTCGGGTTGATGCATCATATGTTTCGTGCAATACGACCGCGTGAAAGGATTTCTAAACCCTGAGTTGACTCCAAAGTCATTTTGCTCCAAAATCTCACAGAACCCACTGCTCGGCTCATTAAACCTACATTTAAGTATATTTTTGCTTCAGCACGACATGGTACACTGCATAAGGCTCATTTTCTTTGGATTGATGCATAAAATATTTTGCTGCTCTCTTCACGTTTATTGCCTAGTGCGACATGAATCGTTTATGAGGTAAAGTGCTATAAAATTGTAAAAAAATAGGTGAATGTGCAGTTACGAATGATCCTAATCTATATATATTATTTCTTGAAGGTAATTGTTTCTGACGATCCCTTTTTCTCCCTTAATACTTAACCAAAATCGATAAATGAGGTACCATTTTAAAGATTAAGATCTCCGCTTCTAACAAATTGTTAATTTAGAATTACACACTGTACTGTTTATTTAAAAATTGAAGTATAAGCATTATAAAATTTTTTTCTGCCGCTAGATGTCATGTGTGCTTAATTTTTTTTCTAATTCTCGCTTAGGGAACATTTAAATTTTAAAATACGCCTGTTTTTATTATCATTCTGTGAATTAATAAGTTTCTTTCCTGGGAATATCCGCGTAGGTGTACATTATTCTTTTTGCATGAAAAAACAATTTGTTTGGTCTAAAATCCCCTGAAGAACATTTTATGAGTACTACTTTCCTTTGGTATGCCTTTTTATAGTTTAATTTTATTTATTCAATTCCTTGTATACATTTGAATTCCATAGGACGAATTCTACCAAGTTATCAAGGGAGAGATTCTAATCTGTCTCATAATTAAAAGGATAATCAAAATCAAGGTCTTACCGTGTAGATGTGAAAGTCGAAAGAAAAAAATGAGATTACGGTGACGGTTGGTGTGTGGCGGGTCGGCAAATTTCTCTATGGAAAATTTTGCTTGAGACATTTAAAGATTTGTTTTATTGCTAGATGACAAATATGCACTCGCTAATTTATGAACTTTTACTTTTATCTCTCGAACACTAACCTTTAAATTAAAAAAAACATAACATTACCATCTTTATATATATTATTTCTAGGACGTGATTTTTGTTACGATTTCTTTTTCACCTTCATACTTAACCAAAATCGATAAATGAGGTACCATTTCAAAGATTAAGTTCCCCGTTTCTGACGAATTGTTAATTTAGAATGACATATTGTATTGTCTGTTTAAATATCGAAGTTAAAAATGGACTTTTAATAAAACTTTTGGACCCACAGTTCTTCGGTGAATGCGTGGATACGGTACGATCAAACAGTGTGTACAAACAGGCTTTGTAATGTAAATATCACATCTTCCACGAGTTTGCGTCATATTTAATTTTTAATATTGTCTAGAAATGTGTTTTAACGTGTACATATCTCATATTCTCCTGTTTTGTGTTATGCTTCACCTCCAATTTTGTGTCCCAAAGTATTTTATAATTGGTTTTGTATTATCCTTTCGCACCAGTTACTTAACAAATAAACAATGACTGCATATGAACCGGTTCTTCTTTCTTCTTAGTACATACTGCCTAACTCGTTATAAAACTTATCGTATTTGGTTCGCATGCTAAATTTTCGTACGGTCCACCTAGTCATTTAAAAAACGAAATACGAGTTTTCACATTTTTATATGATAATTAAGGTGACAGCCTACGTTCGGAGTCAATTTTAAAAAAATAATTTTGCAAAGGATTTTTTGGTCTTTTATGGTAAAGTAGCACTTAAAAGTTAAAAAAGGAACAAAAACTTACCCGTAAATACCATACTTTCTTATAAATTGGTCCATTTGAAGTAATTTTTAATGAAATTTAGCTAAAATACTTATCACTCTGCACAGAATCCTAATGCTACTATTTTAATTTCCTTCTCACACATGATACATATGACAGTTATCTTCAAATTACCTACAATCTAAGATAAATTTAAAAATTCAAAATAATATACACAATTTTATGTTCCAGTATGAAAATTTTCTCCGATTCGTCATTCCTTTCCTTATAAAAACTACACCAAATAAAAAACTATTTATTAAACACCAAATATTGTGCTTCATTTCATTAACAACAGCATCTAAAACATTTCCTGAAAATTTTATCAAATTATATACATTATTATGTGAGATACCACCATAACCGTAGAGATTTGCTCTGAAAAATATAATTCTGAGAATAACGTATTTAAAGATGTTTGTCACTTCAATTATGTAGCAGAAGATTTTTTTAAATAGCTATAACTCTGCTTCTAATTGATGACGAATGAAAATCATAACAGTTTTGAAAAGAGAAATGATTGAATTTCACGATTCTTGCAAAAAAAAATGAAATTGATCAAAATAGTCAAAAAATGACATTTTCAACGTAGGCAGTCACCTTAAGAACGCAGTCAATTGGTCATAAACTGGGAAAAAGGTAAACAGGAGCTTAGCCCACTATTCTAAATATGCATTGCAATTTTTTTCCTATATTTTTCTATACACTCAACTATATTTTCCATACACTCAACTTGCTTACCTACTTATCTAAATATTTAAATTTCTCGTATATGTGAGATTAAAGATATGAAATTCTTAGTATAAAGAAACAGCAATTTAATACCCAATGCGTCAACTAAGGTTTAGGTAGTCTAATACTAGGCGTTTTGATTTTTTTGCAGCAAAAGATCTGATACTTTAAATCTAATTTAATGATATCTACTTGGTAAAATGACCTGTAGCATCAATATCTCTGATGCGTCAACCTAAATTTTGAAACCTTATAGTCCACAATGTGACGTGTAGCGATTTAATATCTGATGCGTCAGCTTGGGATTAGAGAGCCTTATAATGCGTATTGTGATATCTTTCCACAAAATGTTTGTTACGTCAACTTGTTTAAGAGGCCTTATTTTAATGCTTTCAATATTCATATAAAAATGTCTATCATGATTTATATTTTACATACCACAAATGATTATTTATTGGTCTCCTTTTTTTCAATATTGAAACATTTTAACGTAGGATTGCGTTCCTCAATAACGGTCCTCCGGAAAGAAAAAAAATCAGCATCCGTCCTGCGTAGCGAGTTATAATTTTGGCAGCGTATCAAACCCAGTAACAGTAAACAGTTAAACAAGAAAGTACCAAAATGCGTCAAAAAATAGAGGTAAGCAACGATAAGTAATCCTATGTTAATAACCCGCGGTAGTTTCGTTAGAAGAGACTACCTTAAATATTTTTTAAAATATCTTAAATAATAGTTACAATGATAAAACCACCTTATAAAAATTAATGAGCATATCTTTATCTTTTGCAAATATCATCAAGAATATTTTCTTATACACTAAATTAGATCTTAAATGTATTGAATATAATATCTTGATATTCTTGTATTTAATTATTCTTGTATTCTTATATTGCAGGAAAAGTTGAGGAATTTTCATTACATTATATAATATTTACTTATTACCTTACCTCAATCTCTCGAATCCCACAAAAAAGAACAGTTAAATAACGCAAGTAAAATGTCTTTCCAGCAAAATTTATAATTTTTAAATAATCTTCTGGTGGCATAGACATGTTCAATTATAATTCAAGTGAGTTAAAACGTACCCAATTTTAAATTTCTTCCTCTCGGAAAGAGAATTATAAATCTTCAAATAAAAAAAAATAAGGTCAATAAGAAAAAGAGGTAAGCAACGATAAGTAATCCTATGTTAATAACACGCGGTAGTTTCGTTAGAAGAGACTACCTGAAATATTTTTTTTAAATATCTTAAATAATAGTTACAATGCAAAAACCACCTTATAAAAATTAATGAGCATATATTTATCTTTTGCAAATACAATTAAGAATATATTCTTATACACTAAATTAGATCGTAAACAAATGTATTGAATATAATATCCTGATATTCTTGTATTTACTAGCATGAACAGAAGAAAAAATTAAATAATTTACATTACATTATATAATATTTACTTATTACCTTACCTCAAACTCTCGAATCCCACAAAAAAAGAACATTTAAATAACAGCAAAATTTATTAATTTTTTTATTAACCTTCTGGTTGCATAGACATGTTCAATTACAATTCAAGTTAGTTAAAAGTACCCAATTTTAAATTACTTCTTCCCCGAATGAGACTTATAAATCTTTCTAAAGCATATTATAGACCTCTATAAAATATATATAGACCATATAAAAAAGTTTGAAAGAAAAAGTGTACATTCTATTAACATCAGATCAAAATTGTAAATTAATATATTGACGCTCTTTGGTACTTTAGTTTAAATATCTGAAAGCCTTATGAAAATGATGAAAGAATAAAGCTACAGCTACTAAGCTGCTTGAGTAGTTTTAAGTAGGAAATAGCCTTTCACTTTAAGCATTTTTTGTTTTGAACTAAGCTCTAGTTTCCAGATGATAAAACAAAGGAGTTAAAAAAACACAACTCATAAGTATGAATTATCTCCTTTCAACTATCTTATTTCAGACCTAATTCGTTATTTATTATTTAATCGTCTGAAAAAGCATACTTCCCCAATTTCACTGAGGGTAATATTCTTTTATTCCCAAAAAATACATCGGGGTAATCACTTAAAAAAATGTTCCAGGTTTTTAACCCGGGCTAAAAGAATAAAAGCTCATTTAGGAATATTTTTATGTACGAAAAGCAAAACTGCTTAAAAGGTCGTAAAGTCACAAGTTTGTTTGGTGTTTCTTTTTTTAACTTTTAGATAAACTAGATGGCATAAATGCTGCATTTTGTCCAAATGCGAGGCATTATGTCTTCTTTAATGCTGCTTCTTGGTAAAGTTGCAATTACGGAGCTTGCTCTTTATAGTTTTTGCATGAAAAAATGCATATTACTGTGTTTTAATAATATTTTTTGTCACGTATGAGAGTTCTTTACACTTATTACTGCTTTGTTTCAAATGCCTTAATTAAAAACTGGGCCATTAGCATTTACTACGTAAAAGTTGAACATTCGGTAATTTATTATTAATACTTAATTTTCCATGTTTAATGCCTTTACGCCATGTAATTTTTTAGGAAATATAATATATAATTTGCAATAAAAAAGTACTCTCGCTTTAATGTTTTTTGTGATTTTAGAGATGTAAAAAAGTTAATGCCATGTTTTATTGTATATAATTTGAATAATAAGTGAGTAAATTTGGCTTTGACTACACTAAACATTCATACATAGTTAGATCAAGAGACTTTTTTGTATATAGTATTATACTGGGATTTTGCGCTGGTGTTTCTTTTATAGTCTTTTAATAATAAGTTTCATTAAAACTAATATGATTATGACTAATAAAAATTATTTTTCTTGGAACATATTTACCTTTCTTTCATAACATATTAAAAAACACTAAAATGTAACTTTAATATAAAAGTTAGCATTTACTTAAAACTAATTTTCATAAATTACTTTAAAGCGTTCAATTCATCACTTAATAATTACCATACAAGGAATTTTCCCTTGAGAAAATATAATTTTTAACGAAATATTCTTCATAGCTTTAACTCGGAACAATATTAGCATATTAAAATTAATTTATAAACACTGGCTGATATTTTTTTACACTCATAAGAGAGCGGTAATATTCTAAACGACGTGTTGTTGTTTTTCCGTTATGTTCACGATGTTTTGGTGGTATTTAAAAATACTGACCCTATTATAAAATTTGACTATTTTCCAAAATATCTCGTGTTAACTGAAACTTTACAAAATTTTCAGGAATGTGATTTACAGAAGGTAGTTTGCACTTTATGGAAACGGTTTTGTAAATTATTTTTGTTGATTGAATTTTAAGATAAATATTTGGCAACTTCAGAATAATCGTCTGCTATTGTTTTGTTTTGATTGGAATGTAAAATAAAAGAATTATTTTTAAAATGGCCCCTAAAATTGATAGATGGATCGAAGGTTACGTAACTGCATTTTCCGGCGTGAAATATTCGTATCATCAAATTATAAAGCGGTGTAAAAATCATGGTTATGTTATTTCAAATAAAGGTACTTATAATGTATTAAATTTGAAAGGAAAAAAAAGTCTAACTGAAAGTAAAAATGAAAACTTGATCGCAAAATCTCATCCTAAGACTGTTTGAACGCAGGTAAATATCAAGAAAGTGAAGTCCCTGATCCTAAAAGAAAATCCACCGACTCAAATATCCATTGCATCGAAACTAGGAATGTCTTCTAGCACTGTAAATAAAAGATTTGACGTTAAAGAAAAATTTTTAAACCTGAAGTTCATCTGCTCTTGCCAAAGCAATTGTTGAAAGAAAAACAAATTATAAAAAATTATATTAAAAACAATTAGCTGATGAAAAATGGAAATTTGTGGTAACACTAGATGAGACATTGGTGTATTTAAGTGACTGTAGTAAGAAAAAGATCAATTTTCTATTGCTAAACTGAAGGGAATAACCGTACGAAATGGTTCCGTCAATGTACAGAAAAGTTCCCAGAGGGAGTAAGGATAATTGCAGGATTTTCTTACAACGGCAGATTAAAAATCAAAAAAGTCTCAAGTAAAGCCAAAGTTAATTCCCTCTACTATCAGAATAATATTTTAGAGCGAATTTTTGAAGAAAAAATTCCAGCCTTTTATGGAAAGGACATTGATAAATCTGAGCTTTATATGGACAAAACCTCTAATCGCACGTGTAAATCAACTGCCGCTAATTTAGCAAAGAAAGAATCAAAGACAGAAATAAAGTGTATCCCATTTAATGAAATACATGTAAAATCACCTGACGCTTCTCCAATAGACTTTTGAGCTTTCGGTTTATTAAAACTAACCTTAGGAAAACGGCATCCAAGAACACTGAACGAACTTTGGAAAACGATCCAAGAGGAATGGGATAAAATTGGCATGTCACTACTAAGACAAAGTTTACTTTCGTGGAAAATTCGAGCTAGAGCTATTGTCAAGAACCACGGTTATCATACAGAAGCAAATCGCCGCAAAAAATACGGCATTTATCAATAAAACTGAACTATCAAAATCGTTTCCATAAAGTGCGAACGACCTTCTGTATAACCACCTGTTTAGATGTAATAATTTGTAAAGTGACCATGAGAAAAAACTGAGTGGCATTTTTAAGTCTTTAAAGTCATATTTAGATTTTCATTATCCGTATCTTTTAGTTCAGAAGAACGTATGCAATTTTTTAAAAGTGAAACGGGAGGAGTTCAATGAAAGGATTAATCTAACTGTGTAATTGACTGTGTACAAGAAGAATTGGAGTAATTACTCGGGAGTTGGTGCGATGAAGTAGCAAGGCTCGTGTTTTGTCTATACTTGGGTCGTAGAGTGTAGGGCCTGATGTGTTTTGATTTGGTGTTTTTGTGATGTTTTATATTGGATATTTGCTTTTCTATATTCGATTTCTTCCCTTTAATCGAGATTAAGGGTCTCGAGATGTCCTCGTCTACTGGGAGTGTTCGTTATGGCAAGCAAAACATGTTCAATCAGGGAAGAGGGGTACAACAACCCCCCTCTGGCCATTTTAGTGCATTGTTCTGATTTTATTCTATCTAGTTAACATTTCATTCATCTTATATATATATATATATATATATATATATATATATACAGAGGCTGTTCACAAATTTTTTAGACGATGTATATTGTATTCAGAAAACTAAATTACATAAAATTCTTGTGTTTTAAATGTTCTATTTGACATCCCTTATTCTGAACTATCTTTCGACACCGCAATTTCCAGGATAATAATGCCTTTTAAAGTGTCAGAAGAGGTATTCTATCCCATTCCTCCTGAACAGCTTTCCAGAGTCCTGTAAGGGTTTTGGGACGACGTTTGGATAATGCAGATTTTAAAAGTCCGAAAGCACAAAAATCCATAGGTGATACATCGGAAGATTTAGTAGGGATATCAGTGAAAGGTGTGGCCTTGATACCAGTTTTTTGTTCCATTTCTTTTAGGAAATTTACAGTGGATTTTGATGTGTGACTGCTAGCTTTGTCCTGATGGAGTCTCACAGATTGATGGCACTGTGGGTAAAGCGATGATATTTAATTCAGAAAAAATGGCGATAAAATATGTTCCTGATAGTATTTGGAGTTAATCTTGACATTTTTTCCCACCCTCTTTATTTTTAACTTGCCATTATAAGAAAAACCAGCAACAATCATGAATCCCTTAGAAAAACTTTCTTTCGATTCTTTGAACCACGTACTTAAATTTGTTCTCCCCTTTTATGATAATAAATGGCTCTTTCTTTGATGCAAGCATTTAAATACACCCATGATTCATCTATTGTGACAATTGTTTTCCATTTTTCTTTGGATAAGTGTTTCTCATATAGAATTCTGCAGCGTGTCCTGCGTTCAGCGATATGATTTGGAAAAAGACGATGCACATAGCGTTTTTTCGCTTTCTTAAGATTTGAATCAACGTTTATCATTTTGTTTACAGTGGACACTGAGCATTTTAATGATTTTACAACTGTCCTTTGACTAGGGGGATTTTCTTTTAACAGTAAACAACGTACCTTTGCAATAGTCGAAGATGTCCGTTTTTTCCTTGGATACTTGTTTGGAATTTTTGTCCCACTTGAGGCTCCTATTTGACGTTTTTTTTCCTTCCTTGTTGACGATATTACCTATCGACGCTTTAGATATCACAAAACCATGACTCTCACATCGTTTTTGGATAACGGAGTATGCATATTTCTCTTCGGAAAGAGCATAAATGTAGCCTTCAAACCACTGCTTTGTTGAAAACGCCATTTTGAATAAAAACAAAACTTTCAAGCCGCAGACGATAATTTTGACTTTTAAAAACATAGTACAATTGCAATTATTTCTTTTGCTGCAAATTATTTTTTATTACCGCTTACCAAAATCGTCTAAAAAATGTGCGAACAGCATCTGTATATATATATATAAATATATAGATATAAAATTCTTCATGCATTCCATCAAAAAAATACTGGGCTGCACCCCCCGCTCTTCATGTTCATATGGCTAAACAGAATGCGTCTAGCGCGTTTCTACTGAAATGATATACAAACAATAAGAAAGAAAGAAACTTTCAGGCTGCGGACCTTCTTCTGATTATACGTCTGATTTTATTGAGAGCGTGATTCGCAGTGTTGCGTGATTCGCACGTTTGGATTGAATAGCATTACTGTTTAATTATATTTGTTAGATACTGTTTAATTAGATTTGATTAGATTTGTTTGATCCAGTGTATAATAAGAAATAAGTTTTATAATTTACATTTGCCTTTATTTTTTATTTTTCCCATAAAATCGGAGTTTTTTCCATAGCACCCAAGATACGCACTTTTTCCCACATCACGCAAGAGGTAAAGTGCAAGATGCGTTATTCCCTTTATTTAATAAAATTAATGCGTGATTCCGCATGAAGCCTAGGCTCAAAGTTTCTTTCTTTCTTATTGTTTGTATATCATTTCAGTAGAAACGCGCTAAGCGCATTCTGTCTGGCCAGATGAATATGAAGAGCGGGGGTGCAACCCAGTATTTTTTTGATGGAATGCATGAAAAATGGAATGCATGAAAAATTTTATATCTTTATATCTACCCGGGCATTCATTCTTTAAAAATAATTTCATTAATTTTCTTATGCCTTAATATAACTAATGGACTAATAGTTCGGAATGAAAGTTATGTGTCGTTATGTTTCTCTGTTTAAAGAGCTTTTCCTCCCACTGCTTAAAAAACCCCAAATCTGTAAAGATTTATCTTATATGATTTCACGGAATAAGTAATTCAAATACATATCGTATGTTAACTCTGTTTCGCGAACTAAGGGGAAAAAACCTGTAGAACTCTTAAACTTCTTCCCATTTTATGATCCTCAAACAATTAATATATTTAGATCAACAGAGTGCTTCCAAAAACTGGCCATGGGAGAAACTCAATTTTTATTTTTTTTCTTCTTCCTTTTTTTCCAAATTTTATTAAGTTCTATTAGTTTGAACGCCATTGTCTAAAATTCTCTAAAGCAGCGGTTCTCAACCTTTTTAAAGACCCACGACTCCACTAAACGTAAGAAAATTAAAATAAACACTTCGCCTCCCCGGTCGCCCCCAGACCAACTCTCAAACCACCCCCAGATCACCCCTCAGAACAAACCTCTTTTCCCCACGTATCGAATTTGACTGGTTGTGGTGAAGAGTCTGTATCCACATTTAAGAAGTGCGCTTAGGGGCACAATAATCATTAAAAAATTAATTTTTAAAAACTAATTCAGCTCCAAATTCCGTTTTTGTTGCGTTAAGTTTCTCGGGTCCTAAACATTAGCTGTGCCGAATTTGGTCTCGGTGGGTGAAACAGTCTATGATTCTATAGAGGGCAAACAAACAGACACGCTCTTATATATATATATATATATATATATATATATAATGATGGAAGCATAAACTATAATTAACTATATTAATTATCCTTAAACGGTAATTTACTACTAGAAATTCTACTGCTTTCCAATTCAGAAAGTGGGGATTTTTTTGCAGCGAAGATATTCATGGTCATCTATAATTAATTGTTCCCATTGGCTCGGAAGTTCATTGACAAAGGTACAGGTGGGAACGGCCTGACTATGATATCATCTGATGACACCTTAATCACGAGGTGTTTTTCGCACGCGAAAAGTGCAGCTCTCTTTCGGATAACAAAGCGCTAGATTAGGGATTATTTTTCGGAGAGGTAGGACATGCCTGTCGTGAGTCTGAGAGATGATGGGAAATAGCAGCTTAGAGGATTGATTTGAATTTAACTAAATAAAGAAGACTTTTAATTGTTATTAAGTATTGTTACTTACCACTGGTCTAAAGATGATGGCTGCCATTTAGAGTAATTAGTTTGTTATAGAGTACGCGGTGTAAGCACCCTATCATATTTATGTATATATATGAATATACACACATATATCTATATTATATATATTATATATATACATATGTAGGAGACATAAATATATATATATATATATATATATTATATATATATATGTCAAGAAATTAGTTGGAAAAGAAATAATTAAGTTTAAATTTATAGAGGGGTTTCGGGATAATTTATTTCGTGGCATTAAACGTCACTGCTTTCAGATTTCAGCTCGCGCTTCGCGCGAAATAGGAGGCAATTTACCCGTTTCATTAGATAACCTTGATTTTCGTCTGTGGTCGGGCAAGCTATCTATTTTTAGAGCAAGTACGGGTTTAAGAGGAGTGAAGATGTTACGTAATTTCAGAGATGGAGAGGATTCTAGAATATTTCATAGACATCACAGGGCATGCTCGAAAGTTTTGCGCCTAAGTTTTAACAAAGGGTTTAGCAGAGCGCGGGATAGACTTCAATGCTGTCGGATGTGTGTTTCGCCACGTCTCTAAATACAAAATAGCGAATAGTAAGCATGCTGCTTTGGAGATTTGGTTTGATGAAGATAAATAAACTAAATTAGTTTCAAGGATGGACTTATGAATTTCATTTCTACCACTCGCCACTAGTATTAAGATGATGATTGCTTAAAAGAATAAACAGGGAAAAATCAACCCTGCCATACATATATATATATATATATATATATATATATATATATATATATATATGTGTGTCTGTGTGTGTGTGAGTGTCCACAATGAATAGAAGCCAAAAGATAACTTCATGACAGCTGTTAAAAATTTGGAGCTGCATTTATCATCACCTTCATCAAAAGTGGGAATGATGCGTTTTTGTTTGACAGAAAACTTTTCTAGATGTTCAGAACCAAAAACAAAATACTAAATATGTATTATTAAAACTAAAAATGATTTTTTACTACAGAATTTCCAGTTAATTGTAGAATTTCATTAGTATATGAAATATTCTTACTTAATATATTGTATCAAATAAACAATTCTATAAAGAAAATTATTTAGGATTTAATATCAATTAATGAAATTGAATTTGCATCAATTTCCTGACTTACTTCCTAAAACAATCAGCAACCAATGTGAACTGCTCTGTTATATGCGATAGCTCATAGCTACTCATTTAACAAGGCATGTTAAAAGGAAGAGCTTAATTTCCGTACTATCACAGTATCAAGCAAAATAATTGGCATTTCGTCAGATCATAACTGTCTTCAATCAGGCCATGGCTTTGTGCCATTGAAATGATAGCTTTCTATCACAATGGTTCCCTTGACCGCACATAATGAAAGCCAGGAACAGGCACGTATCCGAACAATTTGCCTTTTCCCGTTTATTGTGTTATCGTAATCACCCCCATAAACGATGTTAAATGAAGCGTGAAGAGAAATCAACTAGGCATATTTTAAAAACGGGGATCTCTGGATATTTTAAATTGAAAATTCTTTACTAAATTTCAAATGTATTCCAGGATGGTATATTTTCGAAACAGCATATTGCAAAAAACTGGCGTAGAGTAGATAGAAGAAAGGTAATAATCAATGAGAACTTTAAACAAAAGTTTGTATTGAATAGCAATGTTCAATATTATGGTAGAGGTAATAAATTATTTTACGCAGAAATATTTGTCATTTTTAGTATGGCAAATTTTTCATTGAGTCTTAAAAAATCGGGAGGGGGGGGGACATTTTACCCCTGAGTGAAATCCTTATTTTTTTGCGGGCACTAATAATATGAATATTTTGAACTGACGTGACCCATATTTTATACCTCATGGTAGCTAAATGAATTCTCTTTTCCAAACTGATGCAATTTAAAGAATTATTTTATCTTTCTAACTATTCTTAATCTTCTAAACGCTTGCGATGTATTTTTCCGCCCCATTCTTTCAACGTGAAAAGTTTTGGGATAGATTATTCAATGCTAAATCCGGCGTGTAAAGGCGTTTCATACAGGTATGGTAATATCTATAGAAGTGGGGTGTCATTGTCTCAAAAGAGGTTGGATTTCTACCTGTTGGTCCACGAAATGTATTTTATTTCCCTTTTACCACCCAAGGGAAATTACAGTGGAGGCATTGCCCGATCCACCACCTAGTGACGCGCCCTCTAGGGGTTACATGTTCCCCCGAGGTGATCTTCTTTGTCCACTTCATTGTAAGTTAAAGTCTTGTACCCTTCAATGGATCCTCGTAGATGTGAATATTGAGTGAAATGAGTGTGTTGATTCGCTGGCCAAGGATCGCGGAATGCCTCCACTGAAATTTCCCTTGGGTGGTAAAGGGAAATAAAATACCTTTCGTGGACCAACAGGTAGAAATCCAACCTCTTTTGAGGAAATGACACCCCACTTCTATAGATAGTACCATACCTGTATGAAATGCCTTTAAACCCCGAATTTATCATTGAATAATCTATCCCAAAACTTTTGACGTTGAAAGTATGGGGCGGAAAATACATTTAGCGTTTAGAAGATTAAGAAAAGTTATAAAGATAAAATAATGCTGGCCAAGGAAGCGCGGAACTTGGTCCACACCTCTTCCACCCTCACAGTATCGGATGTTAACGCAGTGGCCAGATGCAGATTATCCAACCAGCCCATAAATAAACCACTAATTTCGGACATTAACTCTTCAAGAACAATTGCTTCTACAATATCTTGACTAAGAACTAATCCCTTTCAGGATTAGAAAATGAGCCCTGATGGCACATGATCCTTTATCAACTGTAGAAGTCAACTATTTGTCAACTGTCCATAAACCCAGCTTTCTCCAGAACATATCTTTGACTGTCCAACTATTATTGCTGTCCTTTTCAAACTTATTTTCCACCGCAGAAACTCCTCTACATCCCACAGGCACTTGATCTGGCAGCTTCTGTTATCCAAGCTTAGGGTTCAATTTAACACTTTTTTTTCTTTTGCACTATTTCTAGACACGACAACAACAACAATAACAAGTATGGTACAATTTTGGTGCATTTGAATACCAAACTAGAGTATGTAATGATTTGTCAGAAATGCTTTATCCAGCTGAAAGTAACAGACACAAGAAAAAAAGTTTCAATCTCTTAGAGAGTAAATTCGTCTCTTTAGTATGAATCGATCTATTTCGGGAATTTTTAAACATTGATAATGAAAGAATTAACAATTAATAAACCTGTCCACTCCCTCCGAATTGAAAAATATATGAGTACAACTCTTCTTCGAAAGAAGTTGATTCCATTAAAAAAAATATTCTTTACATACCTTCTGTTTATAGTATTACACAAGAGGAATAAAAGGGAAATCTCTAAAAAGAGTTCTGTTTTATTAATGTGATACTTTCGATTATCTTAGACATTGCTTAGAGTACAAATATTTGATATCAAGTCAAGCAGTTATGGGCGTGAGGGGTAGCAAATTCATCCTCAGGAGCGAGTGCTTCGATTTGTGTCACGATCTGTCGGGCATGAGAGTCATTAATTCAACTTAATATTTATTTTAAGAGGGCCCTACGAATATTTTTCTCAAAAACATCTACCGCACTCCTGGCCGATCTCACTACAGCCTAAAGGGCTGCGGAGTACCGGTTGAGAATAACTATGTTACAGCAATAAAGATAGAATATAAAATATCATAAAATAAGATGATGACTATAAAGGAAAGAGGAATATAATAATTCACTCTTTCTAAATAAATAGAAACTAACACATGGAACACAGCTACTTTTCATTTCTAATAACCATTCTTTCCACGTCGTTTAGAATTTCGAGTGAAAAATAAGGGGAGAAAAAGGTCGGGGAAAAAAATTCAAGCTTCGAAAAAAAGGGCATTCGTATTGTTGAAGTCTCTCCCTAGAAATTGATTGAATTTTATTTGAAAAGAAATTGAGAAAGCAAACGCTTTCTGTAACCAGAATTTTGTTTGGAATTCGATTGTACTCAGTATTTTAAATAAACTCTTAAAATGCTATTTTTAGATTGTTATTTTTTTTTTCGTAAAATAAATCTGTAGACGAAAAAAATTTCGCCTTTGTATTTTTTCTGAAACCTATGAATATTTTTCAAAGTTTTTTTTTTCCCAAATAAAAACCTGCACTCAATCTATATATGGTACCACTCAGTTATTAGAAAATCTAAAAATTCTATAAAGTCATCCTACCCTATTTAGTGACATAAAATAATTCCTTTGATGTTTCAGACCTTTAATCTTCAAACACATTAATCAACGTTAAACACCGTATTGAAAATATTCCCATTGCCACATATTATGAGTAGATTTAATCAAAGTAATCATTTGAGTTGCGTGCATTAATAATGCAATCTATATAAATTTCAAATTTTAACCACATTTCCAAAGTAGTTTAGATATTTCCATTAAATCAAAAGTGAATACTCTCCAAGGAGTCGATATTCCTAGTTCCCAAAGATCCAACATGACAGTGTACTAACATTATTTATTCACATTTCCTAGCAACACCCTATGCCCTTCAGGAATATTACTAACAAGCTTTCGAATAAATTCACATAGAAACATCAAAAATGCTATATACCAACCAGTGGCATTAATATTCAGTGTCAACTTTCCTTATTCAGGTTTAAATAATATTATATGTACACCAGAGTTTAACTAATGCTCTACCGCTTATTCTTTTCTTAACGAAATGGTTAATACTCAGGTACTAGACATGCATAAACTCTACTTTGTTATCACATACACTTCGTTTCCTAGAAACCTCTTTTCGCCATATACATACGTGAGAAATGATGATGGTGTTTTCTTATGTTTCTGAAGGGAAGAAAGTTGATGTACAGTATAAAACCAATAATATTTATCTACTTGGATCAAGTAGATAAAGCATCAAACATAAAAGGTACACTCTAAAACCCAGGATAATGCAGATAAATTATCTGTTTAATTGCTTATCCAAGAGTTGTGGAGACTTCATAAATGTGACATAAGTTAATTTGAAAGCTTTTCCGGGGACCAAATATTATTGACTTCAATTTGATAAATAACTAATAAATACCGCTTATTAAGCCTGCTGTGTACTAACCCAACTGGATTCACTTACCTCTGTGTTAAACTGGAGAAAATTAGTCTATTATTTACAACTATATAGATGCTGATAATCCAATAAAAATAGTATTTTCAGATAGCCTGAACTTTTTCGCGCCTTGCAACCGGAGTCATTTTATAAATTTCGTCTACCAAAGAATTGAAGAGCGTTTAAAACACATTATATCAGATTTGTTTTCCCCGAATAATTAAAAATTTTAAATATTTTTTGCATTTAAAAAAAACGAAAAAATGTCCCAAGGTGTTAAATTTATTTCTCTATTACGGAGAAATTTTATAAAAAAAATCTTTAAATGCATGTCAGTAATCCTTGGATATTTTCTCCCTAGGTTAACGCTGGGGTGAGCGAATTCAATTGGGTTAGTACACAGCAGCCTTAAGGCATTATACGGAAAGACATTTTGCGGAACATTTCGGCTACGGACTGATATCCACTGAGCCAAGTGAGACGAGGGATTTTGAAAAGTGGTTGATGAGAGGAAAATAAAAATTCAGTCATAAGACGGGACATCAGTTGGCATCTCACATTTTCGTTTTCCAAGTTAAGCTATTAAGAATTTTTTAACCACACTTACTTTTAACCACATATTAACAAATGGATAGTTTCGAATTTCGATTTAATTTTTATTTTTTTATGTACGATTTTAGGCGCTTAAATAAAGAACCAATGAATTTTACTACACTTTAATTGTATGATGAATAATTTTATATAGGGAAATAAATTACTGATGTCTATCAGTGAAAACTATTTTTTTAATACTACAATAAAATGAAGAATAGTCTTGAAAAACAAGTGACCTGCATTTTGAATATCCGTTTCTCAAATGCAGTAAACAGAGTTCAATAATATGCATTTGCAAGTCGATGATTAGGAAGAAACTTACTACAAAGTTCGCCATAAACATCGATATATTCGAGGTTGATGCACCAAATTATACCGTACGAGATAGTTGCATGATACGCTCTGCCCAGACATCGCAACAAAAATATCTTTTTTACTGAATGTTATAAAAACATCAACGTAAAACTGGTTCCGGAGCATCGGATTTGAATCTAGACGGAACTGGTTTTATTTCACCCCTGATCGCCTAATCGGACATTCTTCAGATCTTCCTACAAAGTTTTATAAAGGACGTTGGCAGCAGGAAAGGTGTGGAAATTTTTCCGGCTGAAGAACATTATGTAAAGTCAGTCTTCGAATTTTCTCGGCGAAGGTGTCCGTCTGTGTTCCTTTAGAGAGGGTTTTCTGAAGCACGTGGTTGCGCGAGTGGTAAAAGGGAGATTCAACTGGTCTATGAAGGATTTACACAAATGCGGAATTGACCGATGTTTCTTGGTTTTTTGCTGATAATTGTGATTTCCAAGAGCACATAATTTTCGTGCTAACAATTGTGCTGTATAAGTGACCATGACTTTCGTGCTATAAATTGTGATGCACCACGTGCATATAATTTTTGTGCTCTCCTAACTTGTCTTAAATAAAGTGTGGTAAGTGAATTCCAGTTTTAGTCTTTTATTTTTTGCAATGTGCTGATCCTTTATAATCACGGCCACGACAAGAAATCCTTTACACTAAAGTTAGACAAATATCCTCACGTGATAAAGTTCTAATCTGAGAACTTTTTTTTTCCTACCTAGTATAAAAAAAAGTGGCTTAGTTACCTCAAGTGATTTAGATGAACCAGCCAAGCAGAAGCATATGTTTCACGACACCATTATTCAAGATGGTGATAGCACATCCCTATATTTGAGAACTCATAGATGGAAGATAGCAAAGACGCGTAAAATACTATTTCTGGCTTCCAACCATACGTATATGCAGTCTTTCTGATAATCATACGCATACGTAAAAAATTTCCATAGGTATTAGTAGTGTTTCACATTTCCATTAAGTAATATCTGTCTCTTAAAGATTCAACATATGGGGCCGTAGCTGCCTTGTAGTACAGCGCGCTGGTTTTCGGTGCTGAGGGTGCTCAGATCGAATCCTGACGAAGCACCACTAAAATGCCTCCGTTTGTGTCGTCCATTCATAGGGGACAATGCTGGTCTGCCTATATGGCACCTCCATAATAAAATGGCCAGCAAAACTGATGTGAATTATTGGTGAATGTCTTCGCAACAAAGTGCCTCTGCATTGAAAAAAAAAGATTCAACATAAGCAGCAGCCGTGCATCTTGAAATTTAACTCACTCTATGCGTAAGCAATCGGATCCACTTCATTCCAGATACAGCTACTTATTTACTCTAGGAACATATGCAGAGGGTAATTGTCGGCTGCAGACAGTGCTTGCTGCATGCTTTATGACCGTCTGTCTATCCAATCGGGCTATTACATTTTGCAACGCTAGCAAATACTCAATCGGGAACTGGTAATTAACGTATGTGAGAATGCAGCTATTTCTCGACGTTCAGCTCCAGAAATAGCTGAAAGCTGAACATGAATTGAAGAAGCATTCGGTATCAGTTTAAATACTACAAAAGAGGTAAAACATTAATTTTATCTTCTGTTAAATGAAATATGAGAAAAATGGCTTAGTGAAGCAGCCGTATCCCTTTAGTATTAAAACGTTATGAAGAATTTATGCGTTACTGCAACAAAAAATTGATAGACCTTTTTTTTTGAAAAAAAATTAGAATCAAATAACTGAACTCCATAATGATATTCAAAATAAAAGAATTGGAATTTTTACTCCCCTGTATATTAAGACGGTTTTACAGTGTTCGTTAAAGGTTGATTTTGAGGAAAAATTTCAAGGGAGAATTTGATGACCTCGAAATACTGAACCATATTAATTTTTTTTCTTTGACTAAGAACAACATAGTGATGCCAAATTATTAAGTTTTTACTTCTTTTTAGAATATAAAAGTTTTATAATAATTAAAAGAGATAATCTGTTCAGCCGACAGATAGCATCTATGAGATCAAAGATGATCCGGTATTTTTCGACCAAATTTAATCATAAACAGATAATATAATATGATTAAAAATGCTCATCTTGCTCTATCATTCTTCATTTTTTGGGTATAATATTTTTTCTAATTTGGTGTCACTTTGTATTGAGACATTCGCGTTTTGCTATGCACCGTGATTTGCTGGCTACTTTATTATGGGAGCACCATACAGGTGATCCAGCTTTGCTGCCTGAGAGGGGAACGATACGGGAACGATCAAGCCTTATTCGGGATATGAACCCAAGCCCAATGTGTGACAGCTCAGAACAATAACGTTTGTACACCACGTGGGTGGCATTATGGGTATAATCTATATATATAAAACAGTTCCGTAACTGACTCACTGACTGACATACAACACACAGACCAAACCCCTGGACCTAAAGGGCTGAAATTTTGCATGGCGATTCTTCTTATAGTGTAGGGGTGCACTACGAGAGATTTTTAAAACATTCTTCTGAGATTTTTTAAAATTGAATTTTTAAGCTGTTTTTGTAACTTTTTTAAGTTTGCATTTAAAATAATAATTTGGGGTTTATACAATTTATATTACGAGAAAGATCGTAAAAATTCCTTTAAAATGAGATCTGTTTCGAATCTTTACTTCTATTTTCTGATTTTTGGTGACCGTTTAAAGATTAATTTTCAGAATTTAATTTATTAAATGCTGATCACGGGATTTCTTTTTCTGATACTTTAAATATTTATCGTCAAAATTCGTTTAAATATTTAAAACAACTAAATAGACAAAAAACAATTTTTTCCTTGCTATTGCGGCAGACGATTGGACATTATCCAAAAAAATATTAAAATACAGTAAAAGATATTATGTTCCTCAAACTGTACTATATGAACTGTACTATATTCTTTAGTATGTCCTATTACATTTAATTTGAATATTTTCTTCTACATTATTTTGTCTATAAAAATATCCCTTACGATTTTTTTATAAATGTATTTTTTTGTTTTTTTTACATGAATTGTATACATTCGTCATCGTATTTATTATATATATATATATATATATATATATATATATATATATATATATTTGGAGGGGGGGATTAATGGCATACATTGACCATTGTGTTTAATTTGAATGTACTCCGTAGCGAAGTGCTGGTTTTCAGCTAGTAGTCTTATAAATTTGTTCCTGATACACTCCATTTATGCTGCATGGAATTGCAAATAAAAAATCTATCTTAAGAATCATGTTGATTTGTTTTTTATTTCTTTGTTGTAATGCAGTGAAACTTCTCTAGCCCTTACCCCAGAAAACAGCGCCTTTTTTCGGAACCATTACTGGACGCCATACAGAAGTTTCACTGTATTGACTTCAAATTATAGAATACTAGGGGATCCATGCGAAAATTTCGCATGCGAGAAAAATACGATTTATTTTATAGCGAAGTAGTTGGATTGTAGTAGGTTGAACAAATAACCGGTTCATTTGTAGCTTTGTTATTTGTGAAATAACAATGGTGCGTAAGGATAGCACAAACCCGATTACAAAACGCCATTGGCCACAATATTGGAGGTGAAGTGTAACACAAAACATGGGAACAAGAGATACGCACTTGGCTATATTATATAAAACAGTGTCTTAACTGACTGACACACTGACATACAACGCACAGACCAAACCGCTGGACCTAAAAGGCTGAAATTTTGCATGGCGATTTTTCTTATAGTGTAGGGGTGCTCTAAGAAAGATTTTTGAAAAAATCTTAGATTTTTTAAAATAAAATTTTTAAGCTGTTTTAGTAACTTTTTTTAAGTTTACATTTAAAATAATAATTTGAGGGTTATAAAATTTATATCACGAGAAAGATCATAAAAATTCCTTTAAAATGAAATCTTTTTCGAATCTTTACCTCCATTTTCTGATTTTTGGTGAATTTTTAAATATTAATTTTTAGAATTTAATTTATTAAATGCTGATCACGTGATTTCTTTTTCTGGTACTTTAAATAAATTTATCGTCACTTACATAACAACTAAATAGACAAAAAAAATATTTTTCTTTTCTTGCTAATGCGGCAGACGATTGGACATTATCCAAAAAAATATTTAAATACAGTAAAAGATATGTTCCTCAAACTGTATTATATTAACTGTACTATGTTCTTTAGTATGTCCTATTAGATTTAATAAGAATATTTTTTCTACATTCTTTTGTCTATAAAAATATCCCTTACGATATCTTTATAAATATATTTTTTTCGTTTTTTTTACATCAATTGCATACATTGAATGCTGTATTTATTATAAATATATGAATACATATTTTTGGAATTAACTGCATACATTGACCGTTGTACTTAATTTGAATGTACTCCGTAGCAAAGTACGGGTTTTCAGCTAGTCAATCATATTTTCAAACAATATTAAAACTTAAGTATGACACAAACTCGTAGAAAATGTGATAATTACATTACAAAACCTCTTTGTACACACTATTTGACTGCGCCATATCGACGCATCCGGGGAAACTCTAGGACCAAAGATTTTTAAACAAACAATACAATGTGCCATTCTAAATTAACAATTCATCAGAAGCGGAGAACTTAATCTTTAAAATGGTACCTCATTTATCGATTTTGGTTAAGTATGAAGTTAGAAAGAGGGATCGTTAGAAAAAATCCCCTTCTACAAATAATATATATAGATAGTAACAAACATATTTTGTTTAATATCCAAACAGAAAATACAATATAATTTTTTACTGAAGTTCTGCTCTCTTGAATGGCAACCTAATGCATACATACTCGTCATATGTGATCTCGATTCCTTTCTTCTACTCTATTGGTATAATCACGTAATTAAAACATTTTTGGGGCAACACATTGAAAAAAAAATCAGTGATTGTGTTGTTGTTGTTGTTGCTTATGCCACTTGACCGAAAGCAACGTCAGATCAAGTCCCGACCGCTATGGTCGATGAAGGTGCAGCTCCTGTTTTGAATGACACCACAAGGGTCGAAGTCTGACTTTGCCAAAGGACCAGTCTCGTAATTTTTAACCGAGTAAATTGACGCGACCAGAAGACTTAATCCCGCACCTCCAGAGGTAATTTTGAGAACTTAGTGGACATTGCAGCCACGACAGGTATTACGTGCACCAGCCGCTATTAGTGTACACGGCAGTGAATTTGCCAGCGACGGGCATCGTAGCAGTGACTTCCAGATCACTAGGCAGCTGCCCTTGACAACTTGGTCACTGAGCCCGCATCAGCGATTGCAGAGATGCTTATATGATTATCCAAAATTAAACCTGTAAGTTATTTTATTTTGTCTAGGTATTTTAGTTTCATTAATATCTTAAGACATGAATACTGGTATTCAAAGTCCTATTTTTTTAAGCTAATTTTTCTTTAAAACGAAATCTGTACTTTAGCTATTAACCAAATTTTATTTATTTTCCGATGAAACTAAGTGGCTCTGTCAACAACGCAACTAAAATCCGTACCTTAGAAAGAAATTTAAAACGAACAACAACACTGGTATTTTTCTTTCTCTTCTATCGATTTTTCTACTTCCGTTTTAACGTCTATTTCAATCAGTTTTCTTTCGAAAATAGAGGTGGTTACGAATGCAACAAGGAACTGCTCTTTTATGGTTTATCACGTCCTGGTTCAAAACTTTATAATTCAGGGGGAGAATTCAAATTTTAAACATGAGAATGCCATTACGGCTGTTTGCGATACAGATGGGATGCCTAACGCAGGGAAATTTCCAAAAAAGGAATCTTATCATATTTAGCATTCCCAGCTACACTTGATGCTCATAACTTGAAAACAACAAGAAACTTGAAATTTATTTGTTTCTAACTGCTAAAACTAACAGGTAAAAATATTTCAGGTAGTCTCTTCTAACAAAACGGGTTATTAACGTAGGATTACTTATCGTTGCTTACATCTTTTTTTATGTATATATTTTGACGCATTTTGGTACATTTCTGTTTAATTGTTTATTGCTACTGGGTTTGGCGCACTGAAAAATTATAACTACCGAAGCAGGACGAACATTTTTTTTTCTTTCCTGGGGATCGTTATTCAGGAATGTAATCCTACGTTACATTCCTGAATTTGCGAAAATAATTACGTTCGCAAAAATGCATTTTTGTATAAAAATTATTTCGTGTAATTTTATATCAATTTCTAAATTTTGGGTAAAGGAATTGCGAAATACTAAAAATTTCCTTCAGACTTATTCAAGACAAAAAAATTTTATATCAATTTCTAAATTTTGGGTAAAGGAATTGCGAAATACTAAAAATTTCCTTCAGACTTATTCAAGACAAAAAAAATGATATTATTATATTAGATTTATCAGAATGCACTTTAAGAACTTCAGAATATGATGAATTATAACTAAAGGAATAAAAAAAAATGTTTCCATAATATCCCCATTTAAAATTGCATGTTAGTGATTTAAAAAATATTTTCTAGATTTTAATTTATGAAAATGACTATTCATTTAAAGAAATGATGTCCTACGTTTAACTTTCTATTCATTACATTTAAAACATTCCCTAAATAGTTAAACCGATAATTTGGGAAATTATATAGAGTTTTTCGTACTTGATAAATCCCCTAAAATTGTATTTTTTAAAAACTTTTTATTAAAAAAAATTATATTAAAAATCATTTTTTTTTTATATACATTGAATTTTTTCGGCAAACAATAGTCTGAGTAGACGCTTAAAATTTTACCAGTCTCAAAGGTTGCACTCTCCGCAACCTTAATGTTACAAAGTCTTTTTGTTTCTTGATGCACATACACTAGTTATCAAAAATTTAGGAAAAGTCACAAAAATAGCGATTACTCAAAAAGTTACGAGTAGAATTTAATGAAACTTATACACATTATACAAAACATAGGTAGGTATAAAACATCATAAAAAGAAATCGCCAGATAGTTATGGTGTTATAGAAACTAGCATATGTATACAATGAGCAAATTAAATGAGTCAGTTTGGTATACGAAAAGTACCTTTAATATGGCGTATGATACCCCCGAGAAGCAATACAGCACATACAGCGATGTGTGATGCTGATAATTATGCAGTCTATGAGTTCGGTAGGAAGTGAGAGCCAATGCTCTTTCAAAGCAGTTGAAAGCGTGGCTAGGGTCCTAGGAGGAGGACTGAGAGCAGCTATACGTCGTCCTAAAGCGTCCTAGGCATGCTTGATAGGATTCAGGTCCGGTGATCGAGCTGGCCACTCCATGCGCTGAATTGTTTCCTGCTCAAGATAAGCATCCACGATGCGAGCCCTGTGCGGTCCTGCGTTATCGTCCTGTAGCACGAAAGCATCACCTATTGCCCCGGCATAAGGGTGCACTTAAGCATCAAGGAAGTCATCTCTATGGGTGTGAGCATACATATTTCCACTGGGAAAGACATGGAGGTCCGTGCGTCTACCCAAAGAGATACCACCCCAAACACAGGCACTTCCTGATCCGTATGCATCTCTTTCACGGATGTGTGGTGGATGAAAACGAGTTCCAGGTTCTCACCAAATCAAAACTATCACTTTGGAGGCTAAACCTGGACTCATCCGTAAAGAGAACAGCCCTCCATTGATCACGCGTCCAGTGCACATGTTGACGTGCCCACTGCAAACGTTCCCGCCTATGGCGTGACGTGAGCGGGACGCCAATGGCTGGTCGCCTCGCAAAAAGACTACCTTCGTGAAGCCTTCTACGCACGGTTGACGTTGATACCAACCTTCCAGCGAGTGCAGCGAGTGAGGATCTGCAGACGGAGCTTGCAGATGGAGTTGCGGTTCTATTCCTTCGTGCGCATAATGACAAATATTGGTCATCGGGACTCATCGTAGCGTATGGCCGTCCTTGGCTGAACCTGCTGGATGCCGAATCCGTGGTTAGAAATTGTTGCGACAGTCTATGAACCACAGACGGACTCACATTTAGCCATCTAGCCACTTCTGTCTGAGTTTGTCCTGACTCTAGTCTCCCGATAAATCGCCATCGCAGTTCTTCTGTCAAATCATGCGTGGAGGTCATTGTTATAATTTGGCTATGCCAGGTGTCTAATCTCAGCCTCGCAGCGACAATTGTTGCCTTGCTCTGAGACATGCACTTTTATGCTCCTTGCAAATAACGTATTCCGACTGCAGCGCCACTATTTTGCATAATGTAGTATTGTCCAGCACCTTTTACTTAACAACATATTCAAATTATAAACAGATTGGCCTAGTTTTGAACATGTTATCCCTCTTTTTGTGGTTTTCCTTAATTTATGATAACTAGTGAAACTATCTTCAGGTAACGTTTGCTCTTCATTAAAGAATAAACTGGAAGTCCCAGTAAATTCCAGTTTAGTTTACCTCAAGATGCACTAGGTTTGTTTTCCCACACAAGGGCCAAACTAACCGAGACCCATTTTTTAACAAAGACGGCTGAGGTCATTTTGACGGTTTCGGACATACTATGAGCGCTATGTCTGTATTTATGTCCTCAGGCTTCTGAAATTTTTTGACTATTTCTAATTTTGCGCGAAATATGGTCACACATTTACAAAATTATATTCGATAATAAAGAGGAGGAGAAAATGTGTTTTATACCTACTATGACTAAAAGCCGTTGATTTGACGGCAATATAGAAAACATTAAGAAATCTTTAAAATAATACCGGAAAATGTTAGTTACTTTTCTTCTCTTCCCCTTTTTGCAAATAACAGAAATATTGGCTCTTCGGAAATATTGGTGTTGAAAAATAAGGACTTCGCAAACCATGCATATATTTTTACGGATAAACCATACCAGGCTGTCACATCGGCATACTGCATAAAAATATATCTAAATACTCTATACTAATTTATTATATACTAGCTAGCACGGTCGCTTTTAGTTTCATATTTTCTTTTGCAAAAATTTATCTCGACTGAAAGAAACACATATAAGGAATGTTAGCAATACCTGCCATCCTAAATATACGTTGTCGAGTGGTAGTGCGATCTCAGCCAAAAAAAATTTAACCATTGCAAAATTCTCTATAAGGCTGATTCCAAAACATCGGGATTAAAAAAATAGGAATTTCCGTTACTTCAGAACGGAGTTAAAGATAAGACCGAGACACCGATGATTTTAAAAATGACATCCCTCTCTGTATGTAATTTTTTTCAAAATTAAGATATCTACACTTTATCATTGCATCAATTAAGAAATTGTTAGAGACAAATTTCTTCACTAAAAAATTCAGCAAGTACTAAAATATAGTGTGGATTACATCACTCTCTTTATATATAAGTACTAGCGGCCAGTCCCGACTTTGTCCGGGTTGAACAAAATATTATACCAATAAATTTCCGGTTGATAGCCAATAAATTGTAAATCTTTTTTTACCTTAATAATACCTTAAATTAATGTTACCTTAAATTAATGTTAATAATTAAAATTAATTTTTTTAAAGAAACGGAGAACGGCAAGGTTCGAACTGCTACCGTCAGAGCAGAAGCCCACCGCGATAGCACCACGCTAAGGATCGTTGAAATCTTCGGCACAAAAAGCGGTAGAAGATAGTAGCGGAAACAATGGAGATTGTTAGGATTAAGCCCCTAACTTTATTTCTACTGATCAGATAAACATAATATATAGCCTATGTCCATCTGGAATAATGTACCTTTCAAACAGTGAAGGAATTTTTCAAATAGGTGCAGTGGTTCCGGAAATTACCCTCCACGTACAAAATCGCTGTCCCTTTATATATAAGTATAGATATATTAGTGTGAAATAGTTCAATATGTAAAGTATTTAATCATTTTTTTAATCCAATATTTAAAATTTTTGATTTTATTTTAAACTGTCAAAATGACGGCGTTCATTCTTAGTAAGGAAAAAATTCACATCTTTCTAGTGTTAAGACCTATTTATTCCAAATGGGCGGAAATACCCACGTCTGCACGCAGGGCAGGGCAGACCCATTGTGTAGTCTGAGGCAAGTTTTAAACTCGGCACATTTTCAAAATATTAGATCTCTAAGTAATGAGCATATCCGTATTAGAAACAATCTACTATATAACATGACGCACATTTTAGGGAAAACATACATTTAATTTAATCTAATTTATTCCATTTTTAAATCACAAAAATTTAAAAATTTACAGAACTTAAAAAGAGCAGGAAAGGTAAATAAATTTAAATAAAATTTGTTACGTAATAAAAATAATGGCACAACATCAATATAGGACCCCATTGGCGATATTTTGTATTGGCTACTTTTTACATTTTGCATTTGGCACATTTGGTATCCTAGAATTTGTTTCGGTAAATCTGCCACAGTCGCGTGTGTTTTAAACTGAAATGAACCATTTTCCAAATTGTAACCCGATGGAATATGCCATTTTCAACTTCGCACCCCGTTGGAACAGATTTGATATAGTAGAATTCGTATATATTTGCAATTTGGTGTACATAGAATTCGTTCCGGCAACCCTGACACAGTCGCGTGATGCAAACCAGGTTGTACCACTTTTTTCTTATTTATATTTATTTTGATTTAACCATGCCTTTCGTGTAGATTTATTTAAAATTTCTGGATCTACATAGGTTACGCTATTTTTCTTTTTGTGCTATTTCTTAATTTATTTTTTGCAAAATTAAATTTCTTTGTAAATCATACGATATTAAGGCTGCTATGTACTAAGAAAAAAAATCGTATTTCCCTTTTTCTCTTCTTGCAGAATCTTGTGCTGGGAGAAGTCCAGTTGACAGTTCGAGAATTATACCCTCCTTAGCATTGAAAAATTTAAGGGATTGTAATGGCTCTCTCTATAGGGGGGTTAACCGCTGCCCCCAAATTTTTTATTTAAAATATATTTTTGTCAACTATTTACAGGTACATAAAGGCTGATAATCAAATAAAATTGGTATTGTCAGATAGCCCGAATTTTTCTGCAAAGCGCTACAGGATTCATTTTATAAATTTCGTCCACCGAAGGAATTTATGAGCGTTTAAAACACACTATACCAGATTTTTCCCCGAATAATTTACATTTAAAAATATTAATTGCATGTTTTTTTAAAAAACGAAAAATGTAGACAAATGTAAAAATTTCTTTCTCTATGACGGAGTACAATTTTAAAAAAAATCTTTGAATCCAAGTCGGCAATCCGTGGACAAATTTTCTCTATAGGTTAACATTGAGGTGAGCGAATAAAATGGGGTTAGTACATTGCAGCCTTAACGATGCGATGTTTTGCTAGGCAACTTAAAAAAGTTACCAATACAAAATATCGCCAGTGGGGTCCTATATCGAAGCTGTTCCAAAATAATTACTAAATCATGCTTTGAGCCTTTATTGCTACAAATTGCATGATTGTATCTCTTTTATTTTTTATTTTAGGTATCGTCTTTTCTACAGAGATCATTGCTAGATCATTTTATCACGTGCTTGTAGAATTCTTCGAGCTACTACAGTGACTGGAAATATGCATTATAAATTTATTTCTCATTCCCTCAAATTCAGAAGTTTTCAAAAAATACTAAATCGCTTATACTTGTGTATTTTATTTACGAATATCGTAATTTTATTCATGCATTAGGTTTAACTATTAACATTTTTTTCCTTTTCCGTTAAAATTTCGTCATTTTATTCTGCCTGATTTCGGCGCCAGTGACGGTTACCTCGCCGCTTCACCTACGTGCCATGCCTGCATGGTACGTAAACCCTCAGACAGATAATGAAAAATGCATACCATGCACAATGTACTGGTATTAAGTACTGTTAGATCCGCGCATTTCGTAAGCCCTGGGGCATTGCCATAATTTTTTGCTATTTTTTTTACAGGGTTATTGACTTAGGATTTTACCTGAAATAATCCCTATAAATTTGAAAAATAAAATCATTTCAGGCTGAAATCGGAATATAAACTTTCCCACCTCCTCACAAGCATATCGATTTCCCAGAACATACTGATAATATCAAAAACTTGTCCAAAAAGGATTAAAAAAAACTTCTCTTGCATGTTTTCAAATGCATGCTCCAGATAGTTGGTATTAATTACTTCCGTTTCCTGTGTGGTGTATTTCAGCTTGTGAATAGTCATACGCTTATTGCTAAACACAGTGCTTTTCAGATGATTCCCATCAATCCATATGTATGCATACTTTTCCATTACAAAATGAAAGACCTTTTTGGGGGCGTTAAATTCAGGGTGAATCCCCCTGCATCATGCTCTAGTCCAAGAGTACTCACACTGCGGTCCGAAACAATCATCCTCAACATCAGGCAGGTGAATTTTTAACCCCTTGACCCAGTTCGGGCAACCGAAATGGGCAATATTTGTGATGGCCGAGATCAGTTCGGGCAGGATAAAACTTAGGCCATCCGCACACGGGTCATCTCGTACTCGGCTCGAACTCGAAGCGAGATGTGCGTCTTGGATGAACTATGCGAATTCTACCCGAACACGGGTCGTCTCGTACTCGGATCGAACTCGAAGCGAGATGTGCGTCTTGCATGAACTATGCGAAGTCTACCCGAACACGGGTCGAATCGCACTCGAAGTGGTTTCGTCTCGAATTCGAAGCGGGATGACGAATCCATATTTTTCTCAGTAGGTTGAATGTCTTCAAGGTGCAAAGTACAAAACTTCTTGTTTTTATTTCTTTAAAATGAGCAGCTCCAGTGATGAGGAGGACATTCTTATGTTATATTGGTACCGTAAGATAAAAAGGAGAAAGTTTCGGAGGAGAGTGCAAGTACAACCGTACTTGGAGCGGAATTTTCAGCATCGGCTGTTTGTTGCACCACTTTAATTACAAGAAAGTGATGCAAAGTTTTTAGCATTTTATAGAATGTCAAAAGAATGTGAAAAAAAATTCAGATTGGTATATTTTAATTTTATAAAAATACAATTTTTTTTTCTTGAATATGAAATTATTTGAAATTTCGTTTTCAATCGTATTTTTTATGTATTTAATCAGAATAGATTTCGCGAAATTGTAATAAGATTTTTTAATGAATAATTGTAATAAGTTTTTGTAATTGATAAAGAAATAATAATGTAGTAAATTTTTTTAAACTAAACTATGTAACATTAATAAAGTTTGTAATTAAATACATTACCTGTCATGTTGACTTCTCGTGCAACTTTATTTCACGCTTTTTCTGTACAGTCTTTTCTAGAATATTCAAGGAGCGTGTGGTCATAAAGCTACGGGTGTTTTTCCTCTTCTCCTACAAATTTAACATTGAACACTTCCATTGATAATAAAAAATTCAGTGCGTCACGCTCGATTTTTCTCGTTCCAAATAGTTGGAGTGAAACGAGACGAGTACGAATCGAGTTCGCTTCGACTTCAAGCCGATTGACAATCGTACCGTTAGCGGAGCTCCATTCAATTACGTTGGAAGTTGAATGGTGGGAGAAATCGCTTCGAGTTCGAGCCGAGTACGAGACGACCCGTGTGCGGATGGCTTAGTGATTCTTTTCCGTGATGCACGTTTTCCTTTCGAATGGACATTTAATATGGAGTTTTATTATTTTCACAATAGATTGCGGTATTTGTCCTTCCTATATTTCATTCGTGAGGAATGGGGTGTGGTCAGTTATAAAGTCCCGAACTGGAAATGATCGTTCCGCACTGCTAGTCGGAGTTTCTAATAACCACTCTGTCCTTTTTAATGAATTTTATATTTACACTAGCTGAAAACCCGCGCATCGCTACGGAGTACATTCAAATTAAATACAACGGTAAATGTATGCAATTAATGCCAAAAAAAAATAAATATATATATTTATAATAAATGAGAAGATCAATATATACAATTGATGTAAAAAAGTATTTATATATATATATTTATAAAAAAATCATAAGGAATATTTTTTTTGGATAATATCCAATCGTCTGCTGCATTAGAAAGAAAAAATGTTTTTTTTTGTTTATTTAGTTGTTACGCACGTGACGATAAATTTATTGAAAGTACCAGAAAAAGAAATCACGTGATCGGCATTTAATAAATTAAATTCTAAAAATTAATCTTTAAAAATTCACCAAAAATCAGGAAATGGAGGTAAAAATTCTAAAAAAAATTTCATTTTGAAGGAATTTTTATGATCTTTCTCGTGATATAAATTGTATAACCCTCAATGTATTATTTTAAATGCAAACGTAAAAAAAGTTTAAAAAACAGCTTAAAAATTTAATTTAAAAAAATCTAAGAAGAATTTTTGAAAAATCTTTCTTAGTGCACCCCTACACTATTAGAAGAATCGCCATGCACAATTTCAGCCCTTTAGGTCCAGCGGTTTGGTCTGTGCGTTGTATGTCAGTCAGTCAGTCAGTCAGTCAGTGAATGAATGAGTCAGTTACGGAACTGTTTTATATATATAGATTAGTTTATAATATTTAGCTTTAATATTATCCCGCCAATTAATTTATTTTGCTATAATTGAAAATTTTTGAATAAAATATCCATTAATTTTTCATGTATGTCAAATAATTAAATATAGTACTTATTTCATTTAAAATTTTGTATTTTTAAAAAATGACCATTTTCTAATCTTTTTATTGATATAGTGCACAGATTTACGCAGGATTTCTTTTTTCCATTTGGGTGTATTTTTTCTGAAATAAATATCACAGGTAAGGGGATAAACATAGTTTTGGAAATTCAGGCCTAAAATTATACAAAACTGTACAAAAAAGGGCTCACCTGCTACTGACGTTGTTTGCATAGACGTATCTTTGTGAATCATCCTGTTCCAAAGTGAAATAGGCGAAGGACGTATATAGAAATCGGCTTATTGATTCTTACTTTGATGACGTATTGAAAGTAGCATATAGCAAGTATAAAGCTGATTTGTTTAAAATAGTCAAAAGTTTGTCTCCACATAAAAATTTTTTCTTTAATAATAGATATTATATAATAGACTGCACAGAAAAAGTTTTATGTGATATTTACTCTTCCCAATAATAATACTAAATGTTTTGTTACTTGATTGTATTGTAGTATAGCAATTTATTTTTTATTTAAAATTTTTGTATCTAATGTTATAAATGATTATTTTACAGCTATTATTAATTATATTTGATTATAACATTTATTCCTATATTTTACATTTGTACATAACAAAATTGTTTATATTTTTATAGTTTATGCATTTTTTTGCAAAAACTAATTAATTTGGCATAGAAACAACTGTGATTTTGTATCTTTTTTGAAAAATTCCTTATACCGGTAGTAATACTAGTATCCCGGTATAATGTTTGAAAAAATACTTAATACCGGTATTGTATTTTCGGTCCGGTATTGAAATCACTACTAGCATACATATACATGTGGCCCGAGAGAATAAAAGGTTATTTTACAGCTATTATTAATTATATTTGATTATAACATTTATTCCTATATTTTACATTTGTCCATAACAAAATTGTTTATATTTTTATAGTTTATGCATTTTTTGCAAAAAATAATTAATATGGCGAAGAAACGTCTGTGCTTTTGTATCTTTTTTGAAAAATTCCTTATACCGGTATTAATCCGATATCCCGGTATAACGTTTGAAAAAATACCTAATACCGCTATTGTATTTTCAGTACGGTATTGAAATCACTACTAGCAAACATATACACGTGGCCCGAGAGAATAAAAGGTTGAGTACGGTTGCTCTACTCTAGGGGTGGACAATTCTTTTGGCTCGGGGGCCGCAATGTGGAAGCGGAGGTTAGCGGAGGTCCTTATAAAATTATTGCATTTATTAGTTAACTTTGCATTTCAGAAAAGGTATAAATTGTATCATAAAAATCAATAAATATAATTACAAGATAAAAAGAACTTTTTATATACCATGTTTTTAAATTTTCTGTTGAATCATATAAACTTGACAATTCTATGTATTAAGAAATACTTTTTTAAAATTTCATTGATTAATTATCCCATCAACTTGAAAGAAAATGAATTGGAAGTTAACTTGCGTTTAACTTTTCGTTCCCGTCCCGGTCGATAGATGGCTGCACCAGTCTGCAAAACAAAATTAATGGAAAATTATTTCAATTCTGCTTAAAGATGGCTAATAGTATTAAAATAATGCATTGTCATCGTGTTCTGAGCTATTCTAAAAGTTTCAAATGTTTAGCTAGTCGGGAAGTTAGTTAAAAATCGATTGAAATATTTGTACTGGACAAACACACACACAAACAAACAAGAAAGAGAGTTAATAAAAACATGGTAATAAATTAAGTAAAATATTGGCAGTTTTTCTCGCTGTCTTGGAGTTTTTGGCTTTCTTTGGCAGTATTTCGGGCTGTTCGGATTTTTCTGGCTGTCTTGTCGGGCCACAAAAATATCTGTAGCGGGCCGCAATTTGCCCACCTCTGCTCTAGTCAGTCCAATAACAATAACTCTAGCTTAGCTCTAGCTTAAGTTGGCTTAGTCTTTGGCTTTTTGAGCTGCCACTAAGTTCGTTGCACTGATGAAGAAGCTCCTTTGCAGCTTTGAAACGGCCGTATGCAAAATAATTGCATCTTATTGCTATTTGTGCTTTATTTAAGTTTGTTTTCCTGTTTATAATAATAACTCTACTTTGATAAAGCACTGGTATTGCATTTTAGTTTCCAGTAGCTTTGGAAATATTTAAGTCAGATTAAAAAAATATATTTTCATATGTCACTCACTCATTTCAACAACGTCATATCTCAAAAATCAGCGATTTTTAGTTTTGTCTGTTTTCAGAATGCCCTGTAAAAGTAGTATATCCCTAGAAGATCTTCATGTCTCACCGACCAATATTTATCCGCTAGAGGGCAGAATTAATATTAATTTTCAATGCATTTTATTCTACTTTTAAACTTTAAAATCACTCTCCTGAAAAATCACGCTTTTTGAGATATGACGTTGTTGAAAGGAGTGAGCGATGTGTTAGACGTTAGACAAAAGAAATTTAAATATCGTGACGTAAGTTTAAAAAAATAAAGTTGGTGCTTACATTCATTAAAATACGCAATGCTAGTGAGAACTCTTGTACGTTTCAATAAAATAAAACACTTTCTCTCTCTTAGTTTCTTGCAACGGATCTATCCTCTTCGAACAAATCACTTTCCCCTTATACTCGGAAGGGAATTGGGTTAGTTACATTCTTCGACTCCTGGGACTCTTTTTGTTTCTCGCCTCTGCTTAGCATTCACGTGAGCATCCGATGACAAACAATTGCATTTTGTTACCACAGCCGAGATTTGGTCTGTTCAAAAGTTCCTCTGTTGCAAGAGAAAGTCTAACATCATTCCTCTAAGAAAAGGAGAAAGTTTAGGAAAAGTTTTCTTTTAAATCAGTTTCTATCTTCTTTTTCAACAGGAGAAACAGCTGCAGTAAAAAAAAGCAATGCAACGAACTTCCATTTAAAAAGTTTTTAGTCAAACCTTGGTGTTGAACGATGTTTGTTTTTAAAGTTATCCGTACGTTAAGAAAATTAATCCCTATTAAGAAAGTTTTTTTTCTGAATGATATTTTTTTTTATTCTTCAAAATGTTTTTGAGATTGTATCGTGAAGAAGAGGGAAAGACATGCTAAACATTTTCACATTTTTATGATAAAAAATTCCATTACAAGAAACCTGTGTAGCACAAAATTGCTGGGTTGTTTTATAGCTTTGAATTGTATGTACAAAATGTGAAATATATAAACACTTGCGAATAGTCAAGTTTCGAATTCTTAAAAGCATCATATTAAACTATTGCATTTTAAATATTTTTGATACAACAGACCAATAACGCAGGCAATCTTTTGCAGTGAAGCTGTTTGTAAAGAAAAGTTTCCTTTTGAAAGAAAAAGATTATCAAGTTCTTTTGAACTTATTTATTTTAATTTACTTTGTAAATATGCTTTAATCTAATGTAAATAAATGTTAGATATATCATTTTAGAATTTCTCATGGTATGGTACATCTGGAAACGAACTCCCATGTTCATTCTTGGCTTATTTAATATGCTCAAGTAGCACAGTAATCAGTCCTTTGACATCTCATTGACTTCCACACATTTCCTTTCTCTCAGAAGGTACAGTTTTCCCTTTTCTCATTACGTGAAAATTTCGGCATCCGTAAAACGGAGTCAACAGAGCGGAAAAGGGTAAAAATAGAGTCATGAAGCTCTGTTTGACATCTCAAGAAAGAAAAAAGGGAACAAGGATATAACATTGAAAAGCAGATGTCGTGAAGATAATAATAGGAAAGTGGGTCATTGGAAAAAGGTGACCGTGATTTCAATTATGTACACTGGGGCCAACAATTACCCGGTCGGATTTTGCGTAGCAGGTGATAATATTTTAAATCTGAGAGCTTTATTATTCGTCATAGTCGTCACTGTGACTGCGCTATGGGCATGAGCCGACTCTGTGACGTCGCGCATCATCCAACGTGCCGGTAGAGACGGCGGAAATGGCGAATGTGAGGAAAAAAATTCAGTATGTGTTGTGATACACTGAATTTAGAGTTCAGCGACTTCAGAGTGCAGCGACATTTTCGGCGTATATACAAGATGCACCTACGGACAAAAATAAAATTCGTTGGTTTAATTACAGGTCATCGAAAAAGTTGGATACATTTCATATAATCACATTTAATGGAATAATTACAATACAAACAATATTTCATTGTGTAATGTACATAATTTAATAGAATTTTATCTTAATAAGTTTCCATAGGAGCACCGTTGGTTGCTCTACACATATCAAGTCGATAATCAATCTCTGACCAGGTGTTAAGGAGCATGTCTGGCGTCACTGTGGCAATTGCATCGACAATTCTCTCCCGTAAATGTGTCGAGTCCCGTATCTTTACGCTGTAAACAATGTTCTTGAAGTTTCCCCAGATTTGTATTCCGCTAACCATAACACACATTGAGCTTTCTCCTGAACGGTTGACAATGCAATGACGGAAAGCCGAACGAAGGCCTCTTCCCCCTTGCATCGCTTCTGCGCAACGTTGCACGTCACTGTTGCGTACCAGTTACATTTAGAGATCTTCGACACTTGCCAAGTTTTTTGAAAATAATATTACTGCATTTTCTCAATTTCTTTTAGAATTATCAGCTTTCGAAATGTGTCCAACCTTTTTCGATGACCCTGTAGTTTACAGAAACTGAGAGTGGTGACTTTAAGAAGTCACCTGGCCGGCCACAAACATCGGAAGAGAATTCGGAGCATTTACGACAACCGTGCGCGCGTAGCCCGAAAAAATATATCCCTCCTCGCAGCTTGGAACTTGAGATTCCGAAGGCAACCATTGAGAAACTATGTTCTTAATAAACGCTTACGACTACATGCCTACAAATTTCAGATGAGCCACGAAATTAAAGAAATAGTAGATCATAGTAAACGAGTGGATTTTGTCGGGGATATGTTGAGTGCAGTACCTATGTCCGAGAAGCTCTTAAGGCTGCATTGTACTAAGAAAAAAAATCTTAATTCCCTTTTCCTCTTCTAACAGACTTTTGTGGTGGGAGGAGTCCAGTTGACAGATCGAGAATTCCACCCGCCCCCCTTAGCATTGACATTTTGAGGGATTGTAATGGCTCTCTCTCTCTATAGAGGGTTAAGCGCTGCCCCCAAAATTTTTATTTAGAATATATTTTTGTCAACTATTTACAGGTACATAAATGCTGATAATCAAATAAAATTGGTATTGTCAGATAGCCTGGACTTTTCTGCAAAACGCTACAGGATTCATTTTATAAATTTCGTCCACCGAAGGAATTTATGAGCGTTTAAAACACACTATACCAGATTTTCCCCCGAATAATTTAAATTTTATTTAAATAATTTAAATTGCATTTAAAAAATTTAAATTGCATTTAAAAAAACGAAACATGTACACAAATGTAATATTTCTTTTTCTATGACGGAGTACAATTTAAAAAAAATCTTTGAATCCAAGTCGACAATCCGTGGACAAATTTTCTCCATAGGTTCACATTGAGGTGAGCGAATCCAATGGGGTTAGTACATAGCAGCCTTAACAATAAATTCCCTGGACGTTAGATTGGAAGGAACAGTCCAATTTCGTAGCCACCAAGACTTAATGCTTTGGGGATACCTGAAAAACACTGAGTACTCTGAGAAGATCCGGGACCTACGCCATTTATCGGACGGAATCACAGCTGCAGTAACGACTGTGACTCAGGCTATGATCGAGCGTAACTGGATGGAACTCGACTATCACCTACATGCTGAGCGACGAGAGGTGCTCATATCGAAAACTACTAAGAAATGTCCAAAACTTGATTCTTTTCTGTAGCTTTTGTTGAAAAAAATAAACACCAGGAATTCTTTTATATAGTTCTTTATTTCACGTTGCAATCACGGACACCTTTTTCTATGACCTTACATATATATATATATATATATGTGTGTGTGTGTGTGTGTGTGTGTGTGTGTGTGTGTGCGCACAAGGAAATTTACAATATAATGTGAAAACAGACGTATAAAACTAAATTATCCAGTTTTATAGAAAAAGGAAGAGGGATAAAAAATCTCTAATATGTTTGATAAAGAGTTTTCTTTTAGGACCACCGTTAATGCCACTCTAAAAACGGTATGCGTGGAATGTATTTTTTTTCTTCCACATGCATAAAAAATCGAATACATGCCATTTGGTAAAAAAAAAATACCGCGAAGGATTGGAGACACATAAATTTTAGTTTTTAACGAATAATGTCATGTCTACATAAAGATTTAAGAAAAAAATTTAATAAGCCTTTTTTGTGTTCATTCTATGAAGTGAGAACTTTAGCGCAAGATAACTGAAAGAGGCAATTAAAGGTTATTGCGTCAAGTGCAATTTTTTCTAGACTTTTTTTCCCTTATGTTTTTTCTTAATCTTTTTTTTAAGATTTCATTTGATCCCTTTTTTTAGTCTTTGCTTCATGCATTTTGATCATGTCTTTAACGTTTATTTTTTTAATAAAACTTTAATGCAGGAATTAAATCCTTAGATATTAACGAATCCACTTCATTTGAACTGTTTCCAGATTGGACTGCCTTAAAGTAACTGATTGGAAACAGGCTTAAACATACATCCGATTCGGTAGCTAGCAGCTTAAACGTAACAAAATACGATTTATTCTGTTAGTACTGATTTCAAATAAGGTGTTATATAATGCAAACAAGATTATATTGCTTAATTCAATAACAGGCTACGAAATAGGCCAAGAAGGAATGACAGATGAGAAAATTCATTTTCAAAGGGTTTTTTATAAGCATGTTAAGGTTCTTTATAAACAATGTAAAAGTTGCTGAAATTCCAATTAATATTAATTTCAGGATGAAAACAATAATTGTGAGTTTGTAGTTTTTGGAGCTTACGGTTAGAACTTATAAAACAACATTGACTCGGGTATTAAAAGCGTATATACATTATGGCGTATATACGTATATACACATTGTTCTAAAATTAGTAGTTATAAACAGTGAAATATTCCGTTAATTTTATACATACCCATTAATTTTAAAGTATCCAATCCTTAATATGAAGGGGTATTAACAGTTTTGTAACACTAATTTTCGTGAATGCTTGATGGAATTATGCTATCAACTGATGACTAAAAGTAAAATAAAATTCGGAGGATTTCAGTATTGAAAATTTATTCTCTTACATCATCATTTTTATGATGTTTAGGGGAATATTTTTTACAGAGGAATGGTTATCAGATCTGCAGCAATTTTCACTTGTTTCATAGAGACGGGAACCTAAGCAACAGATGTGTTCATTTCGAACTTCATTGTTGTCATCCGTTGACCGGAAGACAAATCTTATATAAGGCAAAACTTTTTTGATTTTCCCCGAATACACAGTATAGTGATTATCGTTCTGAGCTACCACGCAGTGTGCTTGGGTTCACATCCCAAGTAAGGCTTGGTCGATTCCGTGTCGTTCTACCTCATAGAGAAAAATGATAGCTCACCTAACTGATGCTCCCATAATAAAGTAGCCAATGAAAATTTTGCGGGTTTCGATATGCCACGTAAAGGCAAAAAGGTACCTACCGTCCAAATACTAGTGTTTGTTCCATTCTTATATATATATATATATATATATATATATATATATGTGTGTGTGTGTGTGTGTGTGTGTGTGATAATATTATTAATAACCTATAATCACCCTTTCTGAAACTTTATTTCTCCAATCTGGTAACCTTTCCGACTCCTTGGCGATTTGCTTTGCCTTTTTATACTAAATTTCTCCGCCAATTCTGGTAACCTCTTTTTAACCTAATTCTATTTTCGTGTGCTACGATTGAGACACCAGGCTGGTTTCGAGCAAGTAAGATGTGCTGCATTATTCGTAAATCCCTTTGTTCCTGAAGCTGACTTTATTATTTTCCGGCCATGTTGTTTGCAGTATTTTCAAGAGATGACCATTCCCGTCATCTCATATATATATATATATATATATATATATATATATATATATATATATATATATATAAATACATACAGGGTGATTTTTAGTAAACTGACACTACTCAGAGCCAGCTATAGAGCGATCTATCAGCCGGAATTCCACCAAAATTGTCAGATGGACTAAGGAGGACATAGGAAAGAGTTTCCATAAAAAAATAGTTTGAAAAGTCGCCGATAGGGGAATATATGGCACTGTTATTGTCGGCGCACAGGAGAATTTGCATAAAACTCAAGTAAAAGATAAAATTGCAAATTCATGACTACGTAGTCGAAAGCAGGGCCAGAATTTTGGGCTACAAAGATCGGTGCGGAATCTGTTGCGTCCTCGCTTTGCAGAAGAAAGGGTCATCAGTCGCTTTTTTCCACTTGCATGGCGCCTCGCTCCCCAGATATGACCCGTGTGAATTCTTACTGTGGGGTTATTTTAAGTCCAAGGTGTATCTTGGTGAAGTCTCTAACTTGGTGGCCCTAAAGGGCAACATATTACGGACTGTGATGAGCATTCTTGGTGACATGTTACGCTCGGCCATTGAGAACTTAGTGTTAAGGATGCAATGGGTCGTCCACCAGGATGGCGATCACACTGAAGGAGGGGGAGAAGTGAATTTTCTGCATAAACAGGTGTTCAAGTGCATTTTTTTGGTTATTCATTTGTATGCTTATTACAACTCTTTAGGTATTCACCCCTTATCTTTATAGCCCGGAATACTGGGGCTGCTGTCGACTACCTAGCCGTAAATTTGCGTTTTGTGCAAATTCGCGGGTGCGCCGACAATAACAGCGCCTTATCTTCCCCTATCGGCGACTTTTGTAATTATTTTTTGGGGAAAAACATGGGAAATTCTTTCCCATGTTATCCTTAGGCCCTCTATCAATTTTGGTGGAATTCAGGTTGATAGATCGCGCTACAGACGGACTATCTACGGACTCATGCTACAGATGATCACTCAGAGTAGTCAGGGCCCGATTTAGAAAATTCTTGCCTATAGGCAAAACTTGGGATGGGGGACCCCCCTAAATCTGATGTGAGCATAAAATTTCCAAATTTGACACCCCAAAAAAATAATCATCAATCATTGTGAAAGTATCATTTTACCAAGAATAGGCTATTTGAAGAGTAGAATCCTAGAACATTATCAAATAACAAAAAGCAATACAACATATTAACTTCATCATTAAAACTCTAATACAATGCAACCAAAAAAACTTATTAATCCCTTATATACATTATAACATACATATGATGAACTGTACATATAACTATACATATGATGAACCAATCAATCAAATTTGAAGGGATATAAAAAATTGCTATTAAAAAGGGTAAAATAAAATAAAAGTTTGAATTGGGAATTTTTTTTCTTTTAAAATAAAATTTTTTGGGAGCCCCTAGCCCCGGGCCTACCGGGCTTAATGTAAAATCAGGGCCTGTGAGTAGTTTCAGTTTTAAAAAAAGTTACCCTGTATATTAAAAAGAAAGAAAGAAAGAGTTTTTATTTTAGAGTTATGGCACCATTTTGTCAACCTAGCTCCAATTAGAGAGAAAAAATAGAAAAGTGTTCGAGTACAGAGAGAAAAGATAAAAAAGGATCCATGAAAAGTATTTTAGGGCTTAAACTTTTGTTTAAAATTAACGGAACAACTTAATTTTTAACACTATTCATTTCAAAACAATGCATAGGAAATGCTTGGGGGTTTTACTCCATCCAGCTATGAAAACCTTGCAAATATTAAACCACGCCATTACGTGTGTCAACTTACAATGCAGAACATGAGAAATATTTGAACAGCTGCTAAAAGCAAGTAAGCCCTGACTGATAGAATAAAAAAAACAGGATGTGTTGTGTACCATGTTTCACGCGAATCGTTTTGCATTGATTCAAATGGTGTAAAAGGAAAACTTCATTGAGCCTCGTGTTTGCACATGGAAGTCAAATACTAACTTCACGAATATCAGTAGCTTATAAACTGTTGTTGAGAGGCGTTAAACCAGAAATATGATTTAGTTAGGATAAAAAGTATATTTGCTCAGATGATGAAAGAGGTGCGAGAGGATATTATTTACGCTTGGGAGTTGTTGCCACATGACCTTAAAACAAAGTTTTTCTTCATTCATCCAGTTACACATAGATGCATGGATATGAAAACAAGCGAAACAACAGGGATGTACAAATGGAAATGAAAAAAAATATTTACAGGATAAAAAGAACTTTTTATATGCCATGTTTTTAAATTTTCTGTTGAATCAAATAAACTTGACAATTCTATATATTAATAAATACTTTTTTAAAAAAATTTTGATGAATTATCCCATCAACTTGAAATAAAAATGAAGTTAATTGGAAGTTAACTTGCATTTAATTTTTTGTTCCCGTATCGGCCAATAGATAGCTGCACCTGTCTACAAAACAAAGTTAACTGAAAATAACTGAAAATTAATTTAATTCTGCTTAAAGATGACTAAAAGTAATAAAAAAATCGATAAAAAAATCGATAGTTAAAAATCGATTGCAATATTTGGACTTGACAAACATACACACAAACACACAAACAAGAAAGAAAGTTAATAAAAGCATGGTAATAACAAGTTCATTTTAATCTGGACCCAGAAGATATGTTTATAGAGGTGTTTAAGTCTGTTATGAACTAACCCTATTCAATTCACTCCCCTCATATTAATAAAATGTGTCTATTATTTAGAGTTACATAAATACTGATAATCTAATACAAATGGTATTTTCAGATAGCATGAACTTTCCGGATTCTTGCAACAGGATTCATTTTTAAATTTCTTCCAAAAAAGGAATTTAGGAGCGTTTAAAACACACTAGACCTGAATATCTCCCTGAATAATTTCGAGTTTAAATTATTATTTACATTAAAAAAAACGAAAAATGCCCCGATGTGTAAAATTTATTTCTCTATTACGAGGTAAGATTAAAAAAATAGTCCTTGGACACATTTACTCCATAGGTCAACATTTTGATGAGGGAATCGAATAGGGTTAGTACACAGCAGCTTTAAGGCTGTGGTACCAATAAACGAACACTTAGAAATAACGGAAATAAAATTTAAATGTTGAAAAATCTGATGAGAAATATTTGGAAAACTTACAAAAGAAAACATGAATGGTAGCTAATCGAAGCTATAGCCGTTTCTAATCAAATTTCAGGCTATATTCTTCAATAAATTTAA
Source organism: Dolomedes plantarius (assembly GCA_907164885.2). Taxonomy (NCBI): domain Eukaryota; kingdom Metazoa; phylum Arthropoda; class Arachnida; order Araneae; family Dolomedidae; genus Dolomedes; species Dolomedes plantarius. The sequence continues at coordinate 5,096,916 of OU015490.1, read as the reverse complement.
ACAAAAATGGGGGCCTGTTTCAGATTCCACAACTGTCCTTCATCTGCAGAAAGTGGAATTTGTTTATTTTAGCAAGTCACTTTACCTTCCATGGAAAATTACTATTCCCTGATTTATTGATAAAGCCGAAATGTACGAAAGAAAAATGTTCCATTTTTTTTAAAGAGAAAAATGAAGGTTCTAGTTAACTAAGACTGCAGTTCTAGTTAACTAAGACTCGTACAATTCAAGGAAACCCTGAATTGTACGAGTAGAAAAAAGTTTTAGGGTAATGTTTAAATTATTTTATAGAAAATGCCGTTCTGAGTTTTTTATACTTAATGACATGGTGAACACAACGAAACAAACGCTATTTCAGGAATGTTGTATAAAATGAAAATAAATAATTGATTTGAGTTGCAAAAGCATAAATCTTACATAGATTTATTGTCTCAAATATTTAAACATTCTATCTACTCACGAACATTCTCAAACAATGTAGTCACTTCCCTGAACGGGCTGGCTCTTCAGCTAAACCTAGAACTGTATACGAAAATATTAAACGGAAATCGAATATGCGAAAAACACATAATCTAATTCCCATTTGCCGAGGTCATTCGAGTACCCTTAACATTATTGCACACGCTCGGTTTTCGCGACTATACAAATTTGTCTGAATACGAATCTGGAAACCAGACATTTTAAGCACAACGCAATCCATCTAACTTTTATATAGTGCTTTTATCCTATAATTCTGTTGTTATTAACTTATCACTATATTGACTAAATCTTAAAGGCTATATTTCTTTAACTTTCTTATGAAATATTTTAAGTTCCAAGTTGTTCATAATTTGTATCAACATTTCTTATTTTTTAGTCAAAGTCGCTGAAATAAAGGAAGCAGTGAACGCTTTTCTGTATAGAGTAACTGATATTTCTCTTAAATACTTAAAGAACACTGTTTTGGTTTAATAACAATGGGTTTTTATTTAGGGTTAGTACGCAAGCGTGTTGAAAAAATAATGAAACTCTGAGCTTGTTTGTCAGTAATTGAGAAAAACAACAGCAGTTCATAATAACGTCATCTGTGTAAGAAAAATGTAAGTCGGAAATAAGTAAAACAAGTTTTATTAAGATTGGACCAGAATATACAGAACTGGAGGTATTTAGGACTGTAGTTCCAATAAACTGACATTTGGGAATAGTAAAAATAAAATTCAAAAGTGGAAAGATCTCATGGTAAATCATTCAAAAATTCAATCATAAAAATATGAATCTGAACTATGGTCTTGTCTAATTAAATTCCAGGATATATTCATCATTAAGTTTAAACGAAAAATGGATCCATTTCAAATTTTACTACTGCTCCCTGTGGAATTTGTTGAATTATGGCAAAAGGAGTTTTTAAAAATTATAATTGTTTAATTTTGAGGCTCCAAGCCAAAATGGGCGAAAGAAAAGGTTCTTTCGCCCAAGTAATCAGGGAAATTTTAATATCAGGTATTAAAATAAAATCATATAACTGATTACAAGCCTACGAAGGAAACAGATATATAAGCGTATTGGGGGCATAAAGCATACATGATTTAATAATTTACTAGCCGCTGCGCGACCAGCATGGTCGCTTTTAGTTTTATATTTTCTTTTGCAAAGCAACTCAACTGAAAGAAACGTATGTCTATTACCTGTCATCATAAATATACGTCATTAAGTGGTAGTGCGATCTCAGCCAAAAAATTTATAATCATTGCAAAATTCTCTGTAAGGATGATTCTAAAACATCATGATTAAAAAAATATGAATTTCCATTACTTCAGAACAGAGTTAAAGATAAGACTGAGAAACCCAAGAACAAAGATTTTTAAAATTACATTCCACTCTGTATGTAATATTTTTCAAAATTAAGATATCTACACTTTATCATTACATCAAATAAGAAATTGTTAGAGACAAATTTTTTCATTAATAAAGGAGTAAAAATTCAGCAAGTACTGAAATATAGTGTGGATTGCATCACTCTCTATATGTACTATTGTTCACAATTCAGATATCTACACTTAATCATACCAAATAAAAAATTGTTGCGAAAATTTCTTCACTTATAAAATGGAGTAAAAATTCACCAAGTACTACTAAAAATAGTGTAGACAATTAACTCTTACTTACTATTAAGATATTATAATGCAATTATTAATATTTTACTATGATATTCCTCAAACTTCTTGATATACACAGTTGAGTATTTCAGAAATAGGAGATACTACAGTGACAGAATCAAAAGAACGGACTCTAGATAAACCTACATACAATTGTCCATGACTAAACACTGGATTTGATAGGTCTAAACATATTTTGTCAAAAGTTTTTCCTCTTACGAACATTTAGAAAAAACCGATGGAACAAAATAAATTATCTCGTGAATAAATTAAAATTATTCACGTGTAAAATACAGCAATTAAATTGTATCAAATTGCGTGCTATCGTCAAACCACTACACACACACACAGTCGGCCGCTCATGTTTACATCTGGTAGTTGCAGCCGTTGCCATTCGGAGTGTAGAATTATCGCCGATTTTTGTGCCGCATACCTACGCGTTTTATATATATAGATTGATTTGAAAAGTGATTTTGTACTTTATTTTTAAGTATTGTTCTTTCATACGAGAGCAAACACATTTTCTTCCATTTTTTCTTTTCACTGTTCGACTCTTAGTGGCTAAAAAATCTCTTCTGCGAAGTTTATACACACAATAACTATGAACAGAAAAATGTGAATACTAAATGCTGTTTGTCGGGTACATTAACAATATGATCACGAGTAAGCTAATTTTATACAAAACTACCGAAATTATATTTAATAAAACATATCTATATATATATATATATAACAGTTCAGTGACTGACTGACAGATAACGCACAGAGCAAACTGCTGGACCTAAAAGTCTGAAGTTTTGCATGGTGATACTTCTTATAGTGTAGGGGTGCACTAAGAAACATTTCTGAAAAATTCTACTTAGATTTTTTTTAAATTAAATGTTTAAGCTGTTTTTGTAACTTTTTAAAGTTTTCATTTAAAATAATTATCTGAGGGTTATAAAATTTACATCACGAGAAACATGATAAAATATCCTTTAAAATGAAATCTTTTTCGAATCTCTATCTCCATTTTCTGGTTTTATGTTAATTTTTAAAGATTAATTTTTAGAATTTAATTTATTAAATTCTGATCACTTGGTTTCTTTTCTTTTTGGGATACTTAAAATTAATTTTGAGTCCTGTGCATAAGAATGGAATAAACTGACAAAACAAATATTGAAATACAGTAAAAGATAAAATTTAACCACTAGACTCATTGAGATGGAAGTTTTTTAAGAATTTAAATCAAAATAGTATGTTTTTTGGATATTAAACATACAAATTAATTGCATACATTGACCGTTGTATTTAATAAGAATATTTTCTTCTAGATTATTTTGTCTATAAAAATATCCGTTACGACTTTTTTTATACATATTTTCTTTTGTTTTTTTGGCATTAATTGCATAAATTGACCGTTATATTTATTATAAATATATATTTTTTTGGGCCATTAATTGCATACATTAACCATTGTATTTAATTTGAATGTACTCAGTAGCGAAGTGCAGGTATTCAGCTAGTATCATAATAAGACTTGAATTGTGGCCAAAACTGATCTTATGGGACCAAACATCGATGCAGATAAAAAGTGACAAATAATTTTACTACGGGCAATAGAAGTAATGGCTCTTCATGATACAACTTTTTACTGTTATTTAAGAATGGCTGACTCATGCTTATTTATTCTGATCACATTAAGTCAAGAAATATTTCCAATATCATACAGATACGTGTCATTATAATAGTGCTTCGTCAGTATTCTTCTCAATTCGGTCACAAGATATTCTAGGTTGTAACCTTTAATTTCGCATTAACCCGGAAAATCTCTCTCTCTCTCTCTCTCTATATATATATATATATATATATATATATATATATAAAACGCGTAGGTATGTGGCACAAAAATCGACGATATTTATACACTCCGAATGGCAACGGCTGCAACTACCAGATGTAAACATTAGCGGCCGTCAGTAATTTGCAACCGCTTATTAAGGGTTTACGCACTGAAATCAGAAATGTTCGAAAGCGAGCTGCACGATCAAGTGAAAAATGGGAACAGTCTCAAGAAAGAAAGCGAAGAAGAAATAATTCATTAAGGGAGCTTAAATGATCGCGAGGTTAGGCTTAGCCGTCACCGGCATCACAAACGATAGCCAGTGATAGTTAATTTTCTATACTTTTTTCTGTACTTGCTGAATTGTTACTCCATTTTATAAGTGATGAAATTTTCCCCACAATTTCTTATATGAATTCTGATGATAAAATGTAGATATCTTAATTTTGAAAAATGGTACTTACAGAGAGGGCTGTAATTTTTAAAATCCTTGGTGTTGGGTTTGTCAGGCTTATCTTTAACTCTGTTCTGAAGTATTGGAAATTCACATATTTCAATCACGATATTTTAGAATCAGCATTATATTGAATTTAGTAATGATTATAAATTTTTTGGCTGAGCTCCCACTACTCCTTAACAACGTATATTTATGATGACAGGTAATTGTAACATTCCTTACATATGTTATTTTCAGTTGAGTTGTTTTGCAGAACAAAATATAAAACTAAAAGCGACCATGCTGGTCGCGCAGCGGCTAGCAGAGATAAATTACAATTAGACAACAAACTGAATATAGGCCATCTAATTTCAAAAAAGGATCTATAATTTATACGATTATATGAAAAGTACTGAATTACTCATAATTTCCTTTTTTCTACAATTTTTCGCTTGATTTTTCTCTTTTTTTTTCTTTCACGACTTGGTAGATTATTGCTTCACCAGCGTTCCAAGTGTAGAATGATTTTGAACATCCAGGTTCATAAATGAAAACCAACAATTGTACTAGGAGGCTAAAGTATATTGCCAGTCGGAAACCCCGTGATGGATGTCTCTGAAAACACTTATTGCAAAAAAAAATTAGATATTGGTGCATACTCTGCTCTTCTTTGAAATACGCGGAGTGTCCAGCTACAAGGCTGTGTTAGAAAAAACAGCTAAAATCTTTGGCAACCTATTATCGAAAAGCGAAGGCCGTCTGCACACGGAGCAACTCAAAAGAAACTGTAACCAGTTGCGCCGTGTGCGTGGCTCCATTCAATTACATAGGTTACGACTAATCACGGACTGGTTTGTGACTGGAGTCAGATATCAGTTTCTTTTGAGTTGCTCCGTGTGCGGACAGCCTAAGCATAATTTATTTCATACAGAAGTTTTTCACAAAAGCACAACAATGTCAAGTTATTTACTACACTCAAACCTTTTATTGTGTGGTGAATGGGTACCACATAAAAAAAACGCACAAAAAAGCCCTTGAAATAACTTAAAATTTCTATTTAGTTAATTTATTACTTTTTCTTATTGTTTATTTATATTATGTATTTTCATGGACATTTTTTACATATACCACACAAAAACAAAAGCACAACAAAATCGCACTAAAAAAAAGACAGCAGAAAACCAGGTTTGAGTGTAATTACTGCCCATACATGCGATCTCCAAAATGCAACAATCTAAGTTGAGTGAATCTCGTTTGAATTTTTGGCTCAGAATAAACTGTTATTCAAGATAATAATGACGACGAAATATTCAAAAAAATTCGAAGAATACAGATTTGCATTGGGGACACATTTGATTACAGGTTTCCTGCGAGTAGAATGAGAATAATTGTGTGGGGGGGTCGATCTAGTCAGATTGTAGAATTGGGATGTAATTTCAAAGGTAGATCTTGGTATTGAGAAAAGCCTTGTAATTACTCTAAGGCCGTCTGCACACGGAGCAACTCAAAAGAAACTGATAACTGACTCCAATCATAAACCAGTCCGTGATGAGTCCGTGATGAGATATTGTGCGTGGCTCCATTCAATTACATAGGTTACGACTCATCACGGACTGGTTTGTGATAGGAGTCAGTTATTAGTTTCTTTTGAGTTGCTCCGTGTGCAGACTGCCTAAGTCTCACGTACTTTTACAGATTACCAAAGAATAAGACCGTATCATGCACATTTTACACTACGATACACCCCTCCGATATTCATCAGAAGATAAGACAGTAAAGAGAAGTTTACATGCTTACAGAAGAATAATTTTTATTTAGAAACGATACACACCGGCGATGGACTATATGTTGTGACTCCTCTTTCGAGACGGGGATCTTACGTTGCTGATAGAGGTCTGAATTTTACCCCACTATTACATCCATGCCTTAATCGAGATTCGAAACCGCGCCCCTGGCACAGCTGGCCTTAACTACTTTGCCAATGGATATCTTTTGTTATTTATTTATTTATTTTTTTATTTATTTGGTACTTTTCCGTTATAAGCACTACACTTGGCTTATTTTTAATCTTGTCGGAATTTAAAAGAAAAAGGTAAAAAACTTACCTTGAACTGATTTAAAAAGTTGTAAACAAGTTCAAGCTCATTATATGATTATTTACACACTTTCTTTATGAAGGATACCTAATTCTTGAGTAATGTAACAGCTGCCTGCTCATCTTTAGGCAAATTCCATATTTTAAAATCCATTACGTAAAAAAAAGGTCCGATTTTCGGACGGACTCTAAATTCATTACAATTTAAAGTAAGCGTATTTAATTACGGCATTCCATGAAGTCTCGTTATCTCCATGACCACGAAAATATTCGAACTCATATCGTCTCGTGATCCTTGAATCTCGAGATTTGTATATTTTAATATTGTAATTTGCCAATCATTAGTGTTATCATATCGCGTTACTTTTCTCGCACTGCGGCGATTTTTAAAAATGCAGAAAATTGGCGTGAAAGCGATTGTAGAACTTATAACGAAAAAGTACCATTTATTTATTTATTGCAGCTGTTGACGTGTATTGTTTCCTTTTCCAAAATTCTGGCAATGTCAAATTCGTTTATTCTGAGTCTATTTTTTAAGTCTTTACAGTCAATTTATAATGTCAAATTCATTTAAAATGTCTCTATTTTTTAATTCTTGTTTTACAGTCAATTTATCATTTATTACCATGTTTTTATTAACTTGCTTTCCTGTTTGTTTGTGTGCTTGTCCATTACAAATCTTGCAATCGATTTTTTACTTCCCGACTAGCTAGACATTCGAAACTTTTAGAATAGCTCAGAACACGATGACAATGCATTTTTTAAATACTTTTAGCCATCTTTAAGCAGAATTAAATTAATTTTCAGTTATTTTGAGTTAATTTTGGTTGTAGACTGGTGCATACATCTATCGACCGGGACGGGAACGAAACGTTAAACGCAAGTTAACTCCCAATTAACTTCATTTTCTTTCAAGTTGATGGGATAATTCATCAAAAAAATTTTAAAAAAGTATTTATTAATACATAGAATTGTCAAGTTTATATCATTCAACAGAAAATTTAAAAACATGGTATATAAAAAGTTCTTTTTATCTTGTGATTATTTTGTCTCTATTTTCTAAATCTTGTTTCAGAGTCAATTTATAATATCAAAATCATTTACTCTGTCTCCATTTTTTAAGTCTTGTATTACAGTCAATTTATTTATATTCTTTATCTTTTATCAACTTGGGAATGTCTTATGAAATGTCTTGGGAAACATCACGCGAATATTGAAGGAAGGGGAAAATAATATCACATGGCTTTTACTGTGACATATCAGAATGGGCCTTTGTGTAGCAAATGTCAACCGTATCGCTCTCAACCAACTTAAGAGGACAGTGGACTTTCATAATTGAGAAATTTGTCCAAAAATTCGATTTTTTTTATTTTACTGAATTGTGAAACTGCGGACGAGTAGGAATGTGTGGCAAAAAGAATTTTTAATTTCTGTGATTACTTTCCTAGTTATAGGCATTTGTATTTAATTTAGATATTATGTGGTTACTAATAGCAATAACTTTAAATGCGTTTTTCTCAAAATAAAAATTTTCATGTCATACGAATATTCAAACTGAAACAGGCGCATTTCTAATTATCGTATTGCTTTGAAATTTAAGTTTTATATACTTAACTGTATATCAAATAAATCTTATTGAAAAAAATTTTGCTTCGTAGCTCAGATTGTCCCAATTTTGTACTTGAAAAGATGATTTATAGGTATTTTGCGTAATAAAAAGGGTGTTTTCACTATTATTATTTTTTTCTCTTTATATATTTAATGAATGCTTAAAATAAGAAATAAGTTTCAATGTTAGCTCTATACGGTATCCTGTTAATAAAAATTACCATATTATAAGAAAAGAAATGCGCATGTTACATTTTTAATTAGGCCAATTTTTGATATAATTAATAATTCATAAATTATTAATACTTCATATTTAAATTTTAACAACTTTTACATACGTATGGTACTAATCACAGATTCAAATTTCAAGCAAATCTATTCAAAACAAAAAAAAGTTAGGTTTGAAGGTCCACTGTCCCCTTAACTTTACTGAAAACTGGGGTTTTCTAATCATCAAAAAGGGGAGAAATAGTTTGATTTTGAATTACAGATGAGAAAACATCACACGATATACCTCTATTAATTTATTTACTAGTACGTTTCAACAAAAAATATATTATTTCTGTCCTTCTCCTTCCTATTTATCCTCCTTCAGAATCCGGTATTATTTTTCCTTCGCTAATGAACGAGTGCACGGAGTTTTAAAAATTCTTGGTTGAAAAAATTGTAATTTTTTCCGAAAGCCAGATTTATCTAATTTCTCTTTCTATCTGAATACATGATTTTTCTTTCTTAACAATCTAACATACTCCCTTCATATCGACGCAACTACTGATAAATATGATAAATCTTGGCCCAATGTAGTTTAGTGGAAGTGCGTCAGCTTTGGGTACCGAGGGTGCTTGGATCACGACAAGCGCCATTCAATACCTCCATATCTAGGCCGGATAGGGGCAAGTCAAATCCATAGACCAGAAAGTCCCTGTAAGAGATCAGAGAGAGTGGGAGAGGGTACAATTCCCCCCACCCTTCCAGATGTCGATCCTGGGATTGGTCGGTCAAAATTCAGGTAGTACCTGGCTAAATCGGTCTCTGAACCTTGTGACCATTATAAGACAGGAGCCATACCCGTCAGTCAAATTGCCTATATAGACCTGGTCTCGAATACTTCCTGTCAGGTGGCATTAAAAACAACAACAATAACACCAACACTGACAAATCTTTCCCAGTTTTCAAAAAATTGAGGTAAAAATTTGTTAAACTCAGGCCTTCATAAATTTTAGTGAAAGTAAGTATGTATCAAATCCGAAGGGCCAAAATTTCTATTTTAGTTTTAGTAATCCTGACGAAATCTCATCACAATGCACTCATCATGAGAGAATCATGATAATCTTGGAGGAAAAACAATATGTGTTTTGCAATGTAAATAATTAAATTGCAAACAAAATAACCTCAATGTGAGAACGAAACAAAAACGCTAACAGGAAAATAAAAAAGCCTACGTATTTAAACGTAGAAAATGGAAATTACTCTTAATATAATGCATTCTTGGTAGAAAACAACTTAGGAAAAAACTATTTTCTTAACTACCTATTTCATTTTAAGCGCACTGGTTAAAAGACGTAATGGGTTCAATCAGCAAAATTAATGGGGGTACTCGACTTACATTAAATTACTACTCACCGAATTTCAAATGATGCAATTTCTTTAAAAGTTATAGGTCTTTAGGTTAGGCCTCTATACGGTATTTAGGCTAGGAGGCAAATAGCACAATGACAAGATGGTTGTTTTCTTTGAAACTTACGGTCCTTAGATCAGGACAAATGGCTGGGTCAAACAGACATACTCTGTCTCTGTTCACAATTCCATAGTTTTACGAGGGTTGTTTCATTTCATGGCACAACTACATTAGGTAATGGCCAACGCATTTGTCTCGTAAGAAGTGTCTAAGTTTAATTTTTGGATTAACCTGCTATATTTTAGAAGTAGAAAAAATTTAAAATTAGAATTATATGTAGCATATTCTTTTTTAAAAAAGTCTGTTAAAATCTACTCTTAACTTACTTAAAACTTAAAATAGCTAACAAATGTTTTTTTTTTCTCCTATTACTTCGTAAATCATTTAAGATAAGCTTAATGAAAATTATTATGCACTCAATCAATAAAATGCACATGGTTCTGGTGATATACATTGAAAAAACTTACATATAAGCATTTTTTTTAAACTTTAACCGTGCTTTATGGTAAACAGTGGGTTGCTCTTGATATAGAATAGTGGTAGGGTATCTACATTCGGTGCTGAGGGTTCATGGATAGAATCGCCTCAAGCGCCACATAAATACGTCCGTGTCAGAGATGGATTTGTCCAAGTTAAATCTGTAGAAGGGAAAATCAATCTATGAGGTCACAGAAGATGGGTGAGGGTACGATCCTCCAGATGTTACCCCTGAGGGGGGGGGGGGGTCGGTCAAAATTGAGGTGGCACCTGACTATATCAGACTCCGACCCTAGTGGTGCCATTATAGGACCGGAGCCGCATCCCTCACCCCACTTGCCTATATAGACCTGGTCTGGAATACTTCCTGTCAGGGGGCATTAAAAACAACAACAACAACAACAACGCTGACGAATCTTTCCCAGTTTTGAAATCAACTACATGAAAAGAGTGACCACACCATTACGCAGAAGGTTGTACGGAATTTTCAATTATTCGGTAAGCTCTAAAAAATTGGTGTGTGATTTAAGGGGGTCCAGGACACATTTTGAAAAAAATTTTATTTATTGAGTTAAAATTTTGAATTTTTTTCTGACGGTTAACCATATAATTTGTAAACAAAATCACACTATCAAACTTCTCAAAAAGTTTTTAAAAAATTTTAAAATTTAAAATTTTTAATAAAAGTGGAGTAATTTAAAATCGTTATAACTCGAAATATTATTTGTCGAAATTCAAAATTTTTTCATTTAATTAAACAGAAATACATAAGTTTTAATTTTGATTCAGCATTTTTTGAAATATTAATTTTTAAAGAGATTAGATATATTTATATTAAAAATTACAAAAAAAATTATGTAACTTATTTTTAAAAAATCATATTTTCAAAAGTAAATATTTTTTTCAAATTTGCTGAATCAAAATTAAAGTAAAATGGTTGAAAAAGACATGTTTCGAGTTTCAACCATTTATCTTTATCGGTTCTTGACTTAAAACAATTTAAAGACGAGAAATGGGGAAAAAAACCATCATGCAGAAAAACGCACTTATAGGTTTAAACAGCGATTGGCTACTATTAGAATGTTGAAAAAAAAATAATAATTTATCCTGTTGTAATTAAGATAGAAACATGATTTAAATGCCATTTCAAGCGTAAAAGAACAAAAAATATTTTGATGCAATAAAATTTTTTTCGAAAATTCGAACAATTTTGTGTCCTGGACCCCCTTAATAATTTTCGCCCCCATGTCGGACCTGGGGTTGTTCGGTCAAAATTGTGGTGGCACCAGAGGGTAGCATCGGTTCTCCTGTACGGAGTCTCCATTGTAAGCAACCAACGTCTCTGGCGAATACCTCTTTTGAGGCGAATGTTGAAGGACAATGGGCCCTCTCCGATATTTAAAAAATAATAATTAGTCTCCCAGATTACCCAAAGCCTGTACTGTAAGTAAAAATGAGGTCTCTCATTCACTGTTAACCACAAGCGTCGAATTTTAGCACGTGTCACACATTATTGATTCAATTGGAAACTTTAATATAGAACACCGATCGTGCTTCAAACGCATTCACTTTCATATTTACAATAGACACCAATGCTACGTAACATTAAAGGATTCACCCGAGACCACCTGTTAGGTATACACGTGCCATATTCATTTTGACCACAAGAATATTTTCAAATAACCATTACGACGGAAATGTATATTCAGGCTGGATCATTGTTATTGCCTAACCTCATAGTTACAATAGCACATACATATTTGCTTTCATTTGCATTTCACATGGAAGTAATGTTGTCTGAGACACGAGTGTTGTCTGGGGTTTGGCATACGTTTTATTTGTTCTAAAGTACTGTATTGTATGGAGGTGCAGAATACATAGAGATACCGTGTGTATTTACATAGAAATGAATATGTGTTTTTATATAAATATGTGTGTGTGAATACTTAACACTAGAGCAAATAGACCTTCAAGCATCAGATATAAATTGTTTCGCCTTGCAAAATTCCCTTTCAAGTTTTGAGGCATAATATATTTCGTTTCCGTTATCTGACCAAAATTGCATTATTACTATCCATTTCAATGTAACTTCAGTGAGTATAATTTGAAACTATTCAGTTACGAATCTCTAACTTAGGCAATCTGTCCTTAAAGCGATTTCTTGCTTTATCCTTATTATTTTATTATATTCCTGTAATCTGTTTATTTCGTAATTAAGCTACGCAAATCCATCTAATTAAATCTATTTTTCAGGTCTTCTCTTTCTACTATCTTAGTTTTTTCTATTTATTTACTTATTTATTTAATTTTATTTACTTATTTATTTATTTTATTAATTTATTTTATTCATTTAATTTTTCTTGGGAGTGCTTGCATTGATGCAGTAAGCTCCTCTGAAATAATTATTTGTTTTTTCTTCGTATGTTTACAGAGTTTAATTAACTTCATATGTGTGTTAATCGTACAGACAATCACATTTTAGGTTTCAAGCTATGAGAATAGCACTTATTTGTATTGAACAAGTTGACAAATTTTGAGTTTTATTATATATATATATATATATATATATATATATATATATATATATATATTCAAATGACTGGGAGCTGAGCGTAGGCTCTTCTCCGAGGTTAGCCGAAAGTGTGCGACCACTTCGCTGCATGCGTTTTCACGGGTGCACCAAAGGGGGTGGGCCACACTGCACTCGTTTGAACCCTACCGGTCCAGCAATTTTGAACCGAGTCAAGTGACGAAACCGGAACACTTGACCCCGCACCTCCAGAGGTATTGTTTTGGGAACTTGGAAGACATTGCAGCAACGACAGATTTTTTTCGGGAACCAGCCGCCATTAGTCTACAAGTCGGCGGTTTTGTCGGTTTCGTGTATCGAGGCAGCAACTTGCAGATCACTGGCTGGATGCCACTGCCGACCGGACCACCGCACTTATTATACTATATAAAATCACTATATATAAAATCACTGCTATATATAAAATCACTATTATATATAAAATCACTGTTTATTTCTCTATAAACATCCTACTTTAGTTCCATGTAAGATATGGTAAGATATAAAATGGTAATGCCATCAAATCAATAGAATTGAACGTAGAATGCAGAAGTTTTGTTACTTAACTAGATCGTACTGGATCGACGGTCTTAAGTAGCTTTTACCTGCTTACATTCCATAATGCTTTTTTTGGGGGGTGGGGGAATGCCTTTCTTCACGAAATAAAAATTGCTTTCATTGCATTGTGTTAATCATTAAAGAGCGGAAATAAAATGTCGGTGTAAAAAAAAAAAAAAAAAAATTCGGACATTTTTGCAAAAACAGCAAAAAACTGGCATTTTATTTTATTCAAAAACTAAATATGAATATTCTGGGTAAATTTTCTGCTTCAAATCAATAGCTAATGCCAATAGCTAATGCCTATATCCCATTCAACGTCAACACAGTTAGCCAATTGATAATATGGTCCTATGGGTCCATTCAACGTTATCAGTGATATGATTATTGAAGTGTTTCAGACTTCTTCCACTGCCTCCACTGCTTCCACTGTACAAGACACAGCCCGACATTGCAACTATGACATTTCCGGGGAGGATCCCTGGACATGAGGGAGGGGTACTATGACAATTTAGACCGAGCACCTCTAGGGGCAACATCTTATGGGCTCATATCCTCCTCCCACCCCTATAAACAAAACACAGGGTGTTTCTGGTCTACAGATATAACTGGCCCATATCAGGCGTAGACAAGAATATTTGATGCGCCTTACATACAATAGCAGCCAATAGTAGAGTTAGAGTTTAAAGAAGTACTAAAGTTTTTTAAACTTGCAACTTGACCCTCTGCTGACTCCAAGGCGGGGTAAAATTAGTAAATGGCAAGATTTTGTCAGTTTAGCAGGGTCACCGAGGTGGCTTTGAACGCGTGGTTCCGGTTTTAAAATCCGACAAAGTTACGGATGTTTCCATGCTTTCCCAATATAGGTAGAATTTTTTCCCTTACTGTGTCTTACTCTTGTAACAAAGAAACCAGCATGATTATGGTACGAATGTCCTTAGTAAAACAGCATGCCGCTGTAAGAAAAAAAATTCTTTCGTTCAACAAAAACGACTTGCGCTCTAAGTGGACACCGAACAGAGTCATATAATATTATATCAATGTTTTGTGTTTGTTTTTGTCCGTTAACAAAATTTCTCACACGCATTCTATTATATATATATATATATATATATATATATATATATATATATATATATATATATATATATATATATATATATATATATATATATATATGTATATATATATATATATATATATATATATATATATATATATATATATATATATATATATATATATGTATATATATATATATATATATATATATATATATATATATATATATATATATATATATATATATATATATATATATATATCTTGGAAACCAATATCGATGTAAATCAATGGTTCAAAACTTTAACGTGTCAAAAACAAGAATACCGCATTGGAAAATGCATATTTAATCATAGCTTAAAAACATGCCAAGAAAGAAATATTAACAGCTGTTGCAAAGCTCGCATAGTAGCAGTAACACGATTCACCATTATTAAATACCGACATGGATTTTGAATAAACTTTACACGAGGGAAATATTGATACAGTGGCAAATTTCTGTATTTCATACCACTGGGGTTTCTATCATACGAAGTTTAACTATTGTTCAGACACGAATGATACGGGGCTATTATGATTCACACAACACTGCCCGCTGGGCATACATATTCTTTTCTCTATTTTGACGACATGCAACAGCTTTAAGCAAGCATTTTAATACAAATTTTAGCTCTGTAACAACATTTGTTTTTGCGATACTCCCGGGTCACAATGGCGTTATATACATATTTGCTTCTCTTTCAATTCACACGCAAAAAGAAGGTGTTATGACATGCAATTCTCGCGTTAGCCAATAAAAGTTGTGCATGCATAAGGTTTATTTGTTACGAAATTTTTTTTCTAACATAAGACAGATATACCTACATTTATAAATACATGCTTATATATGTAAGCTACGTGTTAGTAAATAATCTTTCAGAATTTAAAGATTTATTTATTTTTTTGCAACGGCAAACCTCGTTTGCTAATTCCTGGATATCATGAGAGTTTTTGTTTTCGTCTTCTTGTTCTTCATGGTAACACCTTGCTTGATGACAGATATTTTCTCGACAGATAATTACCAAAAAGAATCTGAAGAATGTTTCTGGACCATGCTATGTAAATTAAGTAAGTACAAGTTGCAAGTATTAATGGTAACAAAACTAATGTAATTCCTTAGGGAATGTCTCAAGTTAATCCGATTCTAAAAGTTTTCATTAAATGTATAAAAAACAAGCAGGTGGGTAAGAAAATATTAAAATAGAGCTGAAAGATAAAGTTCATATATTTTTTTTCATACTTAACTCTTGTTTAATTTTTTGACTCGGCAAAAAATGCGAATATCTTATGAATTTTTAGTCTATTCAATATTAGTCAAAGGCTCAATAAAATAGACTAAGGGTAAAAAGTGAAAATTGTAATTTCGAATGAATATATCCTAAAGATAGATTTTTAAACTATAAATAACACGGCCTGTGTCGTCCTTGTGGTACAGCTCGCTGGCTTTCGATGTATAGGGTGCTCGGATCGAATCCCGGCGTCGCGCCATCAAAATGCCTCTGTTTGTGTCGTCCCTTTCATAGGGCGTAATACTGGTCCTACTATATGGTTCCCCTATAATAAAATAGCCAGCAAAACTGCGGTGTTATACGCGAATGTCTTCACGACAAATTCTCCCGCATTGGTTTAAAAAAACTATAGATGACCCCATTTTTATGACGATTCTTAAGATAATTATGTGTCCTAGGAAGATAATTTTCCTTTACAACGTAGATAGATAAATTGCAAATATACTGCGTAGCTTCAAATTTTGAAAAACGACTCGTCATAAATAAATCTATGTGTAATCTATATATATATATAACAGTTTCGTAACTGACTCACTCACTCTTTGACTGACACACAGAACAAACCGCTGGACCTAAAGAACTGAAATTTCGCAGGGCGATTCTTCTTATAGTGTAGGGGTGCACTAAGAAAGATTTTTGAAAAATTCTTCTTAGATTTTTTAAAATAAATTTCTAAGCTGATGTAGTAACATTTTTAAATTTGCATTTAAAATAATTATTTGAGGGTTATAAAATCTATATCTCGAGAACGATCATAAAAATTCCTTTAAAATGAGATCTCTTTTTAATCTTTACATCCATTATCTGATTTTTCGGGAATTTTTAAAGATTAATTTTTAGAATTTAATTTATTAAATGCTGATCACGTGATTTCTTTTTCTGGTACTTCAAATAAATTTATCGTCACGTGCATAACAACTAAATAGACAAATAATTTTCTTTTTCTTGCTAATGCGGAAGACGATTGGACATTATCCAAAAAAATATTAAAATAGAATAAAAGATATGTTCCTCAAACTGTACTATATTAACTGTGCTATATTCTTTAGTATGTCCTATTATATTTAATATGAATATTTTCTTCTACATTATTTTGTCTAGAAAAATATCCCTTACGATTTTTTTATAAATATATTTTTTTGTTCTTTTACATCAATTGTATACATTGATCGTCGTATTATATATATATATATATATATATATATATATATTGGCATTAATTGCATACATTGACCTTTGTATTTAATTTGAATGTACTCCGTAGCGAAGTGCGGGTTTACAGCAAGTTGTATCTAATATTTTCTTTTATTTCAGCTAAACCTTACCGTATATTACCGTTATAATATCCTCTACCCGCTAAATCATAATGTTGGGACAAGCTTCCACAGAAATTCTCACTTTCGCTACTCTGCTGCCCAAATCCAACCTTTCGTTGCGGTCTAGCATTTTTCGCAGCAAGAATTGAAAGTAGCATCTAACGGACTGGACTTTTTTTTTCGGGGGGGGGTTGAATTATTTTTGATATTTGAGTGAAACAAGTCCAGTTCCTAAAAAAAGTCCAATAGTGTAAATGTCACCAATAAGATAAATGTAAAAGGTAAAACAAAACAGACAAGTGTTTTTTTAACTTGCTTTCTTGTTTGCTTGTGTGTTTGTTTGTGTGTGTGTTTGTCCAGTACAAATTTTGCAATCGATTTTTTAACTAACTTTCCGACTAGCTAGACATTTTAAACTTTTAGAATAGCTCAGAACATGATGACAATGCATTTTTTATTACTTTTAGCCGTCTTTAAACAGAATTAAATTGATTTTCAGTTTTTTCAGTTAATTTTGTTTTGTACTCTGGTTCAGCCATCTATCGGCCGGAAAGGGAACGAAAAGTTAAATGCAAGTTAACTTCCAGTTAACTTCCTTTTCTTTCAAGCTGATGGGATAATTCATCAAAAAACTTTTAAAAAAGTATTTATTAATACATAGAATTGTCAAATTTATATGATTTAACAGAAAATTTAAAAACATGGTATATTAAAAGTTTTTTTTATCTTGTAATTATCTTATTATCATTTCATTCATGTATTCATGAGCAGCGAAAAAGAAGTATGCATTTTGTTGTTGTTGTTGTTGTTTCTAATTCCCCTGGCAGGAATTAATTCCAGACCAGGTCCATATAGACTTGCGGGCTCAGGCTGCAGCTCTGATCTATAATGCAACCTCAAGGTTTGGAGTCCGATTTAGCCAGGTGCCACCTTAATTTTGACCGAGCACCCCTAGGTATGGCATCTGGCAGAATATAACCCTTTCCCCCCACTCTGACCTCATAGAGTTACTTTCCGGTCTACATATTTGACGTGCCCATATCCGGCCTAGACATGGAGATATTTAACGGCGTTTGTCTGGATTCGATCCGAGCACCTCCAACTCAAAAATACGACGCGCTACCGCTAGACCACATCGGGGCCTCAGTATCCATTTTGTGTAACACAACTAAATCATTATATCTGCCACTGATGGACTGTAGCTTATACCGCTAGCATATTTTTCCGAAAAGGCTATCATGAAATGCGTGATGAACAAAACATGAAATGTAAATTCAGAGCTTTATGATAAATTTCTTAAATAACTGTGAAGTGGGGAATCTGAGAGAAGAGACATCTATTTTCCACACATTGTAAAAACAAAATGCCACTACGGGTTAAAAAAATCTACCTGTTTCAGGGCGCTATATGTCTCGGTAGCGGGTTTATCTATTTTGCGTATCCCACTTTTGTATCTTAAGGCTGCTATGTACTAAGAAAAAAATCGTATTTCCCTTTTCCTCTTCTTGCAGACTCTTGTGGTGGGAGGAGTCCAGTTGACAGTTCGAGAATTCCATCCCCTTAGGACTGACATTTTGAGGGATTGTAATGGCTCTCTCTCTATAGGGTTTAAGCGCTGCCTCCCAATTTTTTATTTAAAATATATTTTTGTCAACTATTTACAGCTACATAAATGCTGATAATCAAATAAAATTGGTATTGTCAGATAGACTGAACTTTTCTGCAAAGCGCTACAGGATTAATTTTATAAATTTCGTCAACCGAAGGAATTTATGAGCGTTTAAAACAAACTATACCAGATTTTTTCCCGAATAATTTAAATTTTAAAATATTAATTGCATTTAAAAAAACGAAAAATGTACACAAATGTAATTTTTTTTTTCTCTATGACGGAGTACATTTTTTTAAAAATAATCTTTGAATCCAAGTCGACAATCCGTGGACAAATTTTCTCCATAGGTTCACATTGAGGTGATCGAATCCAATGGGGTTAGTACATAGCAGCCTTAAACATAGTTTCTAACTCTTCTAGTTATACTTCCCTTTTCAAAATATTCCCAAAACAGCACTTCATTTTTACGTCGTACTTGAAAATAGCTTCTAATTCAAATGCGTTTATTTAAGTTCATATAAAGAAGCAAATGTGAAAAAATTTCTCTACAAACTTTAAAATTTATTTTCGAAATGGAGTTAACATTTACAGAATCAAAGGTTTTTTATCCCAAGTTTAAATCTAGGGATAGCTTTGGTAAAATTATCTCACGTGTCACATTACATTGGTCAAGGAATGTATATGACATTAGCTTCTGCGTAACCCATCGCTGGACCATACGATCGATTCGGGTATAATACAAAAAATCAGGTAAATACAAAGTCCTCAAATGTGGACCTAGGTAGAAGATTTTTTCTACCTAGAATTTTTCTTTCAAGATGATTCTAAATTTTAGCGAACTAAAGAAGTTGAATTAGATGTATATTTTCTTTTCTGTGATGCGTTTTCACGTGTTTTTTTATATCTAGAACTGTATGACGAATTAAGAGCTACCCTAAAATCTGTCCTGGATAAGGTGAGTATTTTCTAGCTTTATTTTATTGTATAATTTATTACCGTTGATTTCAACAGTGGTAGGTGGGATTTAGTCAATGTGTAAAGTTCGTGGTGTACTCACTAAGCAATCAAGATCCGCGGAAGTTGCATTCATCCCCATAATTTTAAATGTATTAAGGGGCAAAGAACTTTCAAATTCCTTTTTTTTAAATTTTAATATTTTACTCTATATGCAACATTAGAATAATTAATATTGCTCTTTACTACATTTACGGCACTTAGAAGGCACAAGTAAGTATTTTGTGGAAAAATAAGACCTGTTTTTCAAAAATTCTTCAAAAATACTAAAATGTCTCAAAATGCTCCATGCACCTCAATTTTCTTCTGATTTCTCCCAAATTTCTCCCGATTATTAATTAAAGAGTATGTCACAAAACCTTGCATCATTCTTTGGAACCGCAAATATTTTTCAAATTTATAGGCCATGAAATAAAGTAGAAAAATGTAAAAACATAAATAAATGACAGGCAGTTTTTTAAAAGAGAAAATTTTTTCTTTTGATTTATACACCAAAAAAAATTAAATGCATTATTAGGTTTTTATATGTATGGTAAACTTATATTATAAAACTGAATGTTTTTAAATGATACTACATGCACATGGAGCATTTTGAAAAATGCTAGCATTTAGGAAAGATTTTTTGAAGACAGGCATTATTTTATCATGAAATCCTCATTTTCAATTCTAAGGGTCTTCAATGAAGTCAAAAAGAATATTGATTTTTCTCGTTCTATATATAGAGTTAAAATTTTAAAAAATTAAAAAAATCGAGGATGAAGGTGCATTGTCCCCATAAGCCCACGATTATTCAAGATAAAAAAGGAAGGAGTTAAAAATGAAAGAGTTAAAATTGCTCTAAAACTTTTGGAAAACATGGTAACATGGCTCGTTAACAAGAGATTGTAAAACACTTTTTCTCAAGAAGAAATACTGATAAGTTCCGAAAATTATATCATTTAAACTGAGCCCAGATTATACAACTGTATGCAATTGATTTAAAAACTCTGAATAACTCATTATTTATGGAGTATTGAGTAACTTTTGGATTATACGTGTTCACTACTCTTCACCCGGGCCACTATACACAAAGAAAATATTTTGCATGTATATAAATTTTAATCATTTATATAGCCCTCTAATATATAGATGTGTATCTAGACATATTTTTTTAACTTCATTAAAAATGTGTATTTTAAGAACATTTATATTTCTTGCGATACATTTAAATATAAATATATTAAATAATTACATACATGTGTCTGCTTAATCTTTTCTTTACGGGGTGGGATAGCATGTATCCCAAGAATACGGGCCCAACAATGAATATATATATATATATATATATATATATATATATATATATATATATATATATATATATATATATATATATATATATATATATATCCCTGAATGGCAGTTCTTACAAAGGGGGTAACTTCCCTTATAAAGAGGGAATCGGAAAAATGGGCCCCGTAAGCTAAAGGTTAATTTCCATCTTATTGTGCAATGAATATATCATATTTTTACAAACCTCTGTCTGAAACTACACTTTAATATTTCGCACGGTCCTGGACGTGTTCTGGATGTTTGGTGTGCAAACAAGTGTAAACACGGGTTAGCTTATGGAGTGCTTAATAATAATGATTTTACAAGCTAACCCGTTCAAGACCGTTAAAATTTCCTTTTCAAAGGCTACGCCATTCAAGCATCATAAGAACGTGTTATTACAGGCATTAAACTGGTCCCATCCTTATTCTTCTAAAACTTGATTAAGATATATATCAGGGGAAGAATCCATCTCAAGCACTACTCTGTTATTCTTTCTTTGTGTCGGAAAGAGTATAAATCATGCCACTGTATTTACACTATCTACTAATAAGTATTTGGATACCCATGCAAATGGAGATATCTGCGGTCCTGATATACGTCCCGCCCTCCGCGGTTAAAAATCGTGTAGGAAACAACATTGGCATTAGTCGCATGCAAGATGCCACGAAGTGCAGAGTTATTTGAATTCAAGAAAGGTGTAATCGTCGGGTATCACAGAAATGGCCGATCCTTAAAGGACATACCTAGCAAGCTGAATTACACAAAATCGACAGTGTCCTATGTGATTCAGAAGTGGAAGGTGAGCGGTGGTAGTCTTCTGAAAGTAGTCAGCAAACCCACGAAACTGGGAGATAGAGGCAGACGGGAGCTGTCCAGAGAAAATCGGAAGAACCGCATCCAACTGGTGGCCCCCAAACTCGTACTCCAGGAGATTCAACAGGCATCCGCGAGTGTTGCTTCGATGAATACAAACCGTAAGGAATTACATCTGCTTGGTTTTCATGGTTGTGATGGGCGCCCATTAAGCCTTTGATCACAAATCCAACCGTGTGGCTCGGTTGATGGGGTGTAAAGCACTTCGAAAGTCGACGGGTGGAAACGGGATCAGTGGAAACGGGTTCTCTGGAGCGACGAATCAAGGTTCACCTTCTACCGCTCTGATGGCAGGGTCTAGGTCTGGTGTCTGCCTGGAGAACGCCTCAGGCTAGAATGCATTGTGCCCACTGTAAAGTTCGGTGGTGGAATTATAGTCTGGGGTTATTTCTCCTGGTATGGACTGGGGCCCTTGGTCACAATTCATGGAAAGCTGAACGCCGACGCATATTGCACTATTTTGGATGACAGTGTGCTTCCTAAGTTGTGGCAGTTTTACGGGTCGACCCATGTTACTTCCAGGACGACAAACCCAGATGTCATGTTGTGAGGTCCACCATGGATTGGTATGGTGACAATAGGGTAAACCTAATGGACTGGCCTGCCCGGAGCCCAGACCTGAACCCTATCGAGAACCTCTGGGACGAATTGGATCCCCGAAATAAGAGGGGGAAACAACCGACCAAAATCGGTGGTTACATGTCCAAGCCGAGTGGAAGAAAATACCACTAGTCATCATACAAGGACTTGGGGAAAGCATGCTCTGGAGGGTTGAGGCGTTAATTGCCTCTCATGGAGGCTTTACCAACAATTGAATATGAATAAATTCTGTTTTTTTTCCATCACAGGGGTCCAAATATTTATTGGTCGAGAGTGTACAAGTGATTCCCTATTGAAAGACCGTCGCACTTAAGAGTGAAATGAGATTGACAAGGGATAAAACCATATTAGTAAAGTCTACTGAAAATAAATATTAAGTTAAATTAAAGACTCTCACGCCAGACAGATCATGATACAAATCGAGGCACTCATTCCTGAGGAGGCATTAGATACCCCCCCCCCTTAACTGCTAGTCTTGATATCAAACATGTTAAGCACCAATAACAAGTCTCACATAAAACAAAGCTCTTTTTAGTGATTTCCATTGTAGTCCGCTTGTGTAATACTATACTGAATTCCATGGCTATTTTTAAACTTTATTAATTTAATCTATTCTGGTGTTTGCTACTCATATCTATATATAAAACAGTTTCGTAACTGAGTGACTGACTGACTGACTGATTGACTGACTGACATACAACGCACAGACCAAACCGCTGGACTGAAAGAGCTGAAATTTTAATTGGCGATTCTTCTTATAGTGTAGAGGTGCACTAAGAAAGATTTTTGAAAACTTCTTAGATTTTTTAAAATTAACTTTTTAAGCTGTTTTAGTAACTTTTTAAACTTTGCATTTAAAATAATAATTTGAGGGTTATAAAATTTATATCACGAGAAAGAACATACTAATTCCTTTAAAATGAAATCTTTTTCGAATCTTTACCTCCATTTTCTGATTTTTGGTAAATTTTCAAACATTAAATTTTAGAATTTAATTTATTAAATGCTGTTCACGTGATTTCTTTTTCTGGTACTTTAAATTAATTTTTTTGTCACGTGCATTACAACGAAATAGACAAAAAAATATTTTTTTTCTTTGCTAATGCCGCAGACGATTGGACATTATCCAATAATATATTAAAATACAGTAAAATATATCTTCCTCAAACTGCAATATATTAAATGTACTATGTTCTTTAGTATGTCCTATTAGATTTAATTTGAATATTTTCTTCTACATTATTTTGTCTATAAAAATATCCCTGACGATTTTTTTAAAAATATATTATTTCGTTTTTTTTTACATCAATTGCATACATTTATCGTTGTATTATTATAATATATATATATATATATATATATATTGGCATTAATTGCATACATTGACCGTTGTATTTAATTTGAATATACTCCGTAGCGAAGTACAGGTTTTCAGCTAGTCTTTTAATAAATGAATAAAATCGGCAATGGAGTATTTATTCATTTGTTCTGAAATTTAAGATCTTCCTGAAATATATTCTACTTCAATTTAATATTTAAATTATCTTAAAAACTAAAATTCTAACAAGGGTGCCCCAAGTTTCAATCTCCTTCCCAACGGTATTGCAAAAATAAAAAAGTTGGGAATCCTTAGTATATGTATTTTTCTAATGAGGTGTTGCGCGACTGACCTCCTTTCTCAAATTCCCTTTCTTTAGACATTGCAAGTATTCATCGACCGAAATTTACATACAGTTCCTGAAAGACACCGTTCTCTCGTAACAATTGAAAATTTGCGGTCAAAAGCAGTGTGGGAAAAGGATTTTGGACGAATTTTATGCGGTTTGAGCAAAAAGGATCAAGTATGTAGCATTTTTATCACAAATTAAACAGAATTATTGTGATGATCTTCAGCAGAAACGTTAGATATAACGTTTTACATACAACGTTATATAACACTTATGTTAACTTTTACATAAGATAAAACTATGTTTTATTCTACAAAATTATACTTACTAGGAATATTTAGCAAGTTTACAAGCAAAGAACAAAATCTCGAAATGATTAATAACTATCTTTGAATTTCAATCATTAATTACAGGATAGAAATTCTTAATTCGAAAACTAGTATTCACAACAGATTTTTCTAAGACAGTTCGGTCGTCCGTCATATAAAATATTTTGGTAAATAAAATTATTTATTAAAAAAATTTCTTTCTAATTTAAACGAGATGCTAAATTTTTCTCTGTGTGTACTAGATATATTTGCCAATTAATATATGGCACGAGTAAATTGCATGAATGCTTAGCGTTTTGCATTATTCCTTATTTAGAATATACTCAGAAATATCGAAAGGTAATTAGAATATGTGGCATGAAATTTCTCTGTTTTTTATTTTGTTTCAGTGAATACATGGTTGAAGATTTATTTTTATTTACAAATAAAATAGTTATCCTCCATTCTTAAATCGTTAGATTTAAGAATGGATTTTTTTGATTTTATATTATCTTTTTCTAAGAATTTTACTTTTATTAAATTTATACCTTTTCCTCAAAAAGAGATACTGATATATCAAATAAACGATTCTCTCATATTTATTTCAGTGTTGATTTTCCAGAAAGTTAAATAGTTTCATCATTAAAAAATGCTTTTTTTCCAGTAAACCAAAAATAACTATAACAGACTTTCACTATATAATCCCTATAGAGCAGGGTTCTCAACCTTTCAGTCTCTGCGACTCCCTTTGAACAGTGATGTGAGGTCACGCCTCCCCCTCCCCCTCCCCCTCCCCACCACCACCACTACCACCATATGTGGTCAATGCATGTAGTACAATCGGAATTTGAAACTGAAGCCGGTTATTAAATGAAAATATAGAATAGATAATTTCGTAAAAAAAATTTAATATTACTACACATATCTTAATTTGGACCATATCATTATTAGAACATATGAAATCAAAGAATTAAATACACATCAAATATATTTGAGGTAATCAAGGGTCTAGATGAGGTTGGCATGAAATAAAAGTCACTTTCACAACATTAATGAGAGGGCTCACAATGTTTGTCCTTGACAAGTTTTTGAATATTAGGTTGTAACTGTTACAAAGCACACCTCAGGTCACTTTCAACGTCCAGACGTGCGACAATTATAGTGTTTTTACAATTACGACAATTATCGTGTACGACAATTATCGTATTCGTGTTCGTATGTCGAAAATATGTTATGATTAAATTGTGACTGCAAAATTGAGTACAGTAAATTACAGTTAGTTTTACTTTTTATTTTACTTTTTTAATCACGCCTCCCTTGAAATTCTTCTACGCCCCCCCCCCCCGAGGTTGAGAACCGCTGCTATAGAGGATAAATGTAATATTGTCTCCTATAAATGTATCATCTAATATCATTGTAAAACTATAGCCGTATTACCCTGAAATAAAAATTTAGAAAATTTTCTTTTGCTTATCCTTAGCAATTGATTTACGCTAACTGTTTTTAATTTCAAGAATTTTCCTTTATTTGGTAAATTCGAATACTATATATATGACAAATTTCTATTCTAATGTTTAAATATAAAAAATTTCAGGTTAGGTTAAACTTATTTATCTTACAAGATTAAAAAATATTTTATTTTACACCCATTTAGTCTCTACAGGGTGTCCGTGCTAAAAAGTATCCAAAAGTTCTGGTTTATTTTTACGGAACTACGCATTAGAATTTAAAAATATTTATTTAAATAGAAAGAACATCTCACCAAGTTTTAATATCAATCATAGATTTCGATCATAGTATCATAGATTTTGATGTGTGCACTTTTTTGTAGCACAACAAACGTCTAAATGGTAATCCAGAATCTCTACGAGTGTTTCGTAGCATATCAGGAGTTATCAATTTTTTTTGCTTGGGTATTCATTAAATCCGTTGTGTTTAAACAAAAAACTGAAACCTTGGATGAGTTGAAGAAACGTGCCATTCAAACAATTCGTGTAATAACTCCTGATATGCTACGAAACACTCGGAGAGAACTGGATTACCATTTAGACATTTGTCGTGCTACAAAAGGTGCACACATCGAAATCTATGATACCAAGATCAAAATCTATGATTGATGTTAAAACTTGGTGAGATTTTCTTTCCATTTAAATATTTTTTTAAAACTCTAATGGGTAGTTCCATAAAAATAAGGCATAACTTTTGGATACCTTTAGCCCGGACACCCTGTATATTACTGTTTATAATCAGGCGTGTTGATGAGAAATGTCACAAGTCCATGGAAATACAATTTTACTTCCTTGTGAACATACACCGGATCTTTGTGTAAAAGGGAGTCATCACCTTAAAAATCTTCAAACAATCGAATTTTATTTTTAAAGTTTTTTTTTGCACTTTTAGAATATTTGAATATTTCTGAATCATTTAAAACAAATCGCGTTAAAATATTCAAATTAGAGCATTCAAAAGTATAACACGAAATTAATAATTCCGATGTAAACATTACAAGTGTGTTAACTTTAAAAGCCTTTTTCGCGTGATGATGATTTTCATGCTTGTGCAAAATGTTCAAAAGAAACTAGTGAAAATACTGTTTTCGAATTTTAGGGGTAAGTTTGCAGTGATGCTACCTAAAATATGCACCTAATTTTTTGGGAATTATTTTACTAAGAATTTATAGCATTTGACTTGTAATTTTAATGTGCTTTTTCAATTTTTTTAAAAAATCTGATTGCCCTAGGGAAAATATTCTTTGGTGTTTTAAAATTAAAATAGGCGTGGGTATAAAATTTAAATGCCTAAAGTTTTGACATCACAAAAGTGCAAAAATTATTAATGAAACTTTAATTTTGCTGTTGTAAGTCTGAGCGCAGTGTGTCAGCATAAATTTTAAATTTTCAGAAAATGGACTAACTTCTTACTTCATAAATAAAATTCTTATTTACTTTTAATAAAATTAATTCAGGGCAAATAATTTATGAAGTTCAGAGAAGTAATTCTGAAAAGTTCATGTATAATGGACAATAACAAAGTTATAGAAATACGAACAAACAGCAAAAATTCTGACTTTTCTACGTGTGTGACGGCGATGACTCCCATCGATAACTTTTTTCGACCACCTCAGCCCCCCGAGCTAAAAAAACTCACAAGCTCAAAGAACATCCCTCCCCTCCCCCTATCCCTTCATTTTCTCAGGCCTGTTTATTATAATACTTTTTTTTCTTATTTCTTATACATAATCTGAATGCACCGTTTCGTTTCATGACATCATTATTTTACTGTTTTCAGAAATATTTCCTTGTTGAATTCGTCAAAACGTTCTTTGGATACCTTTCGGTAAGCCCTTTTACATTTATTTTTCTCACCAATATAATATTCATATTTGAGGCGTTCCCGCTGAAAAGAGGTTAAGTGCCAAAATTTCCGAAGAGTATTTTTTCACTGATACAAGGTTTTTTTTCCCAAACTAAAGACTAATGACGTGGAAAAGGGAGATAAGTGCCTAGCTAGTTTGGTTTAGTTCTGTTCCAGGTACTAACCTCCTTTTCAACGCGGTTAGACTTGGAAAAAAACCTTGTATCAGTGAAAAAATGCTGTTTGGATATCTTGGCACTTACCCTTTTTCCACGGGAATGCCTCATTTATAATCAACTTTTTCCTTAAAAGGCTTTTTTTCATTAAATTCAGTAAAAATATAAAACTTGACCCCTTCTTACTGAATCATGCTAAAAAATTCATTTATCGAAATGAAATTTATCCGTTTTCGTGATCTAAAAATCATGTATTAGATTTTTTTTCTTTCCTCTGTGCAGCTTTTTTTATAATGCACGTGAATGCTTTCAGGAAAGCTGCGCTCAAACTAAGACAGAGGAATGCGATGGTATGGAGATAAGCATGGTAAGTATATAATTAATATCTTCCATATTGAAAAGATAATTTATAGGTAAGTGTGTTGCGAGAGTTTCTCGATAAAAATAATTATTTTTAATTTACAATCAGTCTCAAATATCTTATTTTAGCTTTGGATTAATGAAACAGGTTCACTGATTTCAATCACTAGGATTAATATTTATGCATTGGTAATGCAGAAAAAATGTGCCGTATGTGAGAATCTGAGAGGTAACACTTGATGCATGTTCCTAAAAAGATTTTACTCGAAAATTGCGTGACATACATTTTACCATTTCTTCCCCGTAAAATAATGCAACAAGGAATCTTCAAGTGGCAGCTGCGTATTGCTTCCACTTGAAGATTCCTGCATAATTTTAAGGGGAAGAATGGCATTTCCTGGCATTCTTCACCTTAAAATTATGCAACAAGGAATCTTGAAGTGGAAGTAATAAGCAGTTGAACTGGCGTAGTGTTTTCGTTCCTATTCGTGCTAATCAATAGATTGCGGGTTCAACATCCGACTGTACCAAATACGTTGAAATTTTATTTGTATTTTCCTCGTATGCTAATTCCTTTCCTTATAATTCATCCAAATTTATGTTTCTGTTTATGCCTGAATTATTCAAATTTGTGTTCATCTGGAAATTCCCAGATACTATCGAATGTATATATGCCCCATATCTTCGAACCGACGGGCAGTTTGGTACCTGCTGTGAGCCTTTTCTTACTATCAAATAAAGAAGAATTAGAAAATAACTTTGTGTGATTAAATTTCTACGAGATCTGGGATTTAGAGCAGAGTTCTCCATTAGAGAGACGTATAAGTAGAGTTCAAATGTCAATCTTCAGAACACAAGTAGACATGACGTCTCGATCCTCAAAATGGCACTTCACAAGCACTCGCGTAAGGTTCCCCGGTGAGTCCTATATTACTTTAAGCGACGGATGGCATTGATCTAAGTGACTGCTTAGAACGTTCGACTTGGATCGACTTATCTCGACGATCCGTGTTCGTGGCTGCCCGATCCATACCATTCACTAAGATCTGACGAGCAGTTACGGCACCAACATTTACCTACTAATGTATATGAAAGTAAAATTGATATGTGCCCACGGAGCATGTGCTTCCATTGAGCCACCCTCTTTCCCATACCCGGATGCTCCGCTTTGTCATCAGTTTTGGTGTACCTAGTCGGTATCGCTGAATTTTACAACCTATACGTCTTTATTTCTATATATATTTCTCAGCTGATTCTGATAATTTCAGAATTAGAAAAATCTCATGATTTAACTTCTTCCAAACTAGTACCCATTAATTCCTTCTCGTTCGAGGGCTGGAGAAGACAATTTCGCTATTTTTGCATTGTCATGAGGCCTCCGTAGGCATTATCGAACTTTTATATCTCTCTTTGGTATAACATTCTCGAAATGGAAATATCTAATTTCCACAGGCGTTAAGAAACTGTTTATACAGTGTATATATATATATATATATATATATATATATATATATATATATATATATATATATATATATATATATATATATATATATATATATATATATATATTATATATATATATATATATATATATATATACTGTCGGACCTCTATTTTACTAATTTCTCTATTTTGCGAACTTTTCCTCGGAACCAAGAACATCTTGCAAATTTCTTCGTAAAATAACCTCCAAATAACGAAGTGCATTCTCTATTTAACGAACTTTTTCTTGTGGTCCAATATATTTTTCATCAATATTTTTCAAAATATTTCTGGACATTTCAAACTTATTCTTTCTTTTAACACACTTTATGGTGATCAATGACCTTGAACTGGTTTTACCAGTCGCCTATCTCACCGAGAGCAGTAAATTAATTGGCTGTCATTATTTGCATTTCATCCAGGAAGTGCAACCTTTATCCCCCCCACACTGTCCACTTCATTAAAATAACTTTCAATATCCCCCTTTCACAGTTAATGGAGCTGTCCCGTGTTCTTGAACTAGTCTCCTGTTTCCTAGATTGTTTATCAAAGTCGTGCTGGTAATTTCGGTTCTGGAAATTGAAAATTCAATGTATTCCCGGACAATGTTTTGTTTTATTCTTGTTTTCCTTGCAGATTTCTTTTTGATGGGTAAGATATATGAAACAAATAGATATTAATTTACAAAATAAAGGTGATTAATTACTTTTTTAATAATACTTAGTGATTATGAATTTTAAATATGTTTTGTGTAGTTTTAAGTATTTTAAAAGGTGTATCTCTATTTAACGAATTATCCATATAACGAACCTTTTTTTCGAGATTTAGCGACTTCGTTAAATAGAGGTCCGACTGTATATATATATATATATATATATATATATATATATATATATATATATATATATGTGTGTGTGTGTGTATATATATACTATATGTATGTATGTATAGAGAAAGAGACTTTGGTAAAAGAAGTTTATTCCAATGAAAACTCGGATGAGAAGCTTTATTTCGGAATAATTTAAGTGATTTTATGTATACATTTAAATTCCTCGTTTGGAAATGGAAAAGTATGAACGATAGTTTGGTGAATTGCTCTTATTCCTTTTAGAGTGTTTCAATCTGGGGCTAATGAGAATTTATTGCAAAATAAAAATCAACTATGAAGAAAATAAATTTCTTTGGTGCCTTTGAAGAAGAGAAACACCTTAAATAACTGACTTAAGCAATAATTTTTCACATCACCCTTGAGTTCTTTTTATACTTCATGTTTTTATATTTATTTATGCGATTTTATATTAACGATTTTAATTTTTTATACCTCATGTGTATTTTAGGAAACGTACCAGGCTCTGAACTTTAACATGACAACCGAAGGTAAATGCAATATTCGAGATTTAAATCGCAATATGAAGTAGATGCCACAAAATATCTTTTATGAACACCGCTGAAGTATACTGCTGACTGATGTCCAATGTTTCGATGTTTGACCAATATTCTTGATACAACCAAATAAAGCAAATAAATCTCCTGCAAATAAAGAGACTTTTAAAGTTAACCAATATTCTTGATGTTACAGATAACGAGACTTTTAATGATCACCAACACTCCTATGCTACAAATGAAGAGACTTTAAATCTTTCACCAATATGTTTCATACTACAAATGAAGAGACTTTCAATCTTTCCCAAATATTCTTCTTACTACAATTAAAGAGACTTTTAAAGCTCACGAATATTCTTGATAAAACAAATAAAGAGACTTTATGATCACCAATATTCTTGATACTACTAATAAAGAGACTTAATATTCACCAGTACTCCTGATACGACAAATAAAGAGACTTTTGGTGCACACAAATATTCTTGACACGACAAATAAAGAGAGTTTTAATGATTACCTATATTATTGATACTACTATTAAAGAGACTTATTCGCCATTACTCCTGATAATACAAATGAAGAGAATTTTAATATTTCACCCATATAGCTTGATTGCGCAAATGGAGCGACATTTTATCTTTCATGAATAATCTTGATAATGTAAAGAGACTTTTAGCGGCTTGTCTTGGAAAACATATCAATGAAACTAAAAAAGAATTTTACCATCCACTTAGAAGAATACATAATTTGAAACATCTATGTATTGTAAAAATCTGTTTTAAAAAGTTCAAAAATTTGAGGTAAAAACATGTTATACTTAGGCCATCTTAAATTTTAGCGAAAGTACCTATGTATGCATCAAATCCGATGAGCCAAAATTACTATTCTAATTTTAGTTATCCTGACGAAATCTCATCACAATGCACTCATCATGAGATAATCATGATAACGTTGAAGAAAAAAATCCTGTTTTTTTTTTTTATTTAAATAACGTGGAATCTAAATCACATTCCCCTCAATAGGAAAAAACACTAACAAGAAAATAAAAAAGGCTACGTATTTAAACGTAGCAAATGGAAATTAATCTTAATATAATGCATTCTTGGTAGAAAATAACTTCGGAAAAATATATTTTCTTAATTACTAATTTCATTTTAAGCGCACTGAATAAAAGACCTAATGGGTTCAATCAGAAAAATTAATGGGGGTACTCGACTTAAATTGAATTTCTTCGCACCGAACTTCAAATGACGCAATTTTTTAAAAGTTATGTCTTTAGGTTAGGCCTGTATACTATATAAAGGTTAACTAGGCTAGGAGGCAAATAGCACAATGACAAGATCGTTTGTTTCTTTGAAATTTACGGTCCTTTGATCAGGACAAATGGCTGGGTCAAACAGAATTACACAATGTCTGTGCTCACAATTCTATTGCTTTACGAGGGTTGTTTCATATCATGTCACAGCTACATTACGTAATGGCCAACACATTTGTCTTGTAAGAAGAGTCTAAGTTTAATTTTTGGATTAACCCGTTACATTTTATAAGTAGAAAAAAAATTAAAATTAGCATTCTATGTAGCATTTTCTTTTTTGAAAAGCATGTGCTAAAATCTACTCATAACTTACTTAAAATCTGAAAGAACTAACAAATGTTTTTTTTAATTTTTTTCTATTTCTTCTTAAATCATTTAAGGTAAGCTTAATAAAAATTATCCTGCATTTAATCAGTAAATTGCACATGGTTCTGGTGATGTACATTAAAAAAAAATTATTTTATAATCACATGTAAGCAATTTTAGAAACTTTAACCGTGCTTTATGGTAAACAGTGGTTTGGGCTTGAGGTAGAATAGTGGTAGGGTATTGACTTTCGGTGCTGAGGGTTATCGGATTGAATCCCGTCAAGCACCACATAAATACGTCCGTGTCAGAAACGGATATGGGCACGTCAAATCCGTAGACGGGAAAGTCCCTCCACGAGGTCACAAAAGATGAGAGAGGGTACGATCCCCCAGATGTCACCTCTGGGGGGGATCGGTCAAAATTAAGGTGGCACCTAGCTATATCAGACTCCGACCCTTGTGGTGCCATTATAAAAAACCTTCAGCCCACTAGCCTATATAGACTTCGTCTGGAATACGATTCCGGCCAGGAGGCTTTAGAAACAACAACAAACAGTGGGTTAGATCATCGGGCCATAATTTTATTAACAACCTTGCTTCCATCTCCGCTTTTTGAGGATGGGTCTGGCATAGAAACTTTGTTTAATGATCAGGTCATAAGTTCAGAAAACAGTAGTTCCTTCTCAATACTCGGAGTAGGTAGATAGATTTTTAAAGCAATTAAAATTTCCTAAATATGAGAGGTATAACAGTGATCGATACAACAATCTCTTGGCACATGCACAGTTATCTTAATATTTACGTACAAGCATAATAAACTTCTCTTCATTGAAATTGCAGCACCAAAAAGAGTTCATGGTTACACCTAAAACTTGGAGAAAATGTGTAGTTTATCATGGCAAATGCAAAAGTTTAAACTATCAGATGCATATGCAAATAGCATGCGTGCGCAATACAGGTTAAAATGAGGCTCGGAAGATATAAAAAATGCCTCAAATAGCAAAACCCGTTGTGCAGGGGATTTCAATTGACGTTGTTCTGCTAGTGTTTAAATATGCTTTGTCGCGTGAATTTTTAAGTATGTATAAGACAGGAATTTTTTGGGAGAGGTGGTTTGTCGTACTGTGATATTGAGGCAGCGAGTGAAACGCTGGTACAATTATGCGTACTTCAAAAATTGAACTGATGCAGATGGCTCTACGCATTGTCTAGAGCAGTGCTTCCAAACCATTTAAATTGTCAGCACCCCCTTGAATCTAAAAATAAGCTTTCACATCCCCTTGAAAAATGTGTTTCTATTTTTTTATTTAGGAAAATATCCATTTGCAATACATAGTATATTATTACATATAAAACAAATCTGCATTTTTAATAGCTACGTTGTTGTTGTTTGTCCATAATTATCCTTTTAAAACGAGCCTCTTTTTTTGAAAGAGCCCCGCGTAAGTCATCAGATGCATTTAAGGGATTTCTGGCTTTTGTTTTGTTGTGCAAAAGCGATGAAAAACTCATTTGACAAAGGTAAGGGGTAGCAAATAGTAAAAGTGTCCCTAATGTTGCTTTTGCCAATTCTGGATAAAGTTCGAACTGCATAGACCAGAACTGTTATAAGTCAAGTTTTTACAGTTCCATTTCAATCCGTGCATTAGCTCGTATTGCAATAAGATCGTCTTTTAATAAAATGTTGTCGTCTATTGAATTTAGGTCAAGCAAAAATGGATTTAGTATCCGTCTCTTTATTTTGCTTATATTTCCCGTGGAAAAGTATCCATCAAGTTATTCACTCAATTACTAATTTTCATTGAAAACTTAGAACCTTCTCTCGTACCCCTAGAAATGCGATCCCGCACCCCCGGTTAAGAACCACTGGTCTAGAGGAATCTGGAGCACATATGGCTACGCCAGAGAGAGGAGACAGACATTTGTTACGCAAGTCGGACACGAATCGTGCACTGACATCCACAACGTACGTTAGCCCAATGATAGTTCTTTCTTTTGTGGGTTGGATGACGGCCTTTGTCAGTCACGAGTAAAAGTTTAAAGAAATTCCTCATTTGGAATTATTTTTTCTCTAGCGGACTTGTGTTGCTATGCAGTGAAGCCCATAATAAGGGGTGAGCTTCATTCCATGGCTGACGAGTATGCTTGATAGGCATATATTTGACCTTATAATTAAGAAATATGACTTTCAGAGAGTGAAAATTCTCATTTCATTCACAATAACAGACAATGAAATGCTTTTGTCTACATCTAGGCGTGCGTTGATACATAATGGGGGTTTATATTACTTTCAACCTGTCTCCCCGATCTCTGGCTCTAAAACATTGCACATGGTTCACATTCTATATTTATTCTCTTAGACTGTCACAGAAATTTATCAAACCAGCAAACTATTTCGGTGAAAGAAGAAGTGCAATTAAGCTTATTGTGTAACATAAGGGAGTGTTACTGAAGTGTAATTAAAGTTGTCCTACAAAGTTAGGTTCAGTCCCGTTTCATTGCACATAAATTTCCGAAAGTCCAGAAATAATAAATTCTAGCTCCAGGGAGATAATTAACTTCAACGAAAGACAGATTTGTCACTGATACTTTCGGAAGCTTTACAGAATAATTGCATCAAAGTTTCTTAAAATTGTATTGCCTATGAACAAGTATTTAAGAACTCGGGATGTGTAGTTTCGAATATGATCAGAAAAATGCGTAAAAGTGGTTTTACGCTTAATGAGTAAAATGTCCAAATGCTTTCATATTTAACGGATTCAAAAGTTATAAAAACAGATCCAGTAAGCAGCTAAGATTTCTTACCTGTATACCGATAGGGAATTTTATGCCGAAGGGGGAAATCTCCCACCGCTCTATTGTATTATATGACACTTGCTGATCACTTGCCAAATCAATTTCAGTTCATAAAACAAGAAGTGAAAAAAGGTGATAAAATAATATGCATTGATTTTAAAATTTCCTCTCAAAATGTAAATTCAAATAAACATTGTAGAATGAATTATTGCAGTTACAAATTTTATCTGTCTCTATATAAAATCTATAAAATAGAATATCTTTGGAGTAATCATTATTATTATTACAGTTTTTGCGTGTCTAAGGGATTCAATCGATTTCGCAAGTGAATAAAAGAAATAACATCCAATTCAGCCTTCACATCATTTTTTTACTACATAAAAAATTTAAATAGTTGTTCAATAATTCACAAGTCCTTACTGCTGCGACAGTTATACTGTCACTGACTCATTTATTTTATCTTTTTGCGATGAAACAACACTAAACGATTGACTGTTTTCATCAAGTACATGTTATTGCGTTTGAATGGCATTATTCCATCGATCTGCATTAGAGTAGGGACTTCTGAAAAAATTCACCTAATATTTGATGGACGAAAACACTTTGTCATTTAGGGGTGTTATACCTTATTATTTGGGAAAATTATTATGAATGTAAAAAGTTAGGTGTAAAGCAAGTGCTTTGATGCTAAAATTTCAAAAATTTCATACTGTGGACTTAACCGATTTGGCTTTGTGAATGGCTCATTTTTGTCTCTCACCGACCATTTTTTGTATATCAAATACGTGCTTTTTTTCAAACACATTTTACATAAAATCAATTTAATTAAATACATAAAATTTAAAAAATAGGCATCATGCAGATGCAATTCTTTTAAATTTTAACTACATTACTGATTTTCAAACAACTTCAAAAATATTTAATAGACACCAATGATTATAAGTGCGAAGAAAATCTCCAAATATGCTTGGTTAATAATGACTGAGTCTTCACTCTGAGATTCAAGTTCTACAGTCATATAATGAAATACCGGCACATAAACGAAGAAGAAAGTATTTAGCAAATAAGGAAAGGATATATCAAACGCTTGCAGCATACAAAAGAAAGATTACAATGAAATACTCCTTTATAGCCAAAGAAAGCAAAGATCTTAAGGTGACTGCCTACGTTCGGAGCCATTTTTTTTAAAAAATTGTTTTTTTAAGGATTTTTTGGTCTCTTATGGTAAAACAGCCTTTAAAAATAAAAAATAAAAAAAAACTTTTCTGTAAGTACCATACTTTTTTATAAATTGGTCAATTTGAAGTAATTTTTAATGAAATTTAGCTAAAACGCTTATCACTCTGAACAAAATTCTAATGCTACTATTATAATTTCCTTCTTACACATGATACATATAACAGTTATCTTCAAAATGACCTACAATCTAAGAGAAATGTTAAAATGCAAAAATAATACAGACAATTTTATGTCCCAATATGAAAATTTTCCCCAATTCGTCATTCCTTTTTTTATAAAAACAGCTCCAAACTAAAAACTATTTATTATACATCAATTATTGTACGTCATTTCATTAACAATAGCATCTAAAACCTTTCCTGAAAATTTTATCAAATTATATGCATTATTATGTGAAATATCATGATAACGGTAGAGATTTGTGCTAAAAAACATAATTCTGAGAAAAACGCCTTTAAAGTTGTTTGTCACTTCAATTTTGTATTAGACGATGTTTATTAAAATAGCTATAACTCTGCTTCTAATTGATGTAGAATAAAAATCTAAGCGGATTTGAAAAGAGAAAAGATTGATTTACAAGATTCTTGCAAAAAATAAAATTGACCAAAATAGTAAAAAAATGGACGAATTTAAAGTTGTTTGTCACTTTAATTTTGTATTAGATGATGTTTATTAAAATAGCTATAACTCTGCTTCTAATTAACGTAGAATAAAAATCAAAACGGTTTTGAAAAGAGAAAAGATTGAATTACAAGATTCTTGCAAAAAATGAAATTGACCAAAATAGTCAAAAAATGGCATTTTCAACGTAGGCAGTCACCTTAACATTGACGCAATTGTGCCACAAAGTCTGGCGCTAACAAAGCTAACCAAGGGTAAGATTAAGTGTTAAATATCAAATTAGTGGAGTGTTGATGACACAAAAAATGAGCTGTAATTCCCAATTAAATTATATACAATGAAACCTCGCACAACGAGCATAATTCGTTCTAGAGTCTTGCTCGTAATGAGAAACACTCGTTAAACAAAACAATTTTTCCCATATAAATTAATGTAAAATACGATAATGCATTCCATGCCAAAAAATACTCAAAATTTTTTAGATGTAACGTTTATTATTTAAAGAAAATTACATATACATAAATTCTTAAGGAGTAAAATCATCCATATGTAGTTTATTATTTATGAATTTATGGCACATATCTAATTTTTTTACTAGAAAGCTATCTAGCGACATTTGTTTTTCTCGGCGCTTCAAAATTTGCTGAAAATGTGTCACCGCATTGTCATTGAATAAATGTATACCGCGCATATCCACCGTCTTATCAGGGTGATACTTTGTAACTTACGATGAAACAGTTTTTCATGCTTTCATCGTTTCTTTTATTTCGCCAGAAGATTGTTTCTTGCTGTTTCTTCGTCCTTCTCCACTGAAAAACTCTCCTCTACAACTGCTTGCCGTGAAAGACACTGCAATTATATTAACTGTTCGGTGGTCAGCTCTTGGTTGTGCTCCTTCACAAGCTCCTCAATATCATTGTTATCCTCAAGTCCCATGATATTTGCTCTCGAACCATCCATAACTACCCTTAAATACTTATTTTTCGGCCGTTGATGATCTTTGTGACGTGAAGATCCCAGTGACGTGAAGAAGGGAATTTCTTCCACGTCACCCGTTATGCGAAATGTTGCTTGTTAAGCGAGCCTTTTTTTTACGATTTATTTTCCTCGTAATACGAAATCCTCGTTATGCGAGGTACTCTTTAAGCGAGGTTCCCCTGTATATCATTTCATGAGGTTTTCGAATCTTTGTGAAACTTTAATGCCTATGAACCAATATTGTGTTTTTCTATTATCAGTTACGCAATATCTATGACTTCTAAAAGGTGTTTTTTCTGACGATCCCTTTCACTCCTTTCATACTTAACCAAAATC
Organism: Dolomedes plantarius; assembly: GCA_907164885.2. Classification (NCBI taxonomy): domain Eukaryota; kingdom Metazoa; phylum Arthropoda; class Arachnida; order Araneae; family Dolomedidae; genus Dolomedes; species Dolomedes plantarius. The sequence goes on along the minus strand of OU015490.1, from coordinate 5,058,093 downwards.
GATAAATAAGGTGCCATAGTTCCTCGTTTCTCACGAATTGTTAATTCAGAATGACACACTGTATCGTTTGTCTAAAAATCGAAGTGAAAAAATTGACTTTTGTCCAAAAAGTATTTTCCCTGGATATGTCAAAACGGCACGGTCAAATAGCATGTACAAAGGGGTTTTGTAATGTAAATATCCTTTTTTCCATGAGTTTGTGTCATATTTATTTTTAATATTGTCTGCAAAGGTGATTTGACGTGCACGTATCTCCTGTTTCCCTGATTTTTCTTATGCTTAACCTCCAATTTTATGGCCAAGGCCTTTTTGTAATTGGTTTTGTACTATCCTTACGCACCCTTGTTATTTGACTAATAAACAATTGCTACAAATGAACCGGTTCATCATTCATCCTAGTACAAACCACCAACCTCGCTATAACATTTATCGTTTTTCATTCGCATACGAAAGGGTCGTACGGGCCACTTTGTAATTCTCTATTACAGTTTCTTTAGTTCCGTTTAACGCAGTGGCTCATAAACTGTGGTGCGCGGACCCTGGTGTCCCGAGACAACCCAAGAAGTGGTGCGTGAAGTCACCAATAATAAAAAAAAAGGTTTCATTGTCTCAAAACGACAGCGAATTCTTTAACACATTTCATTTCTTTAACTCTGGGAGAAAAAAGATTTTTAGTTCCCAATTTTTTGTTCAAATTTTAAAAAAATCCTGTATTTCTTCCGCTTCCTGACGTATTGAGTACCGAAAAAATCCTTGTTCTGCTTAAAATTTTCTGATATATTTTCTGTGGCGCGTACTTGCAGCGTCACAGCCATTTCGCAGCATCAGAGCAGTTTTACAGCTAGTACAGCAAATGCAACCTGAAAAAATCTCGTTCAATTTTGAGTTTTTGTAGGCTTTTATGTTTGATATTAAGTTTTTTTATTTTTAATTTGTTGTTGGTACTAAGTTTACTTGTAACTTTTCATTAAAGTTGTTTATCAAAAATAGTTTATTGAGAAAATAAAACCCATTTTGGCTGCTGAAAGGACTGGTTAGGAGAGGACCCCCGACTATGTATGTACATATATATATATATATATATATATATATATATATATATATATATATATAGATAGTAGTTGGTTTCTTTTAATGCGAACACAGCACAGTTGAACTAGCTTTGCTCCCTGGTACCACCTTCATTTATACCAAGGAACCCAACGGGGGGGGGGGGGAATCAGGGGGTTCATACCTAACTCCAAACATCTACCACCACACGGAAGAGCAACGTAAATCTCAGGTTGCCTTCACATGCATGTTCTGTAAATTTCTGCGCTTGGATTCAAGTTCTCAGTATACTAAAATCGATAAAAATTGGTCGAAAGTAAGTTTCTGGTTGAAATAAATACTCGTCAATCGTTACCCCCTTACAGTTATTCTATGTTCCCTACCCAGATGCCTGTGAACATCGCTTTGTTCCCACTGTATTAAGATCGGTATTTCTATTGAGAAATCACACTGTGCGAGATAGGGGTCGACAATGTAAGGTCATCAAGGAATAAAATACCCGCTGACGAGAACAGATCGTAGAAAGTAACCAGTTGCATAACTTAAGTACGCAAAGTTAATGGACCACTCACCATACCAAAAACTCTAACTGTGAAACAAAAAGAAATATTTAGAAGAAGCACACTAATGCTGACTCCACACCAACGGCGACAAAGACGAAAAATGTGTGTCTTTGTTATTTCACATCTGCATAACATACAATTTGTGTCGCTTTCAGTTTGTGTCTTTCTCTTGTCTTTGCGCTTTCAAGTCTTAAAAAGAGTCCAACTTTTGTGTTTGTCGCCATGATCAACAACCAATGAGAATAAAATGATTGTGGCACTCGATCGTTTTTCGTTAATACCTTCCATAACTCGATTTCGTTGATGTTCTTAACACAATGCAGACGTCTTTTATCATTAGTCAGAAGTTCTAAAGCAATGGTCTTCGCTGTACAAGGAGCTTTATCGAACGCGAACGCAACCTGTCGGACATCTTGAATATGCAGAAGGGGGGAAAATTTTTGCTTCCGAAAAAGAAGCTAATGCGCATGCGCAAATAAAATGTCTCTTTTACCCCATTTCCTAGCAGTTTGAAGGCTTTTGTGACAGCCACGAGAAAAGCAACAGAATGTTTTTGTCTTTCGTTGCCGTTGCTGTTGGTGTGGAGTCACCATAAGAACCAAAATTATGCTCCGTGAAATCGAGGAAAAAAAGAAAGAAAGAGAGTCAACTGCGAAAGAAATTGACGGCAAATTCAATATTGTAACACAAGAATCTGAAAACCAAAAAAGCGAATTGGAAATTTGAGGTAGACAGACTACGACACAAGAGTAGCCAAAATGGTCTTACTTAGAACTGGTCAATTTTGATAATGCCTGGAACTTCTTACCAAACAAATCAAAAGAAACAAATCGTTTCAATAATAAATCAAATACAAAAATAATTCATGTAGCCGCCTCCAATTCTTTGGAAACCCTGTCATAAACACTGCTTCTGTAAAAAGTAACTTAATGTGTTCTCCTCTAGGTAAAAAAAAACACCTAATTAAATAAAGAAGCGGCTGCACAACTCACAGAAAGGAAAAGAAAATTAAGATGAGTAGTGATATGGTTGAATTAGCACAAACTGAAGAACCCGGCAAGAGCACTAATGATAGGTCAGAATCAAATACAAGCCCAAATCATTTAACTGATACAAATTAAAGCAAATTAGATTTCTACATTATCTATTTCTGCAGTAATATGGATTCAACAATGTGGAAGTAAAAACCTTGAAATTAGTGTCTCCACAAAAAACTGCGATGCAGGAAAAAATCATATGTTAACATGGTAACTTTTCTTAGAGATTAGTTTTTTGATATGATTTACAAATGAATAGATATTGTGTGATAATGTGCTCACATGTATGCGACAAAATGCACAATACAACTGTTTGATGGATGTAATAGAGTCTTTCACACTTCGAAGAATGAGAGATCAGGAAAATTTTGTTGCTGAAATTCATCGTGGCGTGCAGAAGCCAAATATTGATTTTCGATTTCAAGGAAACCAGTAGCTATAGAACTATTGCTGCGTTCTATTGTTACAGACTTATAGTTTAGAGGGAAAAAAAAGAGGTATATACTCAGCTGTTGAGAGAAGCATGAATGAATATTGAAATTCATTCAATATTGTCACATGGCCGTTTTGAAAATAAATATCCGTCTTTTTGAAATAAACATACATTTTCTTTTTTATACTCATGTACCTGTTCACATAACCATATGAATTAGAATTTCAAATAACTAAGTGATTTGAAAGGTATTGTTTTGCGTACCTTCCAACTCCGTTATTTCATATATTAAAGAATCAGTATTTTGAATTTCTGCATTAAAACTGAAAATAAAATGAGAATTTACCTTGAATTTCTTCCCATGCACAATTATGAAACATATATTTATACACCATAATAAAATAAAACTTTCTATTCCAATTTTTTCCGTTCAAATTTTTTTAACGAAAAACACAACATTGCAACGAAATGCACTTCGTGTTTTGTTTCCTTCTAAAAGTGATCAGATTCACATAAATTGCCCGTTTTAAAATGCGTATTGATTAGGATGTATAGTCCATTTGGTAAAGGGGATTTGTAAACTGAAGCTGATCAGAGAAGAAACAACACGCTAAGTTTCCTCCATCTAGTTTATTAAAAGTGTCACACATCGGTACAGCCCTTTGCTGTCTACCACACATGTAGCTTCACCTTCGATACAAGTCACACACTTAGAGAATATGAATAGCTTTCTAAACAGATGTACTGCAATATTACCCCACTGATCCATCCTTTGATTTTCGTTTGCAATCTGTAAATTTTCCTAGGCCAAGGAGAGATTAGATCCTCTGAACTCCATAAAAATTAGTTAATTTCAGTTGGGCGATTCTGTAATCAAACCTTTTGACTCACATTTTTCTTACCTTTAACTACTTTCTGTTTCATGCAGGCAAGATAAAAATCATACGGAAATAATTTCAGTTTTTAACTGCCATAATCAATGAATGGATTACAGAAAACTATAGCTGCATGAGGGTTACGAAATCCACCTATTAGCAGTAATTCAAATGTTGTTGCCACATATTTTCCTAATATATTATTACACATAATCCTTTTTTACACAGACTTTTTACACGATTTTGAAATAACACTGTCTGAAAAATATTCTAATCCTGTTTCTGCACGATCGATTTTATTTAAAGGATAAAAAATGTCAATATCTTTGTCTTTTTTATTATTCGGTATAAAGGTTTTTTTTCATAACATACTGCACCACAAAATGAACAACTTCTGAACATAATTAATGACTAGAAACAATTTTCAATAATGGACTGCATAAACCATACATATGCGGCATTATATAAAATAAAATCATCTACATTAAATACCTGCTGGAAGGCTATTTACCCAGAATGTGTGACAGCTTGAAACTTTCATTGATGATTTTTCAATTCAGATTTAAACAATCGATTTCTGGACATGGTTTCGAAAATGTAGCGGTTGACGTTATAAATTAATTAAGACTCAACCCCTTTCCTTGAAATCACGTTGGAACGAGATGATTAAGAAGTTTGCAGCCAGGACGATGATTCACCGGCATAAACAGTTAAAGTAATCCTTGAAGACATTCAAATTTTCAACAAACTAGAAAGTTATTTTTAGACGAATGGTCCCAATATTGAAATTTCAATCATATCTCAAATCTTCTATAGAACGCTACAAAGAAATTTACAAACAGCTGTCCAAAACAGTTTCACAACGATCTGCTGCAGAATTTAAGACTAAAAGTAACCAATCTTAGTTAGTCGTCAGAGGATTTTCCTGAAAATGCGAAAACTTATGAAAGTACTGCACAAATTTCCTCGGACGGAAACGATTCTGCCCCCAGCACAGCAGAAAAGAATGCGATTAGTTCTAGAAAGCGAATCCAAATAATAAAACGTCTAATAGTATATATTTTTTATTCTGTTCCTGAATTTGTGATTTTTAAAAATTTTAAATACAGATTTGATTCATGTGAATTTCAAGAGACTGCAATATTTTTTATGTTTAAGAGTGTTAAGAATATGATTTTCCTTACGTTTAATGCATATAATTTGCTCGAATATCGAAATAAATAAATAACTTCATTTAATTTTTCCATTATTACTTAATTATTTTTTAATTCTTGTATGCATTTCATAAATTTAATTAGGGACATTTATAAAATCTTCAATGTAAAATCGCTGAAAACAATGCTCCTTAAAAACCCGTTGTGAATAATTATTGGCCTCAAACTTCTAAATTGGGGACATTTATAAAGTTTTTAAATCCCCCTCGTAAGCAAAAATACAAAATTTTTAGCTATCAACCACACCCGAAAAAATATTTATTAGAGAATGTTAAATTAAAATTATTTATTAGTTAAGTTAGCTCTTAGTCATTCAAAATCATGCTATATAAGATTAAAAAAAGACTATGCCCTTCATCACTAGTAAATGCAAACAGGAAATTTAAGTAAACACATTCAAATTATTGATTCAGTTGTAAAATTTCCTACAGAGTACCGAATCACATTTCTACTATTTTAACTTCCGTTATTTTTTTCACCATTGCAGCAGGACATGATATGATCCGCACGTGGAACTGACTTCTGGAACCTTCCTATCATTTTTATTATTAGACATCCATGCAAACGTTCATGACACCATTTGCACAGGAAACTCTCTACTGGATATACATATTACCTGTTTATTTAACAGCACGCACATTTCCTTTGAGGATGCATTTACGTTTTTCTGAAACTCCAGACTTAAAATTGCGACACTTAATGCATTTGTTTTATTTTTATTGCAAATACAAAAAAAGAAATTTAATACGAACCTCACAAATTCTGTATGTAAATTTTACCTGCGCATTGTTTAAACCCGATGGTTACTAGGGCATTGTTGCTAATGTAATATGTATATATATATATATACAACGCTCGTGTAACCGATACTATTAAATAGGTATTCATTCGCTTCACTAACGTTCCTTAGCATTTTACATTATGATTTATTTTGTATTACTTTTTCTATACATGGCAGCGCCTTGTTTGATGAATAATTTCAACGCAGATAATATTATGGAGGACGGCGCAAAATGCTTTTGGCACATGCTTTGTGACTTAGGTAAGTGTATCTTTCAAGTTTTAAACAACACTTAAGTTTTACTTGGCATAATATGTTATGTTTCAATTATTTTGCTCAAAAGGGGTAGATTTGTAAAGATAAATTTTAAAATATGTCTCAATTAGTTTACTCATAAGTGATAGATATTTGAAGATAAGTAAGAAAATATGTCAGTTAGTTTACTCATAAGTGATACATTTCTGGAGATAAATATTTATTAACTAATTCTTTATTCGAGAGTTTTACCAGAGGAAAAACTTTAAAAGCAAAAATAATAAAGCTGTCTATTATTTTGATTAACACATGCCAATCTCGTAAAAAGAGGTTAAGTAGAATCGACGCATACATTTATGATATTTGAAATTAACAACGCACTGAATCTCCTACTCAACTGGTCATCCCAACAACCCTAATTTCATTTAGTTTACTCATAAGGGATAGTTTGGGGATGATAATTAAGAAAATATGTATCAATTAGTTTATTCATAAAGGGATAGATTGGTGAAGATAAGAAACAAAATATGTCTCAATCTGTTTCCTCATAAGTGTTAGATTTGTGAAGATAAATAAAAGAATACGTCTTAATTCTTGACTCATAAGTGATAGATTTGTGAAGATAAATGCAAAAATGTGTCTCAATTATTTTACTCATAAGTGATAGATTTTTGAAGAAAAATAATAAAATATGTCTAGTTTAGTTTAATCATATGGGATAGATTTTTGAAGATAAATATGCCTCAATAAGTTTACGCATAAGTGCTAGATTTGTGAATAAATAAGAAAATATGTCTTAATTAGTTTTCTCATCAGTGATAGATTTCTAAAAATCAGTAAGGAAATATGTCTCAGTAGTTTCAACTAAGGTATTTCTATATTAATAATTAATTCGAGTCTTTTACCAGAGAAAAAAACTTAAATGTAAAAACAATAAATCTCACAGTCCATTTTCCCAAAGTTATGATTTTGCATATATTTATAATATTTTAAATTAATAACGCACGAATTTTTCCATATAGCTGTGCATCCCAATAATCCTAATTTCATTTACTGATCAGCAGCATGAATTTCAAACGTTTCGTGTCAATTTTAAGTTTGAGAACTAAGTCATTAAGCTAGGACAATATGACAAATTTCATATGTTTTAATTCCAAGTAATTGGGAAAGACGAGATATAATTTTTCTTCGGCTTTGAAGCAAATTTATTTCCCCGAAAAGCGAACTATAAAATTTCACGCTCTTATATGATTTTTTTTATTTCATAATAACTCTCAAATTAAACACACGCAAGGGAATATCAAAATGTTTTATTTTGTATAATCTAAAGAGTACTGTTAATAGGTATTTCTTTATCAAGGTATGCATGCTGATATCAAGAAAAACATAGATCCTCTCTTTGATAGTGTAAGCATTTTTTATTTCTTTTTCATAGTAAAATATATTTTATTAAGTTCAAAATATTTATTTTGGAGGAAAAATAATAATTTTTGAGAAATGAGTATTTTTTGAATTACGAGTTGTTAATACTTCTGTTACCCTGTATTCTCGCTACATCAGTGGTTCTCGATCTTTTTTCCCCCTTTCCCCCTTCACCATAGTTTAGAAAATCTTTCTCTCCTTCCAAAGACTGTCTAATTCAAAAGTTGCATTTCAAATAATATGCATATAATACTGATTATTATTTTACTGTATTGGTACATATACATTTGTACGAATTATTTTTATAGTAGAATTTTTCAAATTCAGCAAAAGCAAAAAATATTGATTGTTTTCAAAACTTCGTTAGAATTAGTTTTATTATATTTGGATCTAAATAATTAATAGACTAAAGTTAATGACATCAGATTAAAAATATTTCTACATGCTCAAGAACGGATTTAATCTGTGACATTCAATAAACTTTCTTGAAAAGCGCAGATTAAGTTAAAAGCAAACTACAATTTTACAGATTATACATAATATACAAGACATCCCACTTTTCTGAACAGTGGCTCTCATTTCCCCACTGAAACCATAAATTTCCCCCCAAGGGGGTATTCCCCCACTGATTAGGTACACAGACTGCTGGAAGAGGATAGTTATAATTCAGTGAACATAAATGAAGCAATCCATGTTTCAATTCATATGGTTTGGCAGTAGTCAGTAAGCTCTAAATTTCAATCTTCCTCAATTTATGTCCCAAAAATGTCAATAAAATTCTTATCTACAGGCAAAATAATTTTATGCTTATAAATCTGGCATATCAAGCAAAATTTTTCAACTGCCTCATGAGTGACAATATAAATTATTAATTGAAAGAAATTCTCAGAAATTCTAACACTATAAAGCAATATTATTTTCATGATGACTATTTGCAGGAAATTTTGATCTCAATTATTTAAATTTTCATACTCAATCTTGATGTTAAAGCGAATTGTGCGCACTTTACTTTTTTATATTCACCTTGGTGTCTTTAGCTAAATCTTTTTTTTTATTTTCATAACGGATGTCCTTCTTAAAAAATAATTTCAATCGCCAAAAATATACATTTAAAGAAGGTATAATGTATCGAATCAATTCTGTAAGCTCTAAAAATTAGATTTCCTTCAAAAGAGCCCAATGTCATGTCCAGTATTTATAGAAAGTAGAAAATACTAATATATTTCGGTACATTGATTGGTCGAGAGTGCTATTACCACCTTTTGCAACACAAGGACAGACACCGACTGTTTGAAGTTGATTTGGATAGCTGCAAATATCCATACCAACATTGGGTTTCTAACCCACAGACTCAAAAGTGGTGGCTAAAAAAATATTTTTAGTACATATTTTTGACGAAATGAAACATCTTCAATTAATCAGACATCTTTTAAGGATACACGAGACTGTGAAACATTCAATCATTTCCGAGTCATGTGTAGAATTTACCCACTACCAAAGCAACACAACACACGAGTGGATATGGATTAAGTATTTTAAATAAATATAAGGTAATACTATAATATTAATATGATTAATCCAATATATATTTATTTGTAAACAAGTAATTAAAGCACATAAAACTGAATGGACGAATCTTACACCCACGGTGTTTGATATTTAATTTATGTCTAAAATTAAAGTTCTTGATCCGTCAACTCCAGAAATACCACCATGTGCAACTGAATTGTCTATCTCCCACTGCTTGTACGCACTGTTTCGCAATTCACCTCTAGTCAATTCAAACAATTAATTCATTGTAATAGCTAAGAATGTTTCAGTGTTCTCCGAACAATAAGGCAATCTGTTCTCTGAAGTTCAGCGTAAAAAACTTCAAGTCAAAATTGTTACTAAGTAAAAGCTAATCTACTCTTAAAAATTAATTACCCATTCCTTGGCCTTATTTACAAACGATGGTCAGAGTTGAGTGGTAAGAATGGGCAATATCAAATTTCTTACTAACTACAGTTTTCTCTATGGGCCTCAGATTCCAACTAAATAGAGAAACATCCATATCAATGAACATGGCATAAGAAGTAGACCAACACCACTTAACCCTCTAAACTTGCTTTTAAAATCTGTTCTCCATTTTTATTTATCTTTACAATGAACGTATCAGGCACTTCTCCTTTCGGCATCATCTTTATAATAACATCATTCTATTGGTGAAGAATCATCACTTCCTATTACGACACAGCAAAAGAACGTCCATGCCTTGGTCAGGATTCGAACCCGAACGCACTATGTGTAAGTACTTGTCGCTAAACACTCTACAATTTGGGCGACAATGAACCTTAAGCCTTCCTATTCTGTGACTCCAAATCCTCGTTGGCTTGAATTTTCTAGTAGATTCGCATCGTGCATGCTTTCATATTCATTTGAAGAATGCAGGTTTAGATTCTAACGTTTACGCAAGTTTTAATGATGGATTTTACCATTATAATTTATTAGGTACGAAAGAGAACTGAAAAAAAATGTGTTTAGGAATGACAAGTTAGCAACGTATTTTCTTGCAATTTTACAGATTTCATGAACTTGTTAGAACTGGCATTCTGAGCCATCATGAGGATTTTCCTAGGTAATTGATTTAATAAAGCTGAAAGTTTCATTACATATAGTTATTTCAAACATCTTTAAAATAGGTTACAAAAGACTATTCCTACACTTCTGGGATCAGAATAGGGAAATTTATACCATAAGAAATATTATTCTTGAATTATGCTGCAATTCTCTATCTCTTTCTGAAACCGATTATTGAAAATAACCCGATTCAAAGAGTGAAAGAGATTCAAACAACTCATTGTTTATAGTCTAGGTATGTTTGTATAATGCTGCCACGAGATAAGTTATTCCTAACTCTTTACCTATAGACAGTGGAAGCCCTCTTGGTGAGACTAAGGGAAATAATGCCTCAAAAATCCAAATACATAATGACACTGCCAAATGCACGATCAGCAGACAAGTGGAAAAATGACATAACCAAAAATCTTTGCGGTCTTACCAAAGAACAAAGAGTAAGTTAAAATTTTACTACAATCTTAGTACAATTTCATTACAATTATTTATACTTTATACGCACGTGGATGATAAGAGCATCTACCTCTGAGATTTAAGTAACAGTGTAAAAAATGTACTTTTAATAATGAGACTAAACCACATCCTTTAACTGAAATCAACGAATTTATAAGTTTGATTTGGTTTGGAGCGATACGGTCAACTTTTTTCTACACGAGGACTAATTATACCGGGCCCTACAGTTTAAAGTCGATTCCGAATGGCTACAAGCATCCATGCCAACAGTGGGACTCGAACCCGCAGGATCTGAACCGAATGCCAGAGCTCTAGCCATTCGGCCCTCACCTGGCAACAACGAATTTATAAAATGCAGGCGAAATTTAGAATTTGATGAACGAATAACGGTAATAACTAACTCGAAAAAAAGCCACACTTTAAAAAATATTTGGTACTCATTTCTTTTTTTAGGGGAGATGCGGTCTAGACGAACTCATAAAATACATACCAAATTTAGACCGTCGCTCCCCTAAAAATAATGAGTTCCAAATATATTTTAAAGTGTGGGTTTTTTTCCGAGATAGTTAGTACTGTAATTCCTTCATCAAATTCTAAATTTTAATCATTTTTCCAAATAGTGAGGCTCAAATTTCTTACTTCCGCTGTTTTAAAAATAAATTTTACAAGTAATAAATCAGGGGCTTATAAAAAATACGCAAAAAAAACACTTTTCTCTTTCTCCGCTTCTATCTTTTAGGCAAATGCGTGTTTTTTTAAAACTTTTGTAATACATATTAAAAAGCAAACCAAGGAAGTGGTTTTTATTGGAATTTATCATTTGGCACCTTTGTCTACAAAAGAGTTACAAAAAAATGTATTCAAGAGTTTCTTGTATATGATGTTACATATTCACAATATAAATCAAAATTCTATATATTAAATCATATTTAAAGATTTTTCCTTCTTAAAAGGTTGAGTTTTTCTTTCCTTGAAGAAAAAATTTTCTCAACAGGAAATGCACTCGATTATAATAATTGCAATTAATAAATATCTACTGATAATTATTTACTGATAATTATAATCGGTATTACACTAATAAACCAATATACTATTGTACTAATACACTAATATAGAAGTATTAAAAATAAAATATATTATTATGAAATAAAATAATAATAATATACAAATATACAAATATACTATATAGTGATTCATCCATTTTGTAATATACTAATGTACTAATACAGTAATACTAATATACTATTACTAAAAATAATATTTAGTAACATAAAATAATAGTAAAAATGCTAATATGAAATATACTAATATACTATATACTGATAAATAAATTATGTAACCTACTAATATACTAATGTAAAATAGTAATATAAAATAATAATACTAACATAAAATATACTAATATACTAATATATTATTTACTGATAAATATAGTCTATGACATACTAATATACTACCGCACTAATACACTAATACTAATATAGTCGTACTAAAAATAAAATATACTAATATGAAATAAAATAATAACATAAAATAATAATAAATATACTAATATATTAATATACTAATATACTATTACTAATGTATTAAAATACTAATATACACTAATACTAATATATTAAAGCACTAAAATACTATAAAATAATATATACAAATATACTAATATACTGTCTACATATTAATACTGTCGATAATAATATTGATGAAAACAACTGGGTTATTCATCGAAAGTGGCAAACGTACAGCTAGAAATTGCAATGGTACAAACCAAACCAAATTGCAATGCCACATAAATAGTAAAGTTATTTCTGATAAAATTTTAAACTTTATATTCCCTTTGTGTTGTGACGTGGTTTATAAGAAGAAAGACAGAAATATTTATAAAGAGATGAAATGGCGCTCCTCTGGTGACAGCTGAGATCTATAAAATGATGTGATAGATAATGAATGTGAACTGCTGTAAGAAAAAAAAAGTGACAGTATGTTTACATCATACAAAGTTATTGCTCACTGAAATCTCTGCATGAAAAGTGTAGGCAAATTAGATAATTTTTTAACTTTGTGAATTTTTTGTACCGATTTTGGGCAGCAATAATCCAGGCATGGAAATCGTATGGCTTGGAAAATTAGTATATACCTTTAACTCTGTAGATTCCCAACCAATGCTTTTAGTAAGTGAGCTGAAAATATCAAAAGATAAATAACGAATAATTACAACGATATCAGTTATCCTTGTATACTTACATTTTCACGTCAGTTCTTAAAAACCTTATAAATTTTTTTAAGAATGTCGTTTTTAAAAACATTTTTTTTCAAAGGTTGTTGGGGGCCAACGTGGAGGCACTTTGTCAAAGACATTGCACAGTACCATGGAAATTTTTGACTAACTTTTAACTGGGAGAATCATATAGGTGACTAAACATTGTTTCCTTAATGCCACCCCAGTTTTGCTCGGGCACCCTAACAAACGACATCTGGAGGGTTTGTACTTTCCCCCACCCACTGGTCTCGTGGAAGGACTTACCGGTCTACGAATTTAATGTTCTCCCATAGGGTCTAGGCAGGAAGGTATTTGATGGCGTTCGTCAGGATTCGAACTGAACATCCTTAGTCAGTCAAATGCGCTAACACAGTAGACTATCACAAGTCCTGTCTTTGAGCTTTCAGATAGGAAGAATTCGGTTAAGTTTATCTCGCCTATTCTTCGATTCAAATGACTTTTAATTTTGTTTTATGAATAGATCTATTTATCCTACATCATTTTTGTCAACCGTTTCTTTGATATATGTTGCTAAATCCAGTATTTTATAATTCCAGCAAGCGTTTCTTGACACATCGATTTCTACATACTACGATTATATGTCGGTAAGTAATTTCCTCTTTGTTTGCCTCGTCAAAGCAATATTAAAGTTTCTCCTAAGATAAAGTTATTGAGAACAGTGTTATTTCAATAACATTTAGTGGCATAAAGACTATGTTATCTTCATTTTACACTATGTAGATAATTTACACGGAGGAAATAAATGGAAACTAAAACGATAGGAATAAAAAATTGAATTTAATTCTAATGTGGCCATTTTTTCCCCTGATTTGCTTTTTTTTTCTTGTTTGCAGAAAACCTGCGCCGGTATTGTAAATGCAGAATGCGCAGCCATTGAGAAAGGTTTCGTAAGTATTCAATTTCCTTCCTCGTATATTACAAGCCTATAGTATTTTGTTATAAATATGGCTTGATTGTTCCGAAATTACAGAAACCACAAGCCTCATAGAAACCAACGTATCTCACGTACAGGAATATTTTAAAAAGTTGGATTGGATGCTAATTTAGTATTACTAACGGTAAATCGACGTAAATTGTAACCGGTAATGATAGGTTGGGGGAGTGGTTATTCCATCTTTTTCTGTATGCAATGCGTAGCTTAAAGATGTAATGTGTGTTTTGCCTATGTTATACTTCCTATGTTTACTATGATTACTATGTTGGTCACTCGGTGTATAAAGTATTAAATGTGTCATACTTTAAAAAGTTAAAACAGGTAAGCAAAATAATATATTTCTATTGAAATCAGCAACACGCGAAAAACAAATTACATCACATGAAAGTTTTCCTGAAGAAATTTCCTTATTTCCTGTTTTCAAATTTTTTTACAGAAAACCACAGGCGCAAAATTTGAATTACCGTACCTTTCGGACTGAGACGCAACCCGGGTGATAAAACGCACCTCAAATTTATGAGAAGGGTTTTAAAAAATAATATTTTGCATTTTGATAGTTATATAAATATATTTTTAATTTCTTCCCTTGTAAAATATAATAAATATATATAATGAAAAATATTCATAATAAATATAATACGTAATATAATAAATAAAAATATGTGTATATATATATATGAAGAGCTTATTACTCGTACTCCCTCTGAACTCTTCCCATAATGATTACGCTAAATCTATGCAGTCAATGAACATAGGCCTGTGGAATTAAATACATTTAAATTACATCTATATCCTTTATTTCAAATACAATGAATTAAACTGATTCAATCCAAACCAAGTTTCAATCTCTAGCCCCCGTGACACGCGCTCCGCACAATCCAAAATCTGAAGACGCTCTGAAATAACCCTTTGTTACATACTTAGGCGCAAACTTATCGTTCAAGCTCTGTGATGTTCATGGAATGTTCGATAGGCTTATAACTGAAATTATGTAATAATTTTACTCAGCGCAAAGCCTGTACTTGTTCTAAAAATAAATTAGTTCGCGTGATCATTCACTCGAATCGAGGTCATCTCTCAAAACGGGGAAAAACCCTTTTTTCACCCGCAAAGCGTCCTGAAATATGAAACTAGTGGCGTTTATTTCCACGAAGATAATCTATCCTGAAGCCCCCTTTAAATTTTAACTTAATAATTTTCCCCCTTAATTAATTCTTGACATATATACATATATAGATATATATATATATATAAATATTTATTTATTTATTTATTTATTTATTTATTTATTTATTTATTTATTTATTTAAAATAATCAACAATTTTATTTTATGTTACCCACAAAACATACGACGCACCCCAATTTTAAGTCGAATTTTTCATGTATAAAGTTGCGTAATATGGTTAGAAAAATGTGGTACCTCGAAGGAAACACATTTAGAAATTTATCTTCATAATAATTATGCAGGTTTCAAAATGTCAGATTGTTGAATAAAGAATAACTCTTTATTGCTACTTTATTTCTGGAGGAATATTTCACTTTAACTATTTAAATATCTAAACAATTCACTAGGAATGAATAAATTCGATTGTTAGTGCATGGAGGAAGAGGTATTACCCCTCTCACGCGCGCATTCACCCTAAATAATTGGATGGGAAGTGATTAATCATGTAACATGCAATTATTTTTCATTACGTATTGAATCTTTCTAATAAACTATTTTGGGGTCTTTTTTTAGGAAAGGACCCAAGTGGTGAACACGAGAATGAATGCAGAAGGTAAATGTGGTATACAAGATTTCACTGGCAAAGATTCAAGTACATCTTTTGTTAACAAGCTTGGATGAAATACATATGTCTTAAAAACTTGACTATTTAATGATGATTTGATGATTACTTTTGATGATTTAACTGTATTTCTGATGCTACAAATAAAGTCTTAGTGTCTTGCATTTGAATTTATATGTGTAACTTATAATCTCACTTTTACACTGCACTTATGATTATCAACAAAATATGAATTTCGAGTCACCCTCATCTCAAAAATATTTCGTCCCATTGCAACATTTTTAATTTTAACTTAAGCATAATTACAAGATAAACAGAACTTTTTATATACCACGTTTTTAAATTTTCTTTTAAATCATATAAACTTGACAATTCTCTCTTAATTGCACAAACCTTCACTTAATTATTCTTTTTCACTTTCTTTTATTTAATTTTAATCACTTTTTAGTCGTTTCCACTATCCACTGACTTTATAAACTTTAAGTTTTATAATTTTTAAAATTTTTTCGCACAATATTTTTGTAAACAAACTAAATTCACATGTATTCTGTTTTCAAAATCGTCAAACGCGGTTATGCAAAAGTGCAAGCATTGAATTCGATCAAAGCGCCACCTTGCGGATGTGTTAGGGCTGACAGTATTAAAAGAATGCATTGTCATCATGTTCTGGGCTATTCTAAAAGTTTAATAGTCTAGATAGTCGGGAAGTTCGCTAAAAATCGATTGGAAGATTTGTACTGGACAAACACACACAAACAAAAAAACAAAGAAGAAAGCGAGTTAATAAAAACATGGTAATAAATGCATCACGTTCCCAGATGCTAAACCTGTTGGTTTTAATTTTAAACATTCAAGTGAAATGTCAGTATAACTGATTAATTCATGGGTGAAACATAATAAAATTGGACAAAAAACCATATTTTTAACCTTAGGAGAACAAAAGAATCTTGCATAGATGCATAAAATACAATAGGTAAAACAAAAACAATAAAAAATTAATCCTGCAAATTATAGTTTTTTAATACCGTAAATCAAAATTTATCTCCCCTAGAAACTTGGGTTTTATTATTGATCCTGAATTTACTAGTAACAAATACGTGGAATCTCGTGTTGAAGAGTAGAAAACGACTTAACATCCTTAAGTATATCTGTGAAGGTGACTGGGGTGCCGACGCATGTTTATTGCTGTGCTTCCACAACTAGTCTCCAAAAATTAAAGTCAGTGCATAATAGTGCTTCTCGTATAATTACTGGCTTGCGTAACAGCTGTCAGAATGAAATAGCATTGTATGAGACGTACCTGCAGCCTCTGGGTCTCAGAAGGAATTCGAGCCTGGTAAAATATTATAATACAATTTACAGTTATGATTCTCACAATCGTACCTCGGTTTTTCTTCTGAACTGGCATAATAATCAAATGCTTAAGAAAAACAGCCCTTTCGGCATTGATTTTACTAATTTGTTTGTCCGAACCGTCGAACTGAATTCCTTGAGACATTGCATTGACCCCTCTGAGGGTCTCCCTAGGTCGGTTTTCATACTGAGCTAATGTCTCAGGTCTTCAAGAAATTGGATGTTCCGGATTATCTCCGGCAATCTGCCCTGGAAATTATAAACATCTTTCCTGATAAAGCCATCGTTATCTACAGTTTTAATTAAGGCTCCATCCAAATGGAATTCTTAAAATCAGGAAAAGAAACCCCGCCTTCTTTTCGGTTTTCAAAGGTGAACTCATTGCCATTGACGAGGGACTGGGCTATATCATGTCTTTTTCGGACCACAAGGCCATCTAGAATTTGTCCGACAGTCGTAGCGCAATCCAACATTTATCAAATTGGCACAGACTAGGTGATAAGACTGGAACCGCAATTCCATAAAAGTTAAGCATGCCTCGTCTCTTCGTGAGGTGCATTCCATCACATGTTGCATTTGGGGAAAGGAGGAGGCTAATGTCTTGGCGAAAGAGGGTGCTGAAGAGACACAGCCATCCACTATTTCCCTGGCTTTACTCGAGCTGTACTCTGTCAGAGGGCTTTCTGATAAACAGATTTGGCTCGTCCCCCCCCCCCGGCACACTCTTGGTATAGTGCTGATCGTCCTATAAGATCCCTTGCTCTAAATTGCAACAGACGTACCCAGAGGGCACTTTCCCACTTTTTCAGTGGCTGTCTGAGGACCCTTACTTTCCAAGGCGGTCGTAAATTTCCTTCCAATTGTCCTAGGTGTCATTCTGAGCAGGCCTCTTCTGCACACATTCTTGAGTGCCTAAGTTTGTCTCGTGGTAACCTGATTGATCTTCCATTCCTTTCCTCGCAAGTGAACAATCTCATGGATCTCGTCTAGCAGAAGCTAGACATGGAGATTAGAAAAAACAACACAACAACAAAATTTATCTCAGGGTGGTAAAATTTAAAAAGGGCTGGCGAAGGATTTTAATATTATTCTATAAATCATTTTATGTGAACTAAAAACCTTAATGCCTTTTTGTATCCAAAAAATTCCGTTGGTTCTTCCGATTGTTATTAAATTGCGATGCATAGAACTTCATATAAAAAATTGTTTTAAAAGTTAAAGATTTCAAATGCAACGCGCACAACGGCAGGTTGAGTTAAACTATTCAAAACTCTGTTTTCGTTTAAAACTTTATTACCTTCTGCAGCTTACTAGCGTATAAAGAAAAAAAATTTCAAGTTAGATTCTTGGATTATCGGAGTGTGTTTCAATAAAACTGGGGGAAAATAAAAAATTTGACACTTTATTACAACTAAAATTTCTTTATAGGTTTCAAATTTAAATTTTTCTGCTAGTTGAAAGATATTTTAGGCAAAACTAAATGCTAATTACTAACTAACTAACATGGAAAAATGCAGAGAGAGTGATAGTGAGGGAAAAAAGAGTGAATATAACGGGAACTTCTCTTCTGTGATTGTAAAAATTGTAACTGATCTGTGAGTACGTGAGTGCAGTTTTATGTTACATGACTTTATGTCTGAAAAAACACACACATCTAGAAGTAAAAATCTTTCATTTCAGTCAATCGCATACTGTGGCAATGAATGATATGTAACGCGTCACCGCACGCACGAGGTGGGATTGGAAAGTTTTAAGACTGGGCCTGTAATTTCGAAATGGCAGTACATATCGACCACTGCAATGAATCTCCTTCAAAATAATCTCCTTCTGACTGAACACAACGAATCAAATGGTGTTTCAACCTCTGGAAGCATTCCTGCAAATTTTATTTCTTAAATGAGTTAAGAACCGTCTCCGGATTTGCCTGTATGTCTTCAATTGAGTCAAATCGCTTTCCGATCAGCGAAATTTTCAATTTGGGAAACAGGCAGAAGTCGCTAGGAACTAGATCTGGAGAATAAGGGTGTTGCGGAAGCACAGGAATTTGGATTTTTCCAAAAATTTCCTGATGGAAAGTGCACTTTAGGCGGGTGCGTTACCGTAGTGGAGAATTCTTGTCTCTCAAGACTGCAGGTCTTTTTTTCTACACATTTTCGCGTTAACGCTCAAGAACACTTTTATAGTATTTCTGATTGACTGTTTGCAACTTAGGGGCATACTCACGATGCGCAATACCCATTGAAGTGCCTCCACATTAACATAAAAAGAAAAAACTATAGCAATTTTTTATAAGACAGATTTGCCATGAAGAAAAGATTTTTTAGCCTCTCGAAGGCAACTATAAAATGCAAAAGGATCCCACCTTTCCGCAAAAAGATAAATGATTCACGTTTTAAGCACATTTGAGGAAGATTTCTCACAAAATTTTCTCCCCTTTGAATTTTTTTAAGGAAGATCGAAAGATGACGTGTTGTCATCTATCATTTTCCAAATATTAGAACAAACATAAAAAAAATCAGTGAAAGGCGTCTAATCAGAATGGGAGCTTTCAAAACAGACATTTGGTTACTCCTATGTCGAAACTGATTATTATACAACTACAGGATACATTTCAGAAGAAATATGTTCTTACAAATATAGTGGTACTGTGCTCATTTTTCCTACTGCATTACATACACATTCAGAAAAGAAATTTTTCGTGCTTCAACATACAAAGAAAGCTCAGAATCTACACAAAAAAAGTCGGTAATGTGGAATTCTGTTTGATAATTCTAGGTGATTATATATATATATATATATATATATATATGTGTGTGTGTGTGTGTGTGTGTGTGTAAGTAATAAATTTTAACCACCTCGAATCGCCTGTATTCCGAGATCGCTCTCTCTATGATAACCTTTCCGTTCTTTACCCCTTTGCTGATACTAACCTACCTCGCCAATTTCCGGCAACCCGTTGACAGCTACTTCTACGCTCGCCAGAGGAGAGCTGGACGCCGTTCATTAAGGTGATGTTTTGACTGCAAAAAACGACTTTGTTCGTTAAATTCAAATCGTATTGCTTTCGGCTATCATGTGTGTGTACTTCAGGAGATGACCATTTAGGTCATTTCGTATATATATATATATATATGTCACGACCCTATCGCCGTGCACCCATCTAAACACACTAATTACTCTAAATGCAGTCATCAAACAGTAGGCCGGTGGAAGACCTAATACTTAATTAACATTTAAACACCTCTTTATTAATTAACATTAATCAAATACCCAATTAATCCAGCTAAATCGCCATTTTCAATCATCTCCCAGAGCTCCCGACAGACGCACGTCTTGATTCTATCAAAGATTTCCCCGAACTGCGTAACTTCTTTCTCTTCCGTTATATAAGTCACATAGGCGTAGGCTCTCTTCTAGAGCCCCTTTTTGCTTGAACATCCGATGGTTATGTAAGATAGCCGCGTGTGCGAGCGAATGACCCTGAACTTCTCGCTGCGAAAGACAGTCTACTTCATGAATTGGAGACCACACTAGGACTTTAATAGAATTTTACTGTTTAACGCTCATTAATATAATTAACTATAGCTTATGCTTTAATCATCACAATTTCCCCCCTCTTCCCCCTGATGGCGCGCACACAAGGAGTAGCTAATTCCAGCAGCACGTCCCCAGGAGAGAAAAACAAATCAGCCAACTGGAAAACATGCTGAGTAGGGACGTCTCCCCACACAACAACCCAGAGAAACCCAACAACATTATTCCTAAATTTTTTCTAGCCAAAAATTTTAACCCTAACCTAAAATTTAATTCCTACATGCGATTAGCTGGACCAAAATGAGGTGTGGTTACAGGTTACATAAGTCTCCATTTGAGACAGAACTTCACATAAAAGAACACTAAACATTACTTTTTATCTGTGCACAAAACCAAAAAGAAGTACTAAATCACTAGAATATAACAGTTCTGAATATCACAATAACACTAAAAGCTAAAAATGAAAATGTTAAAAATCACTCAATAGAATTAAGAATGCACAATTAATAAGATTATTAAAATATTAGAAAAACAGTAAGTTGTATCTTTAAAAGTATGGAATCAAAATTAATCCTTCAAATTTCTTTACAATCTTCCAAACAACTTCCTTTCTTTCTCTTTATTATTCATATACTTTTCATAATCAATCAATAATCAACTAAAAACTCTAACCAATATGTGAATTGAGGGAAACATGTAAAATTGCTCATGCTTGTTCAAAGCTTAAATCCTTCACTTAAATCGTAAAATATGTTATAGACTCACATTTTAAACGATATTGCTTATACAATCCTACTATTACAAAATTAAAACATATCAAAATCCCTCACTCTATATCTATAAAAACAATACTACTATGATTTCCATACCTTATTTTTAAAAAAATCACATTTATCAATATAAATTTTATCACTACATAAAAACACTCAAAATATTTTTTATTAAAACGTAAATCAAAATAAAACACTTCAAAAATCACATAATAAAAAAAAGAATAAACGATCACCAGCTCTGAAGAATCTGCAGAATTTTTCTTTTTCTTTTACAAATGCTTAAAATCTGATAGTCTAGTTTGTTCCCCCCCCCCCCCCCCCGCTCAAAACAACAAAAAGCTGGATTATATATTTTAGTTTCGAAGAATACAATATTAACTTTTTCTAGTGTCAAGTATTAATTAATCGAAAACATGAAATAAATTTATGAACTCTCAATATTCCAATCAAAATCCTACACATAAACAGCAAAATTTTAATTCAGTAGTCCAAAACTCCACTGAAAATTATAATGTTTAATGCAAGCCAATTGGGAAGTGCCGTCAGAAAAAGTTAAGTGCCCAAATCCATAGTTGTACCAAAGTGTTTCCTGCTCTTCAGTGAAAATATAGCTGAGAGTCATCAAAAGTTTTTTTCAGTTCTCTTTCGAAGTCGTCCCATGAATTCAGCAGATCTTCGTTATTTTCAAACCATATTTTGGCGGTCCCATCAAGGAAAAAGTAGGCGTTCGCAAGACATAGAGTATCATCCCATTGATTAAATTTTGATACTCTAAGGTATTCTTTTAACCACTTGGTTGGATCTTGTCCAGGATCGCCTCTAAAAATTGTCGGCTTTCTCGGTTCCCTAATTAGTGCTGGAGACAGCAGGACGGTTTGTGGATTGACTTCTCCTTCAGGCATTGCCGGGAATCGCTTTCGTGGAGCGGCTACGTAAAGACCGTATTCCGGAGGAAGATTTAAAAGTCTACGGCTTCTTCGTATTTCTTCTGCTTCCAGACTGAACTGAGTACCCGGCGCCTCCACCAAAGATGTCGCGTAGATGGTAGTCGTATGGATTGAACACACACGTAGAGGGAATACAACGCTGTTTATTAGCACACAACACTTAGCTGACAGAACTCAGAACTGACTCCCAGGTTGAGCTACTTGCTCTTTTATCCATCAACAGAATAGTCTGGAACGCCGTTCCAGGAAATTAAAGAATGTTCTAGCAACTTCTAGAACTAACAGAAATAGAATTAGAATTAAATTAAATTAAAATAATGTAGAGCTTCGAACCGGGGACCTCTTGCTCAGCAGTCCGGTGCGTTGACCATTCAGCAACAGAGTCTTTGACGAGAAAGGCTTTAAGCGGCAATATATATATATATATATATATATATATATATATATATATATATATATATATATATATATATATATATATATATATATATATATATATATATATATATATATATATATATATATATATATATATATGTAAGGCTAAAATATGGGGGGGCTTTTGTGTAGAAAGAAAGAAGGAATTGGCTTTAGATGGTAAAAGACAAGCAATTGCGCAATGGCTTTAGATGGTAAAAGACAACAGCATTTTCGTCAGACGGCGGGAGATTCTTAATTAAGACGGTCACGCGTCGCGCGGGAACGTGATGAATTCTTGGATTAAATTATCAGATTGAATCAGGTAGGAAATTATTGGGAAAATAAACTATGTCAGATGTATTAATTGTAGTTCTTTGCCACCGGCCTTTTAACTCATTGACTACTATAACTTTAATAATTATGTAGAGATAGATTTAAGAAAGAGTAAGTTTGAATTTAAGACGACGTACTGGGAGTGGGTGAGTAACAAGCGCATCATATATATATATATATATATATATATATATATATATATATATATATATATATATATATATATATATATATATATATATATATATATATATATATATATATATATATATTTATATATATTTATATATATATATATATATACACCGGGTGGTCTAAAAAAACGCCCATACTCTGATCTTGCAGTATGATCGAGCAAGCCGACCTGACAACATGTCTGTCCTTTCGGGAATTAGTGGCGAGAGGCCGTTGAGATCCTGCATGATGTTCAATATGATCCTCCTGAACCCATCGATTGCATATTTGCATGACAGTCTTTGGATTCCTACTAATGCGAGTAGCAATATCGCTGAACGCATTCTCGTTCCGCATTCTCGATAAGCCCCGATCCTGCCGCTATCGAATTTTGACACGTGCTGGTAGCCTTTTGTCCTTCTTATACGAGACAAAACACGATCTTCTGAGATTCAAATAACATACAAATGCGATTTCCGAATGATAAACCGGCAGCGTAACTTTCCTTTTATACAGAGTTTGAGATTCCGTTTCTCCCTCCTGTGTCGTCCGATTGCGCTTAAATGCTAATCACTTGAGTATCATAGCATCTTCTTCTTTTTATGTAAATTAGACGTTTGTATCATTCTTCCTTCATGTTGGTACAATTTTACTGACAAGTATAGTGTGTGTGTGTGTATATTCCAGGAGTGGGTGAATTCAGGGCGGCTCTTACGTAACCCCAAATCCCAGTGCTACGCGGGATGATCAAATTAAACCTTGAATAGTCATCACATATATGTTCTGTAAATTTCTCAGCTTTGATTCAAGTTCTTGGTATCCTAAAATGTAGTTAAAATTGGTCGGTAGTAAGATTCTGATCAAACGAAATTTCGTCAGTTATTTCCCCCTCATTGTTATTCGATAACCCCTCCCCCCAAAATATCTGTATCACTGTTTTGTTACCAATACACTAAGTTAGGCCGTTCTTTTGTGAAATCCTAATTTGTCAGCTAGGGGTCGACAATGCAAGGTCTTCCAGGAAAAATATATCTTCGAACGAGAACACACCGCAACAAGCAACGACCTGCGTCACTTAAGGCTGCTTTGTACTAAGCTTAATGGATGCGCTGACCTCAGTGTTAACCTATGGACAAAATTTGTCCAAGGATTGCCGACTTTGATTAAAAGATTTTTTTTAATTGTACTCCGTAATAGAGAAAGAAATTTCCGACCTTCGGGCAAATAATATTTTAAAATTTAAATTATTCTGGGAAAATCTGTTATGGTATGTTTTAAGCACTCCTAAATTCCTTTGGTGGACAAATATAAAATGAATCATGTTGAAAAGTGCATAAAAGTTCTGGCTATCTGAAAATACCATTTTTATTGGCTTATGAGCATATATGTAGCTGCAAATAGTAAACAAATTTGAGGTCAGCGAATTATATAGGGTTAGTATACAGCGGTGTTAAGTACGCAACGTTAATGGCCCAATCACCATACCAAAAACGCTAACGCCAAGACAAAGCAAAATAAATTTTAACGTAGGTCTACGTTCCTCCCTAACGGTCCTCCGGATAGCAAAATTTCAGACGCTAAAACCGTCCATCCATACCTTTCGAGTTATATTTGGTAGCGTACCAAACCCCGTCTGTATCACTTGGACAAGCAGTAAACAGTTAAACAGGAAAGTATCAAAATGCGTCAAAATTTTGACATACATATATATATATATATATATATATATATATATATATATATATATAGAGAGAGAGAGAGAGATAGATACATATATACATATACATACAAAATTGGTAAGCAACGATAAGTAATCGTATGTTAATATCCCGCTGTAGTTTCGTTAGAAGAGACTACCTGAAATTGTACTTGATGAAGCACAGTAACAGCCAAAATTGTGCTTCGAGAAATCGAGGCAAAAAAATAGAAGGAAAGTCAACTGCGTAAGAAAATGACGGCAAAATCAGTGTGGTAACAGAAGAAAATGAAAACCAAAGGAGCAAAAGGGAAATTGTGTGATAGAAAGACTACGACTCCCCAGAACCTGGTCTTAATTACAGAACAGGTCATTTTTCATAATGCGTATACAAATCTGGGTTCTTACTCTGCAAATAAAAAGAAATGAAATCATACGTCTCAGTACAAAATCATATACAAAATTAATTCATACAGCCGAATCCCATCTTTTTGATACCCTGTGATGCACACAGCATCTCTACAGAGTATTTTAATGTCTTCTGTAAAGTTCGAAAGGGGCCCGTGAGACATTTCGGACAATGAAAGTTTTGTGGCGACTGAGTGACAAAAGGACACCCAGGAGGCACGTGGTTTTCGCCGACAAAGGCCCGTTGCACACACGGCGTTTTTATCCGTGGCGGAAATTTTCCTTCGACGTCGTTCCAAAAGTAGTCCTTACACTCTCGTCGGAAAAATCCGTTCTCAGGGGAAAAGGCCCATCTCTCCTTTTCGAATCCTGCACGTTTGCAGGAAAACCAGCGGGGTCGCACCTACTCTCCCCCTTCCCCCCAGCTGGGATCGGAGGTGCCCTTCTTTTCGAATCCCCTTTACGATTCCAAGAAAACCAGCGCCCCCCCTCCAGCAAACCTCCAACACCCCTCTCGCAAATTACCCTACGAAGGTAGAATCCGCTGTGTGTGTAAACGTGCATAGGGTCACATGGATAACTAGTTCAATCTGGCGTCAAAAAATCCGCCGGCGCACAGTGGCACTCGACGGCTGCACAAGCTACCGTCGACGAAAAATTTAACTACCGTTCTTTTCCGCCCAGAGTGCAAGCTCCAATTGACTTCTGTGGTCTACTGTTGGAACAACGTCCGATGGAAAATTTCCGCCACGGATAAAAACGCCGTGTGTGCAACGGGCCTAAGCGTCACGAAATCCCTTTTTGTTCGAAGTAGGGACTCTCGAGCTAAGCAGGGACAATCGGAGTGGACAATAAATAACTCATCTATGGAAAGCTATCACGGGGCGTGGCGGCGTTCTGACGTCCGCGCGTTGGGTAAAAATTTCTCAAAGCGATGCAATTGGTTTCGCTGTTCGGAAACAGGATTTGGGAGGAGTTGCATTTTCACAAGAGAAGCATTGAACTCGTTTTAAAGAAAAGTCTCTTTCAGTAGGACTCAATATTCCAGGGAGTTTCAAAAACAAAAGGATTCCAGGTGCTGGATTGCAAGAGAAACTTCGGAAAGGCTGAGGCTGTTAGCCCCCACAGCGGGAAAAAAGGTGGCAAACGAGTTACCGGACTAGAGTGGACATTATTGAACTGGGAGCGTCAGAGAGAGGTTCTGATTTCTCCAGTTTTGCTCGCGGAACATAGTCGTTTAGTACTATGGGCGTTTTATGTGAAATCTGAAGTGTGTTAATTCATGTTCTTTTTATATTAAATTTTTGTTTTTGTTATCAGAGAAAAGGTGTCATTCCTTATAATATCATTTTATCACACCCTCACTGCATGTGGAACCCAGTAAGAAATATCGCCCCATTCACGTAGGCGGGTGATATACACATCGACTGCTCCACGCTGAGTTTTTTAAGTAACTGCTCGGAAAGTGTGAGTTTGACAATCGTGCTTGATTTTACATTTTTGCTTTCAGGTAATAAAAACACTATAATTAAATAAAGAAGGGGCTACACATATCATAGAAAGGAAAAGGAAATTCATGTGAGTCGTGGTATGGGAAATTTAGCGCAAACTGATCGACTCGGCAAGGGCATGATGGATAGGTGTAATGATGCGCCTTCGAATATGTGAAAATTTCATAAAAATATTAAGAGGTGAAGTCGATCGAAGGCTTTCATCATTACATTTATTTGATAAAATTGGAAACGCCGGCTGAGCGGGACGATAATTACAGAGCGGAGCGGTCCTGTGTTGATGTGGTAATTGAATAGATCTTACAAGCGGCGGTGAACTTGGGAGGTTGGATCTCGAGACGAGATAAACAGGAAATGTCGCCGGAGATGACGTTAAATTACAATAAACATTGTGCAACGATTTACAGCAGGCGGCGCGGAAAGAAAAACCAAAAGCGACGTGGGAGGTTTTTGCGAACTGATCAGTGTGGGCATATGCTGGTTAGCAAGGGCGGCCAATTAAATAAAGTTTGAAGTGACCAAGTGAATGAGATTGTTGCAGAATCCGGAATGGATGAGAAGTTATGAGAAGGAAGAGACACGAAAGAAGAAAGGACTTTGAAAAGTATAAATTTGGGAGTTTGAAATTTGTTTTTGCTGTCTTTCAAATTTTGTTCGTTTGCCAATCAATGTCTAGGGCTTTTGCGTTGTATTCAATCAAATAACTTAAACACAACGCACCCAAATAACTTCTTATTAATAATTAATTTGTACTAACCCAAATAAAGTACGAATCACGCCCAGTAAAATAAATTTCAGACAGGCAACACGACAATAGGTCAGAGTCAAAGACAATTCCAAATCATTTAACTAATGCAAATTAATGCAAAATAGGTTTCTTTGTGATCTATTCCTGTAGCAATATGGATTTGATGGTTTGGAAGTAAAACCTTTATATTCATGTCTTCACAAAAAAATGTAATTCAGGAAAAAGTATTACGTTAACAGGGCAATTTTCTTAGATATTAGATTTTTGATATGATTTACAAATGATGAGATATTGTGTGATAATGTGATCACATGTATGCAGCAAAATGCACAATACAACTGTTTGATGGATGTAATAGAAAGTCTTTCACAGTTTGAAGAGTGGGAGGCCAATAAAACTTTGTTGCTGAAACACATCGTGGCGTACAGAAGCCAAATATTGATTTTCGATTTCGAGGAAACCAGTAGCTCTAGAACTATTGTTGCGTTCTATTGTTACAGCCTAATTGTTTAGAAGGAAAAAAGACGTATAGACTCAGCTTTTGGAAGAAGTGTGAATGAATAATGAAATCCATTCAATATTGTCACATGGCCTTTTTGAAAATACATAATCTCCTTTTTTGAAATGAATATACTTTTTTTATATTCATTTGCCTGTTCACATAACCACATGAATATGAATTTGAAATTACTGAGGGATTTGAAAGGTATTTTTGCGTACCTTCCAACTCATTATTTGATGTATTCAAGAGTCGTTATTTTGAATTCCTGCATTAAAGCTAAAGATAAAATGAGAAATTACCTTGAATTTCTTCCCATGCACAATTATGAAACATATATTTATGCATCATAATAAAATAACCCTCCCTGTGCCAATATCTTCCATTCATTTTTTTTCCAAAAAACACAACATTTGCAATGAAATATCACTTTGTGTTTTGTTCCCTTCTAAAAGCGATCAGATTCACATAAATTGTTCGTTTCAAAATGCGTATTGATTAGGATGCGTAGTCCATTTAAAAAAAGGGGATTTTAAAACTCAAGCTGATCAGAGAACAAGCAACACGCTAAGCTTCCTCCATCTAGTCTATTAAAAGTGTCACACATAGGTAAAATATTATCAGATATTCATGTAAAATCGTTGAAAGCAATAATTTTTAAAAACCCGTTGTGAATAATTATTGTCCTCAAACTTCTCAATTGGGAACATCTATAAAGTTTTTAATTCCCCCTCGTAAGACAAAATCCAGAATTTTTTACTATCAGCAACACCGAAAACATATTTGATCGAGAATGTTACACGAAAATTATTTATTAGTTAAGTTAGTTCTTAGTCATTCAAAATCATGCAATGCAAGTTAAAAAAATTGTCATCCTGAGTAAATGCAGACAGGAAATTGAAGGAAACACATCGAAAATATTGATTCAGTTATAAAGTTTCCTAAAGCATACCGAATCGTATTTCTATCATTTTAGATTCCGTTATTTTTTACACCATTGCAATCTGACATGGTAGGATCTGCACGTGGAACTGTCTACTGGAATTTTTTTTTTCCTTTTAACAGCACATATTGATTCTAAGAAAACCATTGTCATGCAAATTTCCTTTCACCATCCATTTACATTGTACTGAAACTTCAGACTTTATCCAGTGCAAACTTTTGTATTAAGTGTAAACTTTTGTAATTTTATCGTTTATTGTATTAGACATCCATGCAAAAGATCCTAATGCCATTTTCACACGAAACTATCTACCAGACATAAATATTCCCTGTTTATTTAGAATCACGCACATTTCATTTAAGGATTATAATACGAACCTCACAAGCTCTGTACGTAAAGTTTACCTGCTCATTGTTTAAACCCGATGGTTACAAGGGCATTGTTGATAATGAAATATATATATATACAACTCTCGTGTAAATAAGTATAACCAATACTAAATAGTTATTCATTCGCTTCGCTAACACGCTTTTGCAAATGACATTATGATGTATTTTGTATTCCTCTGGTTATACATGGCAGTGCCTTGTTCGGTAAATAGTTTCAACGCAGATAATGTTATGAAGTACAATGCAAAATGCTTATGGCTCTTGCTTTGTGACTTGGGTGAGTATTACTTTCAAGTTTTAAACAATACTCAGTTTTTACTTGGCATAATATTTTTAAAAGTTTCAATTTGTATACTCATAAATGGTTGATCTGTAAAGATAAATAAGAAAATATGTCTCAATTAGTTTACTAATAAGTGATCGATTTGTGAAGGTAAATAAGAAAATATGTCTCAGTTAGTTTACCCATGAGTGATAGATTTATGGATATAAATGTTGTCTTTTAATTCTTAAATTCGAGTGTTTTACTAGAGGAAAAACCTTAAATGGAAAAATAATAAAGCTGTCTATTATTTTGTTTAACACACTCCAATCTCGGAAAAAGAGGTTGAGTGCAATCGAAATTTCTAAACTTATAATTTTACATATATTTATGATGTTTGAAATTAACAGTGCACTGAAATTTCAAATCATCTGTACATGCCAACAAACCTAATTTCATTCATTAAACAGCAGTAGGAATTTCAAACGTTTCGTGTCAATTTTAATTTTGAGAACTATGTCATTAAGCTAAGACAATTAGACAATTTTCATATCTTTTAATTCCAAGAAATTGAGAAAGACGAGCTATAATTTTTCTTCAGCTTTGAAACAAATTTTTTTTTCTCAAAAAAAGCGAATCATAAAATTTCAAGCTCTTAAATTATTCTTTTTATTTCATTATATCTCTGAAATTAAACACACATAGGTAATATTAAAAAGTTTTATTTCGTATAAAGTAAACAGTACTGTTATAATGTATTTCTTTATCAAGGTATGCATGCTGATATCAAGAAAACCATAGATCCTCTCTTCAATAATGTAAGTAACATTAATTTCTTTTCATAGTAAAATATATTTTCTTAAGTTCAAAACATTTATTTTTGAGTAAAAATTATGATTTTTGAGAAATGAATATTTTGTGAAGGATGAGTAGTTAATACTTTTGTTACCCTTTATTCTCGCTACATCAGTGGGTCTCAATCTTTTCCCCCCTTTTACCCCTTTCACCATAGTTCAGAAAATCATTCCTTCACAAGTTTCTCTAATTCAAAAGAGCTATTCCACATAAGATGCATATAATACTGAAAATCTTTTTTTTTTATACTGTATTAGTATATATACATTTATATGAATTTTTTTATAGTAGAAATTTACAAATTTAATAGAACCAGAAATATTGATTGTTTTCAAATCTTGATAAAAATTAGTTTTTGTTATGCTTAGAACTAAATGCTTAACAGACTAAATTTAATAACCACAGATTAAAAATAACGTTGCATGCTCAAGAACGGATTTCAGTCTGTGATACTCAATAAACTTTATTCCAAGTTTCAGATTAAATTAAAAGCAAACTACAATTTTACAGATTGTACATAATTTCAAAGTATATTTTCATATTCTTCTTTCCAATATATGAATAAATCACGTTTTTAATTCATGTCTATTTATTTTTACGGAAATGTTATAATTTAATTGGCAACAATGAAATGTTACAATGGCTTTGAACAAAAATATTCGGGGGAATTTGGCGATTTTTTTTGGCGATTTTCAATATCCGTTGATACTTCTAACATAATCCGGGAATGGGACGTCGAAGCGGAATGAAAATTGTCTATAACCATCGCGCATGTTCAAGCAATAAGTTGACGAAGTTTCATCGCAATCATATGAACGGTACGGCAGCGCATAAAATATGAACAAACAAACATTCATTTTTATATAGAGAGATATATATATTTTGGCATTAGTTGCATACATTGACCGTTGTATTTAATTTGAATGTACTTCGTAGCTAAGTTTAAGCTAGATTTCAATAAAGCTAGATCAATAAAGCTTTCTTAAAATAATTCAATAAAGCTTTCTTCAGCTAGTTTTAAATAAATATTAGTGACACGGTAAAAATTATTTTATTAATCAAATATATATTTAGTAGTAAAAAAGTAATTAAAGCGCATAAAACTCAATAGACCTTACAGCAGAGGTGTTTGATATTTAATTTAGATATAAAATTAAAATTCTTGATATGTTAACTCCAGAATTACGAGCATATACGACTGAATTGTCTACCTCCCATTGCTTGTAAGCACTATTTCACTTGTAAACAATAGTAAAGTCAACAAAAAATTAATTGTAAATGCTAACACTCTTGCATTGTTCTCCGAACAATAAGACAGTCTATTCTCCAACAGAGATAGATAAAAATAATACGAATATAGACAAAAAAGAAACAGAAATCAAGAACTCTGGGCATCCATGCACCAACGGCAAGATTCTGTATAAGAGCCGGAACTGAACCATAAAACAACATAGAGGTAACCGACAGGTCTCGTCATCAGGGAGCCTAACCAAATCAGTTACCTCAAGGGGAACTTTCTGAATAGGATTCAGGTAAGCCCAAAAGACATCCGAAGGCCCCGAGTCCCCCAATGAAGCAATAAGTTTCATTTTTTCTT
The DNA here is from genome assembly GCA_907164885.2 of Dolomedes plantarius. Classification (NCBI taxonomy): domain Eukaryota; kingdom Metazoa; phylum Arthropoda; class Arachnida; order Araneae; family Dolomedidae; genus Dolomedes; species Dolomedes plantarius. Next base: position 5,025,949 of record OU015490.1, on the reverse strand, counting down.
TGCAGGTTATGTTTTATGTTAAAGTGATTTAGCAGTCTATGCTTGAATTTTAATTTTTGTTTATTTGCATTGTTTATATTTTACAGTCTATTCTCTTAAGTTGCGCAATAACTTCAAATCAAAATTGTTACAAAGTAAAAGCTAATTTACTCTATAAGAAATTAATTTCCCATTCTTTGGCCTAATTTACAAACAATTGTCAAAGTCGAGTGGTAAGAATGTGCAACATCAAAATTCTAAGTAACTACAGTTTACTCTATGTGCCTCGAGTTTCCAAATAAATGGTGAAAAATCCATAGCAATGAACATGGCTTAAAAAGCAGGATAACATTACTTCACTCTCTAACTTTGCTTTTAAAATCTCGTTTTAAAATGTTTACAATGGACGTAGTATGCACTGTCAGGATTCGAACCCGAACCCACTACGTGTAAGCTCGCGTCGCTAAACACTGTACAACGTGAGAGACAATGGGTCTTAAGCCATTCTATTCAGTGGCTCTAAGTCCTCGTTGATTTGGAATTTTCTTTTAAAAGTGATGCGGTGATTTCAGCTCCTTAACTCTCTAAGAAAAACGACGGTCAACAGTCTTACGTATGGCTCACGGTCTAACAAATGGCTCACATCGTGCATGCTTTCTTATTCAATTGAATAATCCAAGCAGATTTCGATTCTAGGGTTTATGCACTTTTTCATTACGGAGTTTACCTTTATAATTTATTAGGGAAGAGAACTGAAAAAAGTGATTAGGAATAACAAGTTCAAAAGTTACACCGACCTCAGCGAAAACCTTATACGGCGGTTTATATATTTACATGTTTTATACTAGCTTTACAACACTTAATATTATTTTAAATTACATTATTATACAAGTTTACACATATTGCAGTATCATAATTATTTCACATAAGCATAATTTTGTTCCAATAACAGACACATTTCCAAGATCGAAATAATAAACAAGTATGCAATACCATTTTCTTAGCTATAATACGAAATTAAATTCTCAAAAAATTATAATACAATATACATTGATACTAACTTATTTAAGCAAATATGTACAAAGCCGAAGAAGGTACATGTTCATAACATTGGCATCGAAACAGACCATTTTACCAATACATACAATTACCTATGTGATTATTTTCACAGTTAAAAGGTGTTCCGCACAGAATCCTTTTTTTAAATACCTATAACAAATACATGCAGCTAGTTACAACTAAATTTGTTCACAAAATAATATGCGAATAAATATAAAACATGAACAAACAACTTGTCATGAGGAATGACAAGTTAGCATCCCATTTTCTTGCAATTTTACAGATTTCATGAACTTGTTAGAACTGACATTCTAAATCATCATGGGGATTTTCCTAGGCAATTCATTTAATAAAGCTGGAAGTTTCATTACATATAGTTATTTCAAACATCTTTAATGCAGGTAAATTCAGACTATTCCTACCCTTCTAGTATTAAAATAGTGAAATTTATACCATAAGAAATATTATTCTTGAATCATGCTGCAATTCTCTGTCTCTCTCCAAACCGGTTATTGAAAATAACCCGATTCAAAGAGTGAAAGAGATTCAAACAACTCATTGTTTATAATCTAGGTCTGTGTGTATAATGTTTCCACGAGATAATTTATTCTTAACTCCTTAAATGTAGACAGTGGAAGCAATCTTGGTGAGACTAAGGGAAATAATGCCTGACAAATCCAAATACGTAATGACAGTTGCAAATTCACGATCATCAGATAAGTGGGAAAATGACATAACCACAACTTTTTGCGGTCTTACCGAAGAACAAAGAGTAAGTTATATTTTTTTACAATCTTACTACAATTTTATTAGAATTATTTATACTTTGTACGCTCGTGGTTGATAACAGCATCTTCCTCAGAGATTTAAGTAACTGTGTAGGCAGTGAGAAAATATTTTGTATTTTTAATAATGATATGAATCTATATTCTTTCACTAAAATCAACAAATTTATAAATTGCAAGCCAAATTTAGATCCTCGTCCCTCCAAAAAAAAGAGAATGTGTTCCAAATATTCTTTAATGTCTGGGTTTTTTTTTTCGGAACAGTTATAACCATTATTCCTATTTACGAAGAATGCAGCTGAAATTTCTTAGTGGCCCTGTTAAGAATAAATTTAAAAGTAACAAATGAAGGGCTTGTAGAAAATACTACAAAAAGTTTGTTTTCTGTTTGCTCTCTTCTATCTTTTAGGTAAATACGAGGGTCAATGGCTTCGTTCGTAAATAAAAATTCACTGTTTTTTGTATCTGAAGTACATGTTTATTCAATTTTAGAATTTCTCTGTAACCTCAATTTCTAAAAGTTAAAATTCTTTTCCATAAAAACATTTGCCTATCTGTAAAATCTATCTTTCAGCATTGAGTGTTTCTCTTACAAAAACGCGCACACTAGTTCGAAATTTTTTAGAATACCCTCAAAGGAATTAAAAAAAAGTATAAAACAAATTTCGCTAAAATCAGCATTCGAGTTACCAAATTTCCAGAGACTTTTCTGTTTTAGTTCTGAAAAGCAGCCTTTTATCCTCTCCAAGGTTTCAAATAATTTTCGCAAATTCTCTGTGAAGATAACCAACCAATGATTATCCTTAAAAATAGATCCCAAGGGTAACAAGAATTTTTGACTGATGGCAAAATTGTTGATGATAATAGCTTGGTAATGCGGTACTTTTAAATCATACAAAGATATGGCAAATTGAAATCTCTGCATGTAAAGTTTAGACTAATTTAATAGTTTTGTATTGTTATAAATTTTTAGTACAGATTTTGTGCAGCAATAATCAAGGCATGGAGATTGTATGGCTTGGTAAATTAGCATATAGTACACTTATCTCGTTAGATTTCCTACGAATGTTTTCGCAAGTGAGGTGAAAATACCAAAAGATACATCATGAATAAATAACACGGTTATTCTTCTTGTATGGTTATCTCTTCACGCCAGTTCTTAAGGTGACTCACCGAAAGCCCGAATTCTGAATTTACCTGAATTTACCGAAAGACCGAATTCCGAATATTAAAAACAAAACAAATATATTTCTGAAAAAAAGGTGTTTTAACAGTTAACACTAAAATTAAAGCATGTTTTATTAATATAATAAATAATACAAAACAATACTATACAAAACAATAACCAACAGCAGATATAAATGTTTGCAGTGTTATTTCTTCGTTAATATAGTCATTTTACTTTTTCATTACTTTTCAAATGTTTTTTTCACTCTAGGTGGTTTATTGCCTGCCTTCGATAATGCCTCCGATAATTGATTCTCAGAGTCCTCATGTTGGATTTTTACTTGTTTTATGAATTCATAAATATTAACATGCGGTTTTCCAACTGCACTGTTTAAGACATGATGCCAACCTTCAATATGAGTCGGATTGCGGGCATCGAAGTTACTATGCTGGTTTCATACTTCTGGCGTAAAAGAGCCTGAAAATTAATATATTTGTGATCCTTATTGTATGTAGGTATGTAAATAAATTATACAAGTTTAGAATTACTCCAATTTATACTTATAATTATGTATATTTACCACCGGTCAACTGCAGCTGCAAATTCAGGATTCGAGCTTACGGTAGGTAACCGTTCTTAAAAACCTTATAAAATAAAAAAATTGTCGTACATGAGGATTGAAAACATATGGGTAAGTCTAACAAAAACCAAATAACATTTAGTGTTGGCTCTATCAAAGAGCCCACTCTATGTCGTAATGTGGTACTTTTACACCACTCTTGGTAATGTGGTACTTTTACATCATACAAAGATATGGTTCATTGACATCTCTACATGTAAAGTTTAGTCTAATTAGATAGTTTTGTATTGTTTTAAATTTTTAGAACAGATTTTGTGCAGCAATAATCAAGGCATCGAGATTGTATGGCTTGGTAAATAAGCATATACACTTATCTCGGTAGATTTCCTACTAATGCTTTAGCAAGTGAGCTGAAAATACCAAAAGACACATCATGAATAAATAAAACGGTTATCCTTCTTGTATGGTTATCTCTCCAAGTCAGTTCTAAAAACCTTATAAATTAAAAAATTGTCATACATGAGGATTGAAAACATATGAGTAAGTCTAAGAAAAACCAAGAAACATTTAGTGTTGGCTCTATCACAGAGCCCACTCTATGTCGCAACTGGAGGTGCTTAGTCAAAATTGTGATAGCAGCCTATTCACAGGCAGGAATTCAATCCAGCGAAGGACTTAGTTGCTGTGTCGAGCCCTGTCTGGTGCACTGGAAATCGGAATGTAAAACCTTGAAATTTTTTACATTTTCATCAGCCGCAGGTTCAATTTCTTTGTGGTGTTCTTATTAGAACTTTTATATATGCTTTATGCATAAACATTTTTCTTTCAATGTTCTTTTGGACCTAAAAAATTAAAAACTTGGAAATTAATTTATAATTTACAACTTGGAAACAATTTGTTAAAGACATTTCACAGAACCGTGGAAATTGTTGACTACCTTTTAACTGGGAGCACCATATGGGTGAGTAAACATTGTTCCCGTGGTGGCACCTCAATTTTGATCAATTTTCAAGCACCCTAAGAGACGAAATCTGGAGGTTGCTTACTTTCCACCACCCACTGATCTCGTGGAAAGAATTTTCCAGTCTACGAATTTAAAGTGCCAATATCTGGCCTTGACAAGAAGTCATTTAATGGCGTTCGTTGGAATTCGAACTGAGCATCCCCAGTCTGAAGTCCAACGCGCTACCACTTGGCTACCTCAAGTCATGTGTTTCAATGTTCAGATAGGGAGAATTCAGTTAACGCTGATGTATATTAACTCAATTTGATTCGTTCATCTCAGTGTTAAATGGAGAAAATTTGTCTACTCTTTTCAGCTACATAAATACGGACAATCAAATAAAAATGGTATTTTCATATAGCCTAAATTTATCTGCACCTTGCAAAAGAATTCATTTTATAAATTGCGTCCACCAAAGGAAATTATGAGTGCTTAAAACACACTATGCCATATATTTTCCCCACATAATTTAAATTTTAAAATATTATTGACTTAAAAAGAAAAAGGAAAAAAGACCCAAGGTTTAAAATTTATTTTCTATTACGGAGTACAAGTTTTTTTTAATATTTAAATCCAAGTTGGAAATCCTTTGACACATTTTCTTCATAGTTTAACATTGAGGGGATAGAATCAAATAGGGTTAGTACACAGCAACCTTAACGTATCTCGCATATTATTTGATCCAAGTGACTTTTTTTTTATGAATAGATTTGTTTATCCTACAGCTTCTTTCTCTACCGTTTACTTGAGCTGTGTTACTAATTCCAGTATTTTATTATTCCAGGAAGCGTTTATTGACACGTCTTTTTCTGCGTACTACGATTACAAGTCGGTAAGTCATTTCCTCTTCGATCCCTCTTCAAATCAATATTAAAGTGTCGCCTAAGTGAATGAGAACAGTATTATTTCACTAAGTCTAATGCCGTCTGCACACGGAGCAACTCAAAAGAAACTGATAACTGACTCCAATCACAAACCAGTCCGTGATGAGTCGTAACCTATGTAATTGAATGGAGCCACACACACGGCACAACTGGTTACAAACCCGTCCGATGGGTTTGTAACAAGTTGCATCGTGTGCGTGGCTCCATTCAATTACATAGGTTACGACTCATCACGGACTGGTTTGTGATTGGAGTCAGTTATCAGTTTCTTTTGAGTTGATCCATGTGCAGACGGCCTTAGTCATAAACTGGTATAAAGACTAAGCCTAACTTCACTTTCTACACTATGTAGATAATTTACATGAAGAAATTAAATGGAAACTAAAACGATAGGAATAGAAACACTGAATTTGATTTTAATGTGGGCATTTTTTCTGCTAATTTACATTTTTTTTTCTTGCAGAGAACCTGCTCCGATGGTACAATTGCAGAATGCGCAGCAATTGATAAAGGTTTCGTAAGTATTTTAATTTCCTTCCTCATATATTACAAAAATATATTTTGTTGCAAATATAGCTTGATTACTCAAAAATTGCAAGAAACGCCTACCTCATAAAAGCCTACGTATCTCACGCACACTAACATTTTAAAAAGTGGGTTTGGATGCCAATTTAGTATTATTAAGGCTGCTATGTACTAAGAAAAAAATCGTATTTCCCTTTTCCTCAACTTGCAGACTCTTGTGGTGGGAGGAGTCCAGTTGACAGTTCGAGAATTCCACCCACCCCTTAGGATTGACATTTTGAGGGATTGTAATGACTCTCTCTCTCTATAGGGGGATTAAGCGCTGCCCCCTATTTAATTATTTAAAATATTTTTTGTCAACTATTTACAGGTACATTAATGCTGATAATCAAATAAAATTGGTATTGTCAGATAACCTGAACTTTTCTGCAAAGCGCTACAGGAATCATTTTATAAATTTTGTCCACCGAAGGAATTTATGAGGGTTTAAAGCATACTATACCAGATTTTTCCCGAATAATTTAAATTTTAAAATATTAATAGCATTTAAAAAAAACGAAAAATGTACACAAATGTAAAATTTCTTTCTCTATGACGGAGTACAATTTTAAAAAAAAATTTTGAACCCAAGTCGGCAATCCGTGGACAAATTTTCTCCGTACGTTAACATTGAGGTGAGCGAATCCAATGGGGTTAGTACATAGCAGTCTTAACGGCAAACCAACGTATTTTGTAACCGGTAATAATTGGTTTGGGAAGTGGTTATCCCCATCAATTTCTATATACAGAGGCTGTTCACACATTTTTTAGACGATGCATATTGTATTCAGAAAACTAAATTACATAAAATTCTTGTGTTTTAAATGTTCTATTTGACATCCATTATTCTGAACTATCTTTCGACACCGCAATTTCCAGGATAATAATGCCTTTTGAAGTGTCAGAAGAGGTATTCTGTCCCATTCCTCCTGAACAGCTTTCCAGAGTCCTGTAAGGGTTTTGAGACGACGTTTGGAAAATGCACATTTTGAAAGTCCGAAAGCACAAAAATCCATAGATGATACATCGGGAGATTTAGTAGGGATATCAGTGAAGGGTATGGCCTTGATACGAGTTTTTTGTTCCATTTCTTTTAGGAAATTTACAGTGGATTTTGATTTGTGACTGCTAGCTTTGTCCTGATGGAGTCTCACAGATTGATGGCACTGTGGGTAAAGCGATGGTATTTCATTCAGAAAAATTTGCGATAAAATATGTTCCTGATACTATTTGGAGTTAATCTTGACATTCTTTTCCACTCTCTTTATTTTTAACTTGCCATTATAAGAAAAACCAGCAACAATCATGAATCCCTTAGAAAAAATTTCTTTCGATTCTTTGAACCATGTATTTTTTTCTCCCCTTTTATGATAATAAATGGCTTTTTTTTGTTGCAATCATTTAAATACACCCATGATTCATCTTTTGTGACAATTGTTTTCCATTTTTCTTTGGATAAGTGTTTCTCATATAGAATTCTGCAGCGTGTCCTGCTTTCAGCGATATGATTTGGAAGAAGACGATGCACATTGCGTTTTTTCGCTTTCTTAAGATTTAAATCAACGTTTATCATTTTGTTTACAGTGGACACCGATAATTTTAATGATTTTGCAACTGTCCTTTGACTAGGGGGATTTTCTTTTAACATTAAACAACGTACCTTTGCAATAGTCGAAGATGTCCGTTTTTTCCTTGGATACTTGTTTGGAATTTTTGTCCCACTTGAGGATCCAATTTGACGTTTTCTTCCTTTCTTGTTGACGATATTACCTAACGACGCTTTAGATATCACAAAACCATGACTCTCACATCGTTTTTGGATAACGGAGTATGCATATTTCTCTTCGGAAAGAGCATAAATTTAGTCTTCGAACCACTGCTTTGTCAAAAACGCCATTTTGAATAAAAACAAAACTTTCAAGCCGCAGATGCTAATTTTGACATTTAAAAACAAAGTAGAATTGCAATTATTTCTTTTGCAGCAAACGATTTTTTATTACCGCTTACCAAAATCGTCTAAAATATGTGCGAACAGCCTCTGTATAATGCGTACCTTAAAGAGGTAGTGTGTGCTTTTCCTATGATAGACTTTTTATTAATTGTTTTTTCGGTAAAGTTTTGATTATAATAAATAAACTATCTTTATATTTAACAAGATTTTAGTCTTATTTTTCATCGTCATATTAAGCTATACAAATCTCTGCTTAGACCGCAAACAAATACTGGATAATGTGTCATTTCAAATCCGATCCAACATATTTCATCGGTGAATGTGTTCTGGGTAACTCAAAATAGAACAACATGCACGGTCTCTGTAATTTCCTGTTCAAATTTTGGTTTAATACAGAGATACCCGCATTTCAAACATCTTGAGTGGAATCAAGACATACTCTTTTATAATGTAAACTGCATTCAGGACAAAAACTATTTTGAAGGAATTTCTAGAGATTTCTGCATATTAAACACGCCAAAATAAACTTTAAAGTAACATCGCGTAAAGCCCTTTCTAAAAATAACGCATAACACAAGTTTTGCGTAATATTTCTATCTCATGTATACTCCTAACACCATTAAACGTCTCTAGTTCACACGAGATCATGAGGAATGGACAGTAAATGAATGGAAAAAAATAATTACAAGATGAAAAGAACTTTTTATATACTATGTTTTTAAATTTTCTGTTGTATGATATAAACTTCTATGTATTCTGTTGTATCATATTAATTCTATGTATACATAAATACCTTTTTAAAATTTTTTTCATGAACTATCCCATCGACTTGAACGAAAATGAAGTTAATTGGAAGTTAACTTGCGTTTAAGTTTTCGCTCCTGTCCCGGTCGATAGATGGCTGCACAAATCTACAAAACAAAATTAACTGAAAATGAATTCAAATTTGCTTAAAGATGGCTAAAAGTATCAAAAGAATGCATTGTTATCGTGTTCTGAGCTATTCTAAAAGGTTTAAATGTCTAGCTAGTCGGGAAGTTAGTTAAAAATCGATTGCAAGATTTGCAAGGGACAAACAATTTACTTCGATTTTCGGATTTTTGGTGAATTTTTAAAGATTAATTTTCAGAATTTAATTTATTAAATGCTGATCACGTGATTTCTTTTTCTGGTACTTTAAATAAATTTATCGTCACGTGCATAACATCTAAATAGACAAAAAAATATTTTTTTTTCTTTCTAATGCAGCAGACGATTTGATATTATCCAAAGAAAAACATAAATATCCCTTACAATTTTTTTATAAATACATGTATATATATATATATATATATATATATATATATATATATATATATATATTACATCAATTGTATACATTGATCGTCGCATTTATTATAAATATATATATTTATTTTTTTGGCATTAATTGCATACATTGACCGTTGTGTTTAATTCGAATGTACTCCGTAGCGAATCGCTTGTTTTCAGCTAGTTTATCTCATATAATTTTAGATTCCTCAAACCATCAACCAACATTTCATAATTCCATGCCAAAGAGAACGGTAGCAGTATTGAGAGCAGAAGGTGGCTCAACGATGTACTCAGTAATTGGTTATAACAAATTGGAAAGTCTGTGTGTAAATTAATGTATGAGTCATACTTTAAGTTAAAACGGGTAAGAAAAATGATATATTTCTGTTGAAACGAGCAACATGATAAAAAAAATTTAAATCACGTGAAAATTTTCCTAAAGAAATGTCGTTATATTGGATGTTCGGAATTTTTAACAGAAAACCAAATATAAAAATTTTGATTACCATATTTTTCGGACAGTAAGATATACACCGGATGATCAGACGCACCTCAAATTTATTATAGAATTCCGAAAAAAGAATATTTTGTATTTTGTTGGGAATATAAAGATATTTTCAATTTCTTACATAATAAAGATTAAAAAATATATATAATAAAAATATTTCGAATAAATATTATAAATAATATATACAATATATATAATACACTGATGGCCACTGTAAATGTAACACACTGAAGGAAACATGCAAATAACATGAAATTTACAACATGCATTAGCGGAGGTGAGATATGCAAATGATTAGAATTTCAGCGCAGACGCACATCACGCGCGCCTGTGGCGCCACTTCAAAGCGCTATTTAAGGCTTGGAGATTTCGACGATGAAAAATGTAAAATTGTTAAATAGAGAAAACAATTTTATTCCTTCATAATAATTATGTAGGTTGCAAAATATAAGACTGTTGAATAGAAAATAACTTTTTATTCCTTCTTTATTTTGGAATATTTCAATCTATTTAAATGTGCAGAGTATTCATTAAGAAATGACGAATAAATAATTTCGACTCATGCTGTGGGGAGAGGGTTGCATTACCCCCCTCGCACGTACATGCAGCCTAAATAATTAGATGGAAAGTGATTAATTATGTACCATGCAATTATTTTTCGTTGAATATTTCATTTTATATGATGTTTAGATTTTTTATATCGAATCTTTATGCTAAACTACTTCCCGGGCCTTTTTTTTAGGAAGAAACCCAGGCGTTGTACAAGAGAATGTTGAGAGAGGGTGAATGTGGTTACCAAATTTTAACTTTCAAAAATTCAAGTGTACCTTTCGATACTCGATACTTCAAACTTTTGAAAAATGTGGTTAGAAAAGTCAATATTTTTGATTTTGATCACTCCGCATAAAGTTTTTTTTTTCTTGATACGCACCGAAAAATGAAACAAATCAGAACGTAATTAATGCGTCGAAAAAATTTCCAGTAATGGACTGCATACACCATACATATTCGGCATTATATAAAATAAAATCGTCTACCTGAAATTTCTGCTGGAGGGCTATTTGCCCAGAATGTGTGATAGCTTGATTCTTTCACCGATAATTTCAATTCAGAAATGATCAATCGATTGGCGGAATCCCAATATTGAAATTTTAAGGGGATGGTGGACCTTTCAAAACGATTTTTGAAATTTTTACCACAGAGATATGAAATTTTGTATATATATTCATTAAAGTATAACAATATTAAACAACTTATAAAATTTTATAAAAATTTAAAAAAAAAATTTTATAATTAAAATATTGAAATTAAATTACCCTTCTTTAAAATGCTCCTTGCGAATCAATTTTAAACTTTTCCCCTTAATTTTGCATTTATATTGCTTATAAATACTTTCTTAACAAAGTTATGTATTCTTTTGTACTTTCGTTGAATAGTTAAGTTTTAGAAAATATTTTTATGCTTGTACTCTGAATTTTCGTGAAATTTTTGTACTTTTCTACACTAAAGTTAAACTTTTATAACCTAAATGACCTCGAATCCTAAAATGGATACATAACTTTATTTTGATGTATTACAGGAATCTGTATTATAAATTTCATAAAATTTCGTCAAAAATTATGACGCGAGGAGCATTTTAAAGACTTGCAAATCTGGAAATTTCTCATTTTGAGAAAAAGTCATTTAAAAGATAATTTTTTATCTACCTTTAATACTTACTACTCTAAAGCCACCAATTTTTCATTTTTCTTTTCACTACACATTTTAAATGCATTTCATTCCAATATTTAATTGTTTTTAAAATATTAATACACCCCCCAAAATAATTCCAATTTTTGCTCGATTTTTGGTAATTTGAAAGTCCACCATCCCCTTAATCAGATCTGAAATCTTGTATGGCACGCTACAAAGAAATTTACAAAGAGCTATCCAAGACAAGTTCACAACGATCTATTGAAGAATTTAAAACTAAAAGTATCCTTCCGTAGTCATGAGAAGTTTTTCCTGAAAATACGAAAACTTACGAAGCTACTGCACAAATTTCCTCTGACGGAAGTGATTTTTCCCCAGCACAACACAAAAGTAGCGATTAGTTCTAGAAAGTGAATCCGAATAACAGCTAATAGTATATTTTTTTATTTTGTTCCTGAACTTATGATTTTTAAATATTTTAAATAAATCTTTGATTGATTTCAATTTCAAGAGGCTGCAATGATTTTGTTTTTTAAGAATCTTAAGAATATGATTTTCCTTACTTTTCAAGCAAACAATTCACACGAATATGGAAAGAAAGAAAAAATTTTATTTAATTTTTCAATTACTTATTATTTTTAATTATTTTTGTATGTATATTATAAACTAAATTGGGGACATTTATAAATTTTTTAAGTATCCCTAGTAAGCAAAAATACAGAAGTTGTTGCTATCAACCACACCGTAAAAAATATTTATTAGAGAATGTAACTCTAATATTGTTTATTAGTAAGCAATTATTCAATCAAAATCATACTCTGTAAAATTAAAAAACGATTTTGTTTTCCTCACTAGGAAATGCAAATGGGAAATTTAAGTAACCACAACAAAAATATTGATTCAGTTGAAAAGTTTCCTACAGCACACCGAATCACATTTCTACAAATTTAACATACGCTATTTTTACACCATTGCAACAGGAAATGATACGATCCACACGTGGAACAGACTTCTGGACCTTTTTTTTTCAACAGCACATAATGATTTTAAAGGAATAATATTAATGCAAATTTCCTTTCAGCTTCAGTTTACATTTTATTGATGCTACAGACTTGATTCAGTGGTAAACTTTTGTAATGCATACCATAATTCTACCATTTTTATTATTAGACATCCATACAAAAGTTCCAAATACCATTCACACACGAAGCTGTCTACCGGACATGCGTATTTCCTGTTTATTTAGAAGCACGCACATTTCCTTGGAGGATGATTTTACGTTTTTCTGAAACTCCAGACTTAACATTGCGACACTTCATACATTTTTTCTATTTTTATTTCAAATAAAAATAAAGAAATATAGTACGAATCGCGCAGGCTCTGTGTGCTAAGTTTATCTGCGTAATGTTTAAACCCGATGGTTAAAAGTCCAGTGTTGATAATGATATATACTCGTATATATATACAGTGGAACCTCGCATAACGAGCTTAATTCGTTCTAGAATCTTACTCGTAATGCGAAACAATCGTTAAGCGAAACAATTTTTCCCATTTTAACTAATGTAAAAAACAATAATGCGTTCCATGCTAAAAAATACTCAAAATTTTTTAGATGTAACGTTTATTATTTAAAGAAAGTTACTTATCCATAAATTCTTAAGGAGTAAAATCATCCATATGTAGTTTATTATTTACGAATTTATGACACCTATCTAATTTTTTTACTAGAGAGCTATCTAGCGACATTTATTTTTCTCGGCGCTTCAAAATTTGCTGAAAATGTGTTAACGCATTGTCATTGAATAAATTTATAACGCGCATAGCCACCGTCTTATCAGGGACATGCTTTGTAACTTACGATGCCACAGTTTCCCATGATTTCATCATTTCTTTTATTGCGCCAGAAGATTGTTCCTTCGCTGTTTCTTCGTCCTTCTCCACTGACAAACGCTCCTCTACAACTGCTTGCTGGGAAAGACACTGCAATTCTATTAGCTGTTCGTTGGTCAGCTCTTGGTTGTGCTCTTCCACAAGCTCCTCAATATCATTGTTATCCTCAAGTCCCATGATATTTGCTTCTCGAACCATCCATGACTACCCTTAAATACTTATTTTTCGGCCGTTGATGATCCTGGTGACGTGAAGATCCGAGAGACGTGAAGAGGGACTTCTTTCCACGTCACTCGTTATGCGAAATGTTGCTCGTTAAGCGAGCCATTTTTTTACGATTTATTTTGCTCGAAATGCGAAATACTCGTTATGTGAGGTGCTCGTTAAGCGAGGTTCCACTGTATATATACAACGCTCGTGTAAATAAGCATAACTGATACTAAATAGTTATTCATTCGCTTCGCTAACGTTCCTCTACAAATGACATTATGATATATTTCGCATTCCTCTGGTTATACATGGCAGCGCATTGCTGGATGAGTAGTTTCAACGCAGATAAAATTGTGGAGGACGGCGCAAAATGCTTTAGGTGCATGCTTTGTGACTTGAGTGAGCATTACTTGCAAGTTTTTAAAAACATTAGATTTACTTGGCCTAATATGTTTATAATGTTTCAGTTAGTTTACTCATAAGTGGTAAATTTGTAGAGATAAAAAAGAAAATATGTCTGAATTAGTTTACTCATAAGTGATACATTTGTGAAGATTTTAAAGAAAATATGTTTCAATATTTTCAGCTAAGATATTTATTTATTAATTCGTTATTCGAATGTTTTAACAGGGGGAAAACCTTAAATATTAAAATAATAAAGCTGTCTATTATTTTGTTTAACACACGCCATTCTCGTAAAAAGAGATTGAGTTCAATCGATGCATCCAAAGTAATAATTTTGCATATAATTATGATATTTGAAATTAACAGAGCACTGAACTTTCAAATCAACTGTGCATCACAACAATCATAATTTCATTTACTGATCAGCAGCATGAATTTCAAGCGTTTTGTATCGACTTTAAGTTTGAGAACTAAGTCATTAAGATAGGAAAATTAGACAAATATCATATGTTTTAATTCCAAGAAATTGGGAAAGACAAGATATAATTTTTCTTCAGCTTTGAAACAAATTTATTTCCCAGAAATACGAACCATAAAATTTCAAGCTCTTAAATTATTGTTATAACTCTGAAATTAAACACACACAGGTAATATTATGATGTTTTATCTTGTATAAACAAAAGAGTTCTGTTTAGATGTATTTCTTTATCAAGGTATGCATGCTGATATCAAGAAAATCATAGATCCTCTCTTTCATGTAGTCTAATTCCATAGTCTATTAAGTCGTCTAATTGTGTTGTAATAAATAGAATTTAGTGTAGAAAACCTCGCGCATCTTGTTAATGATGAGTTCGTTGTTTTAGTATATATGTTACCGCAAACTAAGGTAATGAAAACAGCCGAACTTCACACTGACGCCCGAACAGCGAGAAATATATCAATATTTAAGATAAGGATTTAGCACGGCAATTTGAGGTGTGAAATGTTTAAGTGTTGAAATGTTGAACCTAGACGTCGTATAAATTTTGGACTTACAAATTGCTTAAGTGTAGGTCATAAAGCTGATTTGTGAATTAACTTGAATTTTTTTTATTTTGGTTTTTTGGAATTTTTTGAAATTTTGGACTTACAAATTGCTTAAGTGTAGGTCATAAAGCTGATTTGTGAATTAACTTGAATTTTTTTTATTGTTGTTTGTACGTGAACATTTTACAATTGATTTGGTGTAAATATTAGTATTTGAACTGTTAAAACATGGAACCGTTAAAACATGAATTCGTAGCTAACATGCAGACAATGCTAATAGCAATGCAGCTTGCATTTGTGAAACCCTTTGAGGACACATTTAATAGTGTTGTGGCTAGCGCAAGATTCTTAGTTGATGTAGAGGCATACTTTTGAGACAGTAATGCTTACTCCACACCAACGGCGACGAAGACGAAACTCATGTATTTTCGTTGTTGCGCATGCGTATTACAAACAAATTTTCACTCTCCCGGTTCGTCTCCACCTCTGGTCTCTGCGGTTTCAAAGTTGTAAGAAGTTCAACTTTTGTCTCTGTCGCCATACTCGACAGCTAATCAGAATAGTAAGAAAATATTATGCGCACGCGCAGATAAATTGCCTCTTCTCCCCGTCCCCCAGCTATGTTAAGGCTTTTATGACAGCCACAGATACAGGTGGCAAAATATGTCCGTCTTTCGTTGCTACCGCCGTTGGTGTGGAGTAAGCATAACATCCCCGAAAATAGGAAATTGAGCATCGTAATAGGAGCATTAAAAGTCCAGGCGAAGGCGTAGTATGAAATTATCAGAGGAAACGTTGGAATCGCCGATTTTTTAGCATTTAAGGGGACAAGGGACCTTCCCCCTCATAAAAAAAATTTTAGTATTTACTCTATGAAAAAAATGAGAATATTTAGTACTCTCTTTTACTATATTTAAGACTCTTGGCGTTCGGAAATAGGCATTTTGTACAACAATAAGAGTTGTGTTTCAAAAAATTATTCAAAAATGCTGGAAATTTTCAAAATTATCCATCCGCATTCATTTTCTTCTAATTTCTTCGAAATTTCTCGGGATTTTTTATTAGAGTTTTTCACAAAATTGTGCACATTTCTTTGAAAACTCAAATATTTTTCAAATTCATACACCACGAAATAAAGTAAAATCTCAGAAAAATTAGCAGGCAGACAAAAAAATCTATTTATGGCTTTTCATTCATAAAAAAATTACAAAACATAAAGTTCAATGCAGAGTTATATTTATATATGTATGGTAAACGTACATTAAAAAAATTTAGGTTTTCAAATAATATAGAATGCGCTTGGAGCATTTTGAAAAATGCTAGCATTTTTGAAATTTTTTTTGAAAGCCACGCATAATTCTGCAAAAATATCCTTATTTTGAATTCTAAGGGTTTTCAGTGCAGTAAAAAAGAGTATTATTTATTCTGATTCTGTATATAGAGTAAAAAAAATTGAAAATTTAAAAAATCGAGTTTGAAGGTCCATTGTTACTTTAAAACTCACTTTCAAAGTCTTTCGAACACTTTTAAAGTCTTTCCAAAGGTAATAACCGCGGTCGCTATTGAAAGTGAAATCTTTTGGCGCAAGCAAAGACGAGACGAAACCACAAAAAACTTTGCGTTAACGAAAATTAGGTTATCTCAGCATAACATCGAAGGACTCACAGACACATGGGTTATTGAGATAATAAAGCAACGTCTAATTCTGATGGCTCAAGATTTTTTGGATGTAAGAACAGTCACGACAATTCCTGAACTATTATAAAAACTGACCCTGTTCGATAGCAGACACCCTCCCCACAGTCATATGGAAAGTAACAGTTTTCAAAGGTATTCAAACCCTTATAGACAAAGTAGACCCCTTCACTCTAGGAACTATAAACTGAAATCGGGGGCTGTTGTCCACACCGTGAGTGAAAATCTCTCCGGATAAAATCTATATATATAAAACAGTTCCGTAACTGACTGACTGACTGACATACAACGCACAGACCAAACCGCTGGAGCTAAAGGGCTGAAAGTTTGCATGGCGATTCTTCTTAGAGTGTAGGGTTGCACTAAGAGAGATTTTCGAAAAATTCTTATTAGATTTTTTTAAATTAAATTTCTAAGCTGTTTTAGTAACTTTTTTTAAGTTTTCATTTAAAATAATAATTTGATGGTTATAAAATTTATATCACGAGAAAGATCCTAAACATTCCTTTAAAATGAAATCTTTTTCTAACCTTTTCCTAGATTTTCTGATTTTTGGCAAATTTTTAAAGATTAATTTTTAGAATTCAATTTATTAAATGTTGATCACGTGATTTCTTTTCTGGTACTTTAAATAAATTTATCGTCACGTGCATAAAAACGAAATAGACAGAAACAAAATTTTCTTACTATTGCGGCAGACGATTGAACATTATCCAAAAAAAATATTAAAATACAATAAAAGATATTATGTTTCTCAAACTGTACTGTATTAACTGTACTATATTATTTAGTATGTCCTATTACATTTAATTTGAATATTTTCTTCTTCACTATTTTGTCTATAAAAATATCCCTTACGATTTTTTTATAAATAGATATTTTTGTTCTTTTTTACATCAATTGTATAAATTGATCGTCGTATTTATTATAAATATATATATATATATATATATATATATATATATATATATATATATATATATATATATATATATATATATATATATATATACGAATACGATGGCCATTCTAAAAGTAAAGAACGTTTTGATCTGACGAACTACGTAATTCTCCCACCACCCCCGCTGCCGTGAAATTTACTTACCAAATCAATCCCGCCAGTTTGACGCTAACAGCGAGCACCTGCGGTCATTTACTGTTTATTTTTGCGATTTTAAGATGTGTGACAAAATTAAGGATCCCTCCAAGTGTGAGGTTTGTAGCGTAATACGCTTCCTGAATGCAAAAACGCGTTCGCCCTATTGAAATTTACATACAGATAACTGAAGTTTATGGAAGTGTTATGAATGAAACTCCAGTTCTAAAAAATGGTGCATTATGTTTAAATGCCAGACCCTTCACCGACTACGCCGTGCCGTTCAAAACAAACGGCGTGGATTGTTGTCCAGCGGCATTGCGCTTCTTCAGGATAACACTCGTCCGCATGCTGCTGCGTTGACGAAGGAATTGCTTCAGCAAGTTAACTGGGAAGTATTTGAACATCCGACTTATAGCCCGGGAATGGCCCCCAGTGATTACTTTCTTTTTTACCAAATTGAAGGATTTTTTGGGCGGAAACCACTATGGAAATGATGATGAACTGAAAGAGGAAGTTAGTGACTGGTTCAAAAACTTGGCGGCAAGTCAGTATGCAGAAGGCATAGGAAAGCTGGTACAGCGCTTTGACAAATGGTTCAATTTGAACGGCGACTACGTAGAAAAGTGGGTAAGATATGAAAATGTGTTGTAAAATAAGTTTTCTTTCATTATCTTGAACAAAAATGACTAGACAAACAAACGTTCTTTACTTTTAGAATGGCCCTCGTATATATATATTGGCATTAATTGCATACATTGACCGTTGCATTTAATTTGAATGCACTCCGTAGCGAAGTACGGAATTTCATCTAGCAAATATATAATTAAGTTGCAGAATGTAGCTATACCGAATTTGCACATTCAGTTAGATAACATGCCAACCACGTCAATAATTGACATAGGAAGCGAAAATAGTTTTATATCAGCGAAATACTTTTTCGCACATGACAAACGTACGCGGTTAGTTAAAGATCGCATGAGTGCAATATTAGCTCAAGGGAAGAACTGCGAAATAGTAAGGTCATTTAAGGGAACAGTGAAATTGCAATCGGATTTCAATTATTTTTTCATGTCATGTAAATCCTCCAACATGACATATTACTAAGGCTCGACTTTTGCCGCGTAGTACAAATTAAGTTAAATCTTAAAGGCGAAGCTGTCAATTTAGAACTAGGAATATCAGAGTTAAAGTAATGTACGGATGAAAGAGAAAATAATTTAGAGCAATAAAAAATCAAACGATTATAATATTAATGATTTAAAAGAAGAAATTAGGTCTAAAAAATGTTTGCTTCCAGATAAAGATGCAATGTTAAATTCTTTACGTATGAACTCGAAAAATTTAGAAGTGAAATTAAATATCTTACTGGTGAATTAAACTTTCTAAGGGAATCAACCAAAGTTGAAAATAAAGAAAATAGTTGTTCCTGTAAAGAATATAAATCAAAACTTGAGGAATTACGAATTTGCTTGCAGGAAAAAGAACAGGTGTTTGTTGCAACTCAAAATGATTTAATTTTAAATCATAGTAATTGAAAAGAATCAATAGTAAGAACGTGAAGTCATTGATAAGAAAGTGAACGTAGATCAAATTAAGGGGATGGTGGATCTTTCAAAGCGACTTTTGAAATTTTTACATCAGAGATATGAAATTTTGCATATATATTCATTAAAGTATAACAATATTAAACCCCTTATAAAACTTTATAAATATTTAGAAAAAAATTTATAATTAAAAAATTGAAATTAAATTACCTTTCTTTTAAATTCTCCTTGCGACTCAATTTTTAACTTTAACCCTTAATTTTGCATTTATATTGTTTATAAATACATTTAGAACAAAGTTATGTATTTTTTTTGTACTTTCGCTGAATATTTAATATTTAGGAAATGTTTTTATGCCTGTAATCTGAATTTTCGTGAAATTTTTTAACTTTTCTACTCTTAAGTTAAACTTTGATAACCTGAATGACCTCGAATCCTAAAATGGATACATAACTTTATTTTAATTTATTAGAGGAGTCTTTATGATAAATGTCATAAAATTTCGTCAAAAATTATGACGCGAGGAGCTCTTTAAAGACTTGCAAATCTGGAAGTTTCTCATTTTGAGAAAAAGCCATTTAAAAGCTGTTTTTCCACTTACCTTTAATACTTACTTTTCTAAAGCCACCAAGTTTTCATTTTACTTTTTACTACATATTTTAAGGCGACAATGGACCTTCAGATTGACAAAAATATGTTCCCAAAACAATTGATCTTACAATTTCAATAACTATTTGAATATCCAAACAATTCATTGCGAATAAATAAATTCGATGGTTTGTGTATGGGGGGATGGGCGTTATACCTCTCTCAGATGCACATGCCCCCTAAATAATTGAATCTGAAGTGATTACTTATTTACCATACAATTATATTTCATTAAATGTTGAATGTTTTATATTGCTCAAGGGATTTCATATCGAATCTTTATAATAAACTATATATCGGGCCTTTTTTTAGGAAAGAACCCAGGTGTTAAACACGAGAATGAATGCAGAGGGTAAATTTGTTATGAAAGATTTCAATGGTAAAGATTCAAGTGCAAATTTTGTTCCCAGGATTGGATAAAATACAAGAGCCTTCTTTTGATGATTTAACAATATGTCTGATGCTGCAATAAAGTATTAATGTCTTTCATTTGAAATTATATGTGTAACTTATAATCTGACTTTTACACTGCAGTAATGCTTATCAACAAAATATGAAATTCGAGTCACCCTCATCTCGAAAAAATTTCATCCCATTGCAACAATTTTAATTTTAACAAAAACATAAATGCATCACGTTCGAAGAGGACAAAACTGTTGGTTTTAACGTCAACAATTCCAGTGAAATATTTTTTTAATTCGTGGGAGAAACGCAATAAAATTGGACAAAAAATGCTTTTTTACCGTATAAGAACAAAAGAATCTTGAATAATTACGTAAAACACAATAGGCAATACCGAAGCAATAAAAAATTAAATCATGCAAGTTATAGTTTTTTACTACAGTAAATCAAATTTTTTCTCAGGAAGATAAAATTTAAAATGGCTAGCAAAGATTTTTAATATTACTCTGTCAATCATTTTATGTGAACTAAAAAAAAACATAATGCATTTTTTATCCAGAAAATTCAGTTAGTTCTTAAGATTGGTATTAAATTACGATGCATAGAACTTCATAGGAAAAAAAATTCGATTATTTTAAAAATTAAAGATTTCAAATGCAACGAGCACAACGGCAGGCTGAGTAAAACTGATCAAAATATTTTATTCATTTAAAACTATATTACCTTCTGCAGCTTATTATGAAAAAAGTTCCAAGTTATATTCTTGAATTAGCGGACTGTATTTCAATAAAATTGGTGGAAAAGAAAAAATATGATACTTTATTACAACTCAAATTTCTTTATATGTTACAATTCTTAACTTTTTCAGCTAGTTGAAAGATACATTAAGTATAAGTAAATACACATAACTAACTAACTAGTTATAAATACAAATACAGTGGTGGAAATTGATTTATGAAAACACAGTTTTTTAACGAAAGCTTCTTTAATTAAAAATGAATGAAATTTCATACATTATATGTATAAATGATGAGTTACAAAAATAAAATTTCATACATAATAATAAACAAAAACATAAGGTCAAAAATTAGATTTTTGTAACATACAAACGTGAAAATTGATTTATGAATTATCACATTTCATTGACTATTCTGAAGTAATGTGACAAAAATTTCCATAATACAAAGTAACATGACAAGCGCAGTAGACATAAAAGGCGTTATATATTGGAAGGAATTCAGTCATACTTTTCACGGTGGGTAAACGAAAGGTGTTGTATGTGGACGAAAGAGCCAAAATCTATGCATACCTAGAAAGTGGAAAATATGTTCTGGAAATTAGTAAATGAATTAAAACATCAGTTTGTGGGACATATAACTATAGAAAAGATTCACAAATTAGGGCAAAAATTTTAACGAAAAAGGTAATCCGCTTTTAACAAAGATGGAGTAAAGGGGGATTTTTCAACTTGCAACAAAAACCGGCCACAGTTCAAAGCAAATTTTGCAGATCTATCCCTTCCTGTTACTTCTAGAAGAGTTAGGCAAATTTTACTCTCTTCGTGGAGCTTGAGATAGTCGAAAATAAAGTCTGGCTCAAAGTTACTTCAGCGTCTAAGCAGATGCGTTTGCTGTATTGCGAGAAGTACGTGGCAATGGGCGACAATTGGAAGAAGGTCATTTTCTCCAATCAAAATAAATTTAATTTCAATGGCCTAGAGGGTTTGAAACATTATTGGAGGATCTCCGAAAAGAACCAAAATCTACATTCAGCAGAAATTTTGGTGTCGGAAGTTTGATGATTTGGGCAGCGATTGCTTATGATGGCAAAAGTGAAATTGTATTTTTAAATGGTCGCTACAATTCATTTGATTACAGCTTAGTTTTAATAAATTTCCTTCTTCCATTTGCATGACAATATTATAGTTTAAATTACATCTTCATGCACGAGAATGCATGTATTCACACTTCAAATGCAATGAAAGATTGGATTGACGAACAGAATATTGTTATTTTAGATCATCCAGCTAATAGTCTTGATTTGAACAACATGGAAAACGTTTGGGAACAGCTAGTTCGAAGATTTTATGCAGACGGGATGAAGTACACATCACTTGTAGAATTGAAGGCTTTAATTTGTCAAAACTGGAAACTTATTGATCAGATTACATTCAAAATCTTATTTTATCAATGCCATCTAGAAGAAAAGAAACTTTGATGGAGAAAGACGTCTTTACTAACTATTAATTTCAATGAAATGCCATGTTCCATAAATAAATTTCCATGTTTGTATGCTACGAAAATATAATTTTTGACCTCATGTTTCTGTTTGTTATTAGGTATGAAATTTTGATTTTGTAAATAATTTCTTATACATAGCATGTATAATGTATGAAATTTCATTCATTTTCAAAGAATATTAAGGAAGTTTTTGTTAAAAAACCGTGTTTTCATAAATCAATTTCCACCACTGTATATAGATAGAGTGATAGCGAGGGAGAAAAGAGTAATGTAACGGGAACTTCTCTTGCGTGATATTAAAAATTGTAACCCATAAGTGAGAACGTCAATGCTATATTATGTGACATGACTTAATGATTAAAAAAATCACACCTCTAGAAGTAAAAATCTTTCATCTTAGTCAATCGCATACTCTGGCAATGAATGAAAAGGGACATGTCTCCACACATATAAGCCGCTCAATTGCTAATTCGGTCCATAAAACAAAAAAAAATGAAGAAAAAAGTTAAAATAATATACATTGTTTCGTTAAATTTTCTCTGAAAACATAAATTGAAAACAGCATTGTAGAATGTATAATTGCAGATGTAGCTTCTGTCAGATGCCATATAAAATCTATAACAGAATATTATTGGAGAAATCGCTATTATTATTACAATTTTTGCATGACTAAAGAACTGGACCGATTTGGCAAGAGAAAAACACCCAATTAGATCTTCAAATTATGTTTTTTACTAGAGAAAAAAAATTGAAATAATTGTTTAATAATTCACAAGTACAGACTTCTGCGGCAGTTAAACTGAAACTGACTCATTAAATTTCCATTTTTGTGATGAAACACTAAACGATTAAAAGTCAACGTCAAGTACTTGCTTCTGCGTTTTAATTGCTTTATTGTAACGATTGTCTTCAGAAAAATGGGACTTATTGCCCGATAGCTTAAATCATTTTTGTCATTTGGTGGTGTTAATTCTAATAATTTGGGAAATTTATTATGAATGTAAAAAAAGTTAGAAGTCAATCCAGAGCTTTGACCCGAGGCAGCCAAGTGGTAGTGCTTTGAACTTCGTATGAAAGTTGCTCAGTCCTAATCCCGACGAAAGCCATTAAATAAATAAATGCCTTTGTGTCTAGGCCGTATATGGGCATGTTCAATCCGTACACCATAGAGTCTATCCATGCGGTAAGTGGGAAGAGGGAAGGTACGTGCCCCCTAAATGTCTCGCTTGGGAGTGTTTGTTCACAATTGAGGTGGCACCAGTGAGTAACGTTGACTCTCCTCTATGGTGGTCCCAGTAGCCAACAATTTCCGTTGTATAGTGTGTGGATGTCTCAGAATAAGTGCCTCCGCATTAAAATGATATATATATATACAAATATATATATGTGTGTGTGTGTGTGTGTGTGTGACTACACGGACACGGGGCCAGGAACGAAGGCGGACCGGATGATTTTTCTTTAGTTAATTTTCTTGCTTCATCTACACTCCTCACAAAAATTAGGAGAGCAAGCAAAAAAGTTAAGAAAATCGTGCGACACAGCCACGGATTGGCATAAAATGGATAGTACACGCGTATCAATGCGCAATACAGAAAAAAAGACGTAAAAAAATTTGTAATTAAGCTTTAAATCTTTGAAAATATGGAAAAAAGATGAAAAGATGATTTAGGGCAACAATTTGGTTACATGTAACCGATAAAAAAAAATTATTGTTTAGAAATGATGCAAGATTTTTAATATGGTGTGTGGTCTCCTCGAACAGCTAACACTGCTGCAC
Source organism: Dolomedes plantarius (assembly GCA_907164885.2). Classification (NCBI taxonomy): domain Eukaryota; kingdom Metazoa; phylum Arthropoda; class Arachnida; order Araneae; family Dolomedidae; genus Dolomedes; species Dolomedes plantarius. The sequence goes on along the minus strand of OU015490.1, from coordinate 5,001,526 downwards.
ACCTGTTTTCCATGAATGCGATGATGCTATCGATAAGACTTTGGGGAATACTGTTTCACTCCTCAAGAAGTGCAATCTTCAGGTCTCGGAAAGTAAAAGGAGGCCTTGGTCTCTCAGCAATGCGTCGTCCGAGCATGTCCCAAACATGCTCGTTTGGATTCAGGTCAGGAGAGCACGCTCGCCATTTCATACGCTGTATTGTTTCAGCTTCAAGCATGTTCTACACAAGACGAGCTCTATGCGGTCTGGCATTATCATGCTGGAAAACAAAGAATCTCCAATGGCTGCAGCGTAAGGTATGACATGATGACTCAGTATCTCGTCTGCATACCATCGGGCCGTCAAAGTACCATTCCGAATGATATGCAGGTCTGTACGTCCATCTATGCTGATTCCACCCCATACCATAAAACCAGCTAATCTGTATTGTGACCTTTCACGAACGAAAGTGGGGTTATTTCGAGTGCCCCTTTCCCTCCATACCAAGACACGTCGGTTGTCACACTCCAGACTGAATCGGGACTCGTATGTAAACAGCACTTGGCTCCAATCATGTTGCTCCCAATCTCGATGTTCAGCAGCCCATCTTCTTCGGGCCGCACGGTGGCGTGAGGTCAACAGAATGCAGACCATTGGCCTACGTGCATAGAGACCTCCCTGATGAAGCCTATTACGTACTGTTTGGCTGGACACCCTTCGTCCTGTTGCCAAGAGCAACTGTCTTTGCAGCTGAGTAGCATTGTCTGTTCTGTTTCGACTAGCTGTTAACAGTATATACCGGTCATCAGTTGCTGTAGTGGCGCGTGGCCGACCTAGCCCTGGTCGACGTCTAACATTCCCTATTTCTTGGAATCGATTCCACAGCCTTGCAACGACACTTCTGGCGACTGCAACAGCGTCCGCGACACTACGTTGTGTTTGACCGGATTCAAGTCTGCCTATAATACGCCATGCCATGGATTCCGGTAAATCACGTTGATGAGACATTTTCAAGTACCCTTTTTCCCAAAAACAATAACTGAGCAATTGAATTTCACATTTAAGGCAGTGATACAGACGTTTCTGCAACATCCCGATTTCCGCCCGTATGTTCTTTTTGTAGTTTTTGACGTCATGAACTTTGATTTGCATATGAAGTTTTCTTCTTATGTTTTCTGCTAGGCTTTAAATTATGGATGATTTATTTTATGTTACTTATCGGTGTAAGTATTTGCGTAATTCCGTTAAAACCATGTGCTCCCCTAATAACTTTGAGCAGTGTACTTGAAGGCGAAATGGATGATGTTACCGCCCGGCCGTAAGTCACGGTAGTTTATTAATCAGTTCCCGCAACATATCCAATCTCGGACACACACATCACACCGCAATTCTCAAAACACCTTTATTTACTCTCAAGACTACATGTTTACTTGGCAACAGAAAATCGTTAAGTCCCAACACCTACATGGTGCGAGGTGTTATATAGACAATCTCGTCATGTGATCTTGATAGTGGTGTTTAATTAGTTAATACTTAAAAGTGACGTGATATTGCTCAGAAGTATTTAATTTAGGTACCCACGCTACATGATTTGGTTTCAAAAGGAACAGAGACTCCATTTTAAGGTTTTTCGCCCAAGGTTTTTTAGAACTTAGAAATTAGGTTAATTTAGGGTTTTAATTTAGGTTTCCTTTAGCTTTAAATGTTATAGTGTATATTTAAATGTTATATATATATATATTAGAAAGTTAAAAATTAACAAACAATGGGGACTTATACTGCCACATAATACTATAAACACAGATATCATTAAGGTTAACAAAATATTACGAAACCAGAATGGAAATGGATGTGTTATAGTTGATGACTGGGGGGTGGGTTGCGAACCCCCACCCCCGGTTAAATATGTTTTACATCCGGATTACTCTCCCGGTGGTCGGCTATAACACCAAAACCTTTTTTATGAATTAAAGGAAAAAAACAAATAAAGTGAAACAAACATGTTAAATCAGAGATAATCATTAAATAATAAAGCTAAATATAGCATTAAAAACAAAATAATTAAATAAAAAAGTAAAAGTAAAATACAGCGTAACAATACATACAAATACATACCATCGCACCAATCTAGTGTCACGATATACCAACACACACACTTTAATAGTCAAAATAGGGACCCAATGTTTCCAACTATAAGATGAAACGTTGGTTGTATACAATATTATTTAAATTGAAAAACTGGGTTAAGATTGACGCAAGGAATTGAACAGGAAAACCCTGTTCAAAAGCTATTTTTATGAGTTTTTTTATTCTAATGTCCATGTCTCTTACGCATGAATGTAAACGTCGGCAACGCATTAACTGTTTAATTACAACATTACGTTTGATGTTTTTGTGTAGATCGTTTTTCCATGACATATTTATTATGGTATTAAAATTATAATGATCTCGTTTATCATAAAGACAAAACGAGACGTTATTTTGTTTATTTACTTTTAAACAAAAGTCTAAAAATACTAAATTGCCTTCGTTGTCTTTTTTAGTTTCTACCAATTTAAGATTAGAAATATAAAAATTAATTTCTAATGAAGTTAATTTTTGATTGAAACAAACCAGTATATCATCTACATATCTAAAACATAAGAGTTCATCCAGTATCATTACACCACGTTCATAGAAGTGAAGGTAAATGTCTGCTAATGCAGATGAACATCCACCTCGCATAGGAATTCCATGAATTTATTTATAGAAACTATTACCGTTATGTAGTATAGTCTCTTACAGGACTAGGTCCAGAAGTGTACTGTATTTATTAACAGTTATTTACGTTTGCAAATCATACTGTTCGTATAAACTAAGTATAATATAGGTCTTTTAAGTCTATAGAGTTAAAAAGGTCCGTAAGTCGTAACTTTTTAAACCTGTGATACCACCTTTACCATTTAGTTGTTTTACAACTTCATAGCTATTATTTATGAAATATTCCCCTTCCAAAATTAATTGTTTATAAACTATTTTTAGAAGACTCAATAGTTTATTATTAGCAAGATTTAAATAAGTATTGCAGCCTACAGTGACAGTTCTGAATTAACAGATGACAATTTGAAATTGTTGTCGAAAGTTGCTACAATTGTATATTTATCCAAATGAGCTTCGTTTACCTTGATTATATGATACTTTAACTACACTTTATGTGTAATTTAATGCTCAGAGTTTCTTAGCAATACTTTACAAGCTTTTTCATTTTTAATAATGGAAACAATAGACAAAATAAAGTTGACAAAATTAAATTAGTATCGTGTTGCACCTCCTTTAGCTTTAATTACATCTTCACATCTACTGCACACAGAGTTAACAAGATTTTGGCAAACACCGGGTGTTATATCATACCACATTTCAGTTATTTTCTCCAAAACTTAAGCTTTCGATTTCGCTTTAAAATCACCATATTTTCGCTTAATATAGGCCCAAAGGTGCTCAATCACATTAGGGTCAGGTGATTTAGATGGCCATTCTAGCACTTCAATACCATTTTCTTCGAAAGATTTGGTCGCTATAGCACTCGAATTCCTTGGATCGATGTCCAGTTGAAAAACGAAGTTATCATCTAAATTCATCATTTTCGCAGACGCCCACAAATTCATCTGCAATAAGGTGACTAATTTACCAACATCATTTGCATAAGTAAATTCAGTAGCTCTCTTATTTTTTCTATGTTGCGTTGCTTTCATGTAAGGATTAAAAATATACGTTTTTGGGGGTTTTTTAAGTTTAAATTTGATACCTAGAAAAAATGACAACTTTATTTTGTCCACTTGATTTTATCAATTGCATTAAAATGTTTGTAAACTATCTATAAACTAACTAACATACGTTAAAAAACATTTAAACTGGACTTAATACAAAAAATAACTATAAAAATCTATTTTTAGCATAATTGCTACATCAAATCATCGGCTGTGAACCAATTTTAATTTTGTCAACTTTATTTTGGCCGACACTGAATGTTTCAATGACTACTGGTGGGAATAGCCAATTGTACATTTCAAATGTTAGAACGCCACCTAGTGCAACACGGTACACTACCAGACATGTTATATGATCCCTACAAAAAAACTATTTTCTTACTATTATTGTTATGACTGACTCCATGTACGTTAAACCGTATTATCTTTTCTGCAAAAATGGCAACAGGAAGATTTTAGTTCGGGTTTTTTTAATTGTTTTGTCTTTAATTTAAATAAAGGAATGCGAAAAAGTGGTGTTTCTTTCTGTTTATCATTATTTTATCTCACTTGGTGTTTACGAATTGTGTTTGTGTATTTGAATATAAATAAAGTGTTTTATTATAAGTTTCTGTAGATTGAGATACAACAATTATGTACTAAAAAAGATGCTTTTGACTTATCATTTGTAAATCTGGTAATGTGCTTGTAACAGACTCGTCTCGTAGTGCTAACGGCCATTGTTAAAATCTAATTATTGTTTTACTCATTCTGTGGTTTTACTAGTACACTGGGTTATTGTATTTCTAGCAAGTATACACTTTCTTAGAGAAATAATTTAATATTCATTTTTCCCCTTATATCAAATTGTAATTGTTGTCTCAAATTGTCTCAAACCCCCAATCTCAAATTGTAAGAGAAGAGAATGAAAGGAAGAAAACAGAACATTTAATGTAGAGTGGGAGTTAGATTTTCTCTTTATTTCTGTGAAAGATAAATAGTGTGTTTGTTGAGCAATACAGTTTTAACTACTTTGAAAAAAGCGAATGCAAATAAACACTATTTGACTCATAAAAAATATAATTATTTCAATTTAGAAGGTGAAACTCGAAAAGCTGCACTTCAAAATTTGAAAAATGAAAAGCATCACCAACAAGCTTTTTTTAGTGCTTTTGTAAAGAAAAATACCTCTGCAGTTGATGTTACTTACAAAATAGCATATATACTGGGAAAAAGAGGCAAAGCATTTAGTGACGTAGAAATAATTAGAGAATGTGTTGTTGAAGCAGTGGGTATGTTAGATCCAGAAAAAAGTTGCCAAATACAAACAATTGCCTCTTTCAAGAAGAACTATAACAGATCGACAGCATGAATTAGCTCAAAATATAACAGAGCAACTTCGTACAATTATACGAAATGAAGATATTTATTTTTCAATTGCTTTAGATGAAAGCACTGATAAAACTGACTCGGCGCAAGTTTTATATTTTCTTTGTGCTGTAACTAACGATTCTCAATGTTACGAAGAACTTCTTGCACTGGGTACACTAACTGGAAGAACTCGTGGAGTTGACATTTTCGAAAACTTCAGAGAAATATGTCATCGATTGCAATTAAATGTCAGTAATTTAGTCAGTGTCTCCACCGAAGGCGCACCTTCCATGAGGGGTAAAAACGAAGGATTCGTTGCTATATTAAAAAGGAAAACTTAAGCTTAAAAACTCGTATCATTTCACTGTATTTTGCATCAGCAAAATCTTTACGCAAAATCCACCATTTTGCAAGACGCTCTGGATAGAACTATAGCGATTGTCAACTATATTCGCGTAAATGCAATGCGTCTTCGTGAATTTCGGCAGATGCTAACTTTAGACGCGGAAGCGTACAGTGTTGATCTACGGTACTACGGCAAGGTTCGTTGGATATCAACAGCACAGGTTTAAATAGAAATTTTAATTTCACGATGACAAATTTTAACCTTTTGCCAAGAACAATGAAAACTGTGCCATCTATCAGAAGAAGCATTTTGATGAAACATTGCACTTTTGTTTGATATCATGACAAAACAAAACAATTTAAATATCTGTGCATATATATGAAAGATAAAACGCATATATGTATATGAAATATATGAATATATGCATATATATCAAAGGTAATATGAAATATGTGAATGTGCATATATATGAAATGTAAACGCATAAACGGATATATGCACAGGAATATATATATATGAAATATATATATATTCCTGTGCACATATCCTGCAAGGTAAAACGAAGCATATATATGATATGTGACAAAAGATCCTAGCGTTTCGAAAAAAATTAACAGAGAATTAACATTTGTTTATTTATAACATTTATTTACATAAAATCAGGATGGAAATATGAAGTATACATGAATGAAAACAACTTAATGATGACAAAAGCTATGGTTGAATATCATGCGTGGCCCCTGTAAAACTCAGAGACATCACATATTAATAATTGAAAAATAAAGATTTTATCAACTTATTATATTACAAAATCACTTTACAAAATCAACTTCTACAGATTCTGTCAACTCTTAAATTCAAATTCAAATGGGATAATTTTTCTCATATACTTAATTTTCAGCATTATCATTACATAACATCATCTCATTTTAACCTAGGTTACAAGAAAAGCGCATTAAATTACTCTAGTTATGATACACATACAAATTTCACAATTATTTTACAATTTTTCTACAAGCCTAGAACATTATGAAATAACAAAAAGCAATACAACATATTAACTTCATCATTAAAACACTAATACAATGCAAACAAAAAAACTTATTAATCCCTTATATACACTATAACATACATATGATGAACTATACATATAACTATACATATGCTGAACGAAACAATAAAATTTGAAGGGATATATAAAAAAATTGCTATTAAAAAGGGTAAAATTTAAAAATTTTTGAATTGGGAATTTTTTCTTTTTTTTCTTTTAAAATAAAATTTTGGGGGGACCCTAGACTCTGGCCTACCGGATTTAATGGAAAATCAGGGCCTGTGAGTAGCTTCAGTTTTTAAAAAAGTTACCCTGTATATTGAAAAGAAAGAGAGAGTTTTTATTTTAGAGTTATGGCACCACTTTGTAAACCTAGCTCCAAATAGACTTAAAAAAATAGAAAAGTGTTCGAGTACAGAGAGCAAAGATAAAAAAAGATGCTCTGAAAAGTATTTTAGGGCTCAAACTTTTGTTTAAAATTAATGGAACAACTGAATTTTTAGCACTATTCATTTCAAAACAATGCATAGGAAATGCTGAGGGTTTTACTGCATCCAGCTATGAAAACTTTGCAATATTAAACCATGCCATGACGTGTGTCAACTTACAATGCAGTACATGAGAAATATTTAAACAGCTGCTAAAAGCAAGTAAGTCCTGACTGATAGAATAAAAAAAAACAGGATGTGTTGTGTACCCTGTTTCACGAGAATCGTTTTGCATTGATTCCAATTGTATACAAGGAAAACGTCATTGAGCCTCGTGTTTGCACATGGAAGTTAAATGCTAACTTCACGAATATCAGTAGCTTATAAACTGTTGTTGAGAGGCGTTAAACCAGAAATATGATTTAGTTGGGATAAAAAGTATATTTGTTCAGATGATGAAAGAGGTGCGAGAGGATATTATTTACGTTTGGGAGTTGTTGCCACATGACCTTTAAAACAAAGTTTTTCTTCATTCATCTAGTTACAGATAGATGCATGGATATGAAAACAAACGAAACAACACGGATGTACAAATGGAAATGAACAACATATTTACAGGATAAAAATAGCTTTTTATATGCCATGTTTTTAAATTTTCTGTTGAATCACATAAACTTGACAATTCTATGTATTAATAAATACTTTTTTAAAATTTTTTTGATGAATTATCCCATCAACTTGAAAGGAAATAAAGTTAATTGGAAGTTAACTTGCATTTAACTGTTCGTTCCCGTGTCGGCCAATAGATGGCTGCACCAGTCTACAAAACAAAATTAACTGAAAATAACTGAAAATTAATTTAATTCTGCTTAAAGATGGCTAAAAGTATTAAAAAATGCATTGCATTGTGTTATGAGCTATTCTAAAAGTTTCAAATGTCTAGCCAGTCGGGAAGTTAGTTAAAAATCGATTGCAAGATTTGTACTTGACAAACACACACACAAACACACAAACAAGAAAGCAAGTTAATAAAAACATGGTAATAACAAGTTTATTTAAACTGGACCCAGAATATATGTTTATAGAGGCGATTAAGTCTGTTAGGAACTAACCCTATTCAATTCGCTCCCCTCATATTAAGAAAATGTGTCTATTATTTAGAGCTACATAAATACTGATAATCTAATACAAATGGTATATTCAGATAGCATGAACTTTTCGGATTAATGCAACAGGATTCATTTTATAAATTTCGTCCAAAAAAGGAATTTAGGAGCGTTTAAAACACAGTAGACCAGAATTTCTCCTTGAATAATTTCAAGTTCAAATTATTATTTACATTTAAAAAACGGAAAATGCCCCGAGTTGTAAAATTTATTTCACTATTACGAGGCAAGATTAAAAAGAATATTCCTTTGACACATTTACTCCATAGGTCAACATTTTGATGAGCGAATCCAATAGGGTTAGTACACAGCAGCTTTAAGTCTGTGGTACCAAGAAACCAATATTTAGAAATAACGGAAATAAAATTTAAATGTTAAAATTCTGATGAGAAATATTTGGAAAACTTACAAAAGAAAACATGAATAGTACCTAATCGAAGCTATAGCCATGTCTAATAAAATTTCAGGCTATATTTTTCAATAAATTTAAACAAAAATGGGAGCCTATTTCAGATTCCACAACTGTCCTTCATCTGCAGAAAGTGGAATTTGTTGATTTTAGCAAGTCACTTTTATCTTCCATGGAAAATTACTATTCCCTGATTTATTGCCTAAGCCTACTAGAAAGCTATCTAGCGACATTTGTTTTTCTCGGCGCTTCAAAATTTGCTAAAAAGGTGTCACCGCATTGTCATTGAATAAATTTATAGCGGGCATAGCCACCGTCTTATCAGGGTGATGCAACATTAACTTACGATGCAACAATTTCGCATGTTTTCATCATTTATTTTATTGCTCCAGAAGATTGATTCTTCGCTGTTTCTTCGTCCTTCTCCACTTACAAACTCTCCTCTACAGCTGCTTGCTGTGAAAGACATTGCAATTCTATTAGCTGTTCAGTGGTCAGCTTTTGGTTGTTCTCTTCCACAAGCTCCTCAATATCATTGTTATCCTCAAATCCCATGATATTTGCTTCCGAACCATCCATGACTACCCTTAAATATTTATTTTTCGGCAGTTGATGATCCTGGTGATGTGAAGATCCCAGTGAAGTGAAGAAGGGACTTCATCCACGTCACTCGTTATGCGAAATGTTGCTTGTTAAGCGAGCCTTTTTTTTTACGATTTATTTTGCTCGTTATGCGAAATACTCGTTATGCGAGGTACTCGTTAAGCGAGGTTCAACTGTATATCATTTCATGAGGTTTTCGAATCTTTGTGAAACTTTAATGGCTATGAACCAATATTGTGTTTTGCTATTATCACTTACGTAATATCTATAACTTCTAAAAGGTGTTTTTACTGACGATCCCTTTCTCTCCTTTCATACTTAACCAAAATCGATAAATAAGGTGTCATAGTTGTTGGGTTTTAAAGATTAAATCCTTAATTATTTTAATCTCCAGCACTTCGCTAAACTCTAAAAGTAATGATAGTACGTTATCTTATTTATTTTATTAAATTTTATAATACTCTGTAAAATATTCAGAGATTTATAAGTGAATCATACCCGCATATGCGGATATATGTCATGAATCATATGCAAATATATGTGGCGCAGTAATTGATTGGATGGCAATTACTATAAAAGCTACCCGCATTGTATTAAAGTTCGTTCCTTCTACCCTTCGCTGCCGTTCTCCCAGTTGCCAGATGTTAACAAGTTGTACCATGTTAAAGTCCTGACATGGATATTATTCGTTTGCCTGTAACAATGCCAGTTTGGTGTATCTGCAAACAGATAAATTATCTCTGTTATGTTATACTTTGTTATGTTATTCTATGTTATTAAATATCTATTCTCAACCGAAACTCAGTTTTAATTTCTCACTCTGCTACTTACATTTCTATGGCATGACTGTCACTTTAAACTCTGTATCAAAGTTCTGTCAGCTATTCTTTAAAACCACTGACTGATCATCAAAAATAGTTCCCCGATTCTGACGAATTGTTAATTCAGAATGACACACTGTATCGTTTGTCTAAAATCGTTTGACTTTTGTCCAAAAAGTATTTTCCCTGGATGCGTCAAAACGGCACGGTCAAATAGCATGCACAAAGGGGTTTTGTAATGTAAATATCCCTTTTTCCATGAGTTTGTGTCATATTTATTTTTAATATTGTCTGCAAAGGTGATTTGACGTGCACGTATCTCCTGTTTCCCTGATTTTTCTTATGCTTAACCTCCAATTTTATGGCCAAGGCCTTTTTGTAAATGGTTTTGTACTACCTTACGCACCATTGTTATTTGACTACTAAACAATTGCTACAAATGAACCGGTTCTTCATTCATCCTAGTACAAACCACCAACCTCGCCATAACATTTATTGTATTTCATTCGCATACGAAAGGGTCGCAGGGCCCACTTTGTAATGCTCTATTACAGTTTCTTTACTTCCGTTTAACACAGTGGTTCCTACACGGTGGTGCGCGGACCCCTGGTGTCCCGAGACAACCCAAGAAATGGTGCGTGAAGTCACCAACGATAAAAAAAAAAGGTTTCATTGTCTCAAAACGACTGCGAATTTTTTAACACATTTTATTTCTTTAACTCTGGGAGCAAAAAGAATTTTAGTTCCCAATTTTTTGTTCAAATTTTAAAAACATCCTGTATTTCTTCCGCTTCCTGACGTATTGAGTACCGAAAAAATCCTTGTTCTGCTTAAAATTTTCTGATATATTTTCTGTGGCGCGTACTTGCAGCGTCACAGCCATTTCGCAGCATCAGAGCAGTTGTACAGCTAGAACAGCAAATGCAACCTAAATAATTTCGTTCAATTTTGAGTTTTCGTACGCTTTTATGTTTGATATTAAGTTTTTATCTTTAATTTGTTGTTGTTACTAAGTTTACTTGTAACTTTTCATTAAAGTTGTTTATCAAAAATAGTTAGTTTATTCAGAAAATAAAACCCATTTTGGCTTCTGAAAGGACTCGTTAGAAGAGGACCCCCGACTATGTATGTATATATATATATATATATATATATATATATATATATATATATATATATATATATATATATATATATATTTATTTATTTATTTATTTATTTATTTATTTATTTATATATATATATATATAGTAGTTGGTTTCTTTTAATGGGAACACAGCACAGTTGAACTAGCTTTGCTCCCTGGTTCCACCTTCATTTATACTAAGGAACCCAACGGGGGGGGGGAATCAGGGGGTTCATTAACTCCAAACATCTACCACCACACGGAAGAGCAACGTAAATCTCAAATTGCCATCACATGTATGTTCTGTAAATTTCTGGGCTTTGATTAAAGTTCTTAGTATAGTAAAATCGATAAAAATTGGTCGAAGGTAAGTTTCTGGTTGAAAGAAAGACTCGTCAATCATTACCCCCTTACAGTTATTCTATGTACCCTACCCAGATGCCTGCGAACATCGCTTTGTTACCACTGTATTAAGATCGGTATGTCTATTGAGAAATCACAATGTGCGAGATAGGGGTCGACAATGTAAGGTCATCAAGGAATAAAATACTCGCTGACGAGAACAGACCGTAGCAAGTAACCAATTCCATAGGTCACCGTAATTTTATAGTGGTTAGTACTCGGAATAATTATAAGTGATTACTCATATTTATACATACAAATCAATTCATTAAACCTTCATAATACACATACAATCAGTACTATTCGTTACTGAATTCCGACTCCTCTATCTCGGTAACACAATACATATACAGTTCAAATTATCCCTCTTCCTATATCATATTAAATCGTTATTTACTCTTACTAATATCCTCAACTGATAAACTCACTAATACATTGCTAATATCCTCATATTAGTTATCTACTCAATATCATTCTTTATTTATTCAAAGATTCTTAACCGATACACATAAACACATTGCTAATATTATTATAACACACTAATCCAATTATTACGGAGTTAAATAACCAATATTCTATGATAGATATCTATGTATACATAACAATTCACATTAAGCTAACCCCATCTAATTACCTTCGATTACTAGTACGTACTGGGCATTGGCAGAAATACCGAAACCAAAACTCTCCTACCTTGTTTGAAGTTACGCCGTCACAATAACACGGCTCTCCTGGCAACATTGGATTCTCTGTCCGGGAGCGCTCCGCCTGGATTGGCTGGGGGGGGATCATTAGATGTCTCCGGTCCCAAGAGGCGGCAGGGTCAAGCTACGGCTGTGGCATAGGTCAGGGCACCTGCTCCGTGAAGACAAACTCGTTCCGGTTGGGCGATTGTCCCGAGTAGATGCAGGGTCATCGAACTTCTCTTGTCCAGAGTCACGGAAGGGTCAACCTACAATTGCGTCATAGTTTACGGAGCGTGTTCCGTCACCACAAACTCCTTTCGATTGGGCGATTGTCCCGAGTAGCGGCAGGTTCAAGCTACGATTGCGGCATAGGTCATCGGTCGGTTATTCTGGTACAGGGGGCTTGCACCTATTTCTCCAGTATCAGTCCAGTAGCACTTCATATACTTCTCTCATCCTCCGTCGACTTCGGGGACTTATACTCCGACGGGCGTACTGACGATACGATTTTCTGCTATCTGCATCTCCTGTGAGTTCTTAAAGTAATCAGCGCCCTCTCTATCTTTTTCACCCCGAGCAAAACTCCGAACATTTCTCCTCATGCTTTCATTGGTGGTCATCTCCTGACCAATAGGTCGATCTTGGCTCCTATTATTTGCCCGCCGTATTTTTTATCCTAATATTATTCCCAATCAAAATTTACGGGGGCGTCCGCCCTTGCACCCTTCTAGGGTTTCTCACGCTATTGTCCGACCTCCTGCTGACCTCCCAAACGCAGTCAACATCGTAAAACTGCCTAACTCTCCCCTTTGAATCTTCAATTTCAGACTCCTTTTTTTAAGTTTTTGCCTGCACAGATCATTAAATCCAGCTGGTCCCATTTTCTTGTACTCAACTTTCAATTGCCTCCTCTCAACTTGTCACATCTCATCTTTCGTTTCGCCTACGCAGCTCATTAAACCCAGCTGGTCAAGGCACTTCTTTGTCTGCTTTCCTTCAGTTATTTATTCTCTACCCCTCTAAATCTCGTTTTCCACATCTGCTGTATCCCCCTCTCTATTTTCTGATAATGTGTCGTGTCTTATTACGACATTCACCCCTTTCTTTCAAAATAAAAATTATCATACACCACCCACGTCATCTGCCTCACTTCACATCAACCTAACGCATGACATCAACCTAACGGCACATCAACCTAACGCCAACTCCCTGTGTTCACCTCTCCTTGCTGTGTACCTAAACATCATCACAAATCTCTGTTCGAAATCCATTACACTCTCCTCCTTGATCACCTATTCTCTCTCTAGCCTTCCTGCTCAATGCCCATTGCCGTACTTTTTTTGTATATTGCTTGTATATTGCGTGATATACTCGTATATTCCACAATCTTCGTACGATATTATCACACTCATGTAGTCTTATATATAACATTATTAGCCACTTTCGCATAACACTTGATATCACTATAGACAATCCCTTTGCTATATATCTCACACATTTTCATATATTAATACACATTAATACAAATAAAGATAATAACCTCATCTTTTCATAAGGTAACCTTGCACGTGAACGATAATACTTTTCACTGTTTTACCCCAAATCTAACATTATACAACCTTTAACCTGTGATGAGGAGTACTTTACGGATTACCATAATAACGTAACATTTGACGCCCTTTTTGATAGCAAAACATTAAAATATATGTTATACATTTCATATAATAATAATCAACAATCAAACAAAATATGTATATGCACTCACTAATATACTATATGTAATCATTAATTCTTGAGTAACCTAATCTTATTATAATTTTGTTCTTATGCATTGTCTCTGTCCAGTGTCACTTCAATTCTTAGGACTGACGTCTCGTTAATCGAGTTCTTTAATCACTGTTGTGGAGAGATAATTTTGTTTTCTTCCAAGGCCCAATATTTCAAACAATTCTCTTTTCTATGATTTAACCTCGTCAATTCATTAATTATGCATACAAACCTAATACTTAATAATACAGTAGAATAACAGTTTCCTATAAATTCTTATTAATTTTTCCTATCTACCTCTTCCTATCTTCCTATCTACCTCTGAATGTGAACGTTATCTACCTGTCACCTACAGCCTCGAATCGAGTTTTCTTATGTATTGTTCTCTACTCCATTTTTACCCCTTTGCAAATGTCATCAATCACTCGGCGACGCCTGTCATCCTGTGATTCAACACCCCTCTTATCCGCAGCTCTTTCCGTGCCGAAAACCTGTTTTGTCTGCTTTCTTGCTACTCGCAGGTGCTTTCACCTGTTATCTCCTGCTATTTTAAGTACTTCTCGGGTCCGCTTTCTCAATGGCCTGCTCTAACAAGTAACGGCACTGCCTGGTACCTATAACCGAACTCTGCCAAAAATCTGTTATCTTGCTTTGGCAACCCATACTACTTCCCGACCACGTGCTTTTGAACTTCTTATATCAATCGCCGCCATTGCTCAAATTCGTTATCTTGGGAGTTTCTAAGTATCGTTCCTACCTCCGTATTACACTGAAGTGCCACTGAATTAGGGATAGCAAAGCCTATGCAAATTGTGTAGCGCTGCGCATCATGTATGCGCAAGTCAGGGCGCTGTGGTAACTGCATATATAGCGCGTACTGTGGTTGTTCTGAATTAGTTGTTGGAATTGCCAGTATGGGTAAACTGCCTGATTTAGACGCCTTCGATCGCGGACAAATCGTAGGTGCGCGACGCATGGGCCATTCAATTTCCGAAATCGTCAGACAGCTAGGATTTTCAAGGTCGACAGTGTCAAGTGTATACCAAGAATACATGGATGGTGGAAAAAAACTAGCGATCGGCAAACTGCAAAGGACAGTTAGCCGTGAAAGTGCGTGGTGAGAAACGGCTCAGGCGTATTGTACGTAGCCAGCGAAGCCAAACATTAGCTCAAATTACCACCCAGTTTAATAACGGTGCCAGTTGTACAGTCAGTAAGCGGACTGTGCAACGCTCGCTTCACCGTATGGCTTTCGGGAGCCATCGACCTACGAGACTACCATTGCTCTATACTCGCCATCGGGCTGCACGTCTTGCCTGGGCAAGAGAGCACAGAGACTGGAGTGTAGAGGACTGGAAACGAGTAGCATGGAGTGATGAGTCTCGATTCCGACTACTTAACGCCGACGGGAGGCTGAGAATATGGCGTCAGGCTCATGAAGCCATGGATCCTGCATGCCTGGCTGGAACTGTACAAGGGCATGGTGGCTCAATCATGGTCTGGGGTGTTTTTTCGTGGCACAGTTTGGGATCTTTGGTGCGTGTACCAACCTCCCGCAATGCAATTCGGTACGTAGGGTTGCTGGGTGATCACCTCCATCCGTTTATGCTGTTCTGTTATCCGCACGGTAATGGAGTTTCCCAGCAAGACAACTGTACCTCTCACAAGTCCCGGTTGGCTACTGGCTGGTTGGATGAGCATTCCTCTGACTTCTCTGTCATGAATTGACCACCTAGAAGCCCAGACTTAAATCCTATTGAGCATCTTTGGGATGTTTTGGAACAAGGCGTGAAAAGCCATCACACAGCACCAAAGAACCTTACTGAATTATGGACAGCTTTAGCCAATATTTGGCAAGCCATTCCCGTTGAACATTTCCAGAAACTTGTTGAATCTATGCCTCGTCGAGTGGTAGCCGTTATCAAGGCCAGAGGAGGCCCAACTCGTTACTAGGTAGGTATCCCTAATTCAGTGGCACTTCAGTGTATTTTAACATTCCTTTTCCTTATTTCTTTTTTTTAGTGTAATCTACGTGTTTGTTATTTTGTCAATGGTATGGCCGTATTTTATTGATTTTAATCATAGCCACTAAATTTTAAACAAAGCAACATTTCTTGCTTTATTCACCGATTTGTATATTGATTTTAATCATAGCAACTAAATTCTAAACCTAGCAACATTTCTTGTTTTAGTCCCCGATTTGTATAACTACTATATTTTAACTCATATCGTCCTAATTATCTTTTCCGTTTCGTTTTCTACTTTAATGTTTCATCTCTATGTATTTAATTTTATTTAATTGCCTTTCACACCGTTATTTGTGTCAAATATTTCATGCTTTCGATACTCGTTGTTGCAGGATTATCAATGTTTTCGTATTCCTATGCCACATATCATTGACTTTAACATAATTTCATTTTATTTATTTGTTTATTTCTTATTTGATTTGACCGCTCCTTCCCCTGGATTTACGCTGCTTTTTTTTATGGATTTACCATGCGTGATTATTGCCGATGGCTACCTCAGTCTTCAGGTAAGTGTTAAAATTTTCACAATGTTATTTTATTACTCCCCGTATATGGTGATATATTTGTTTATCAATCTGATAATTACGCAACTTCTATTTATTTATATCGAGTGTTCCATTCTTGTGTGTTGAATTCCTAATTCTATCACTCATAATAGAATTCTCTATATGCGTATTTCTCCCCACGGGACTTAACTTCGTATCATGCCTATCAGTGTAACTGTATGTCGTATATTTATTTATTTATTTTTATTTTTTTTTATTTTTTTAAATTACATATTAATTTCCTTATGACTCCTACCTTAATTATTGCATTGAATGATTTCCCATTACCTTTTGAGATTATTATTTATTGATGGTATTCTTATTTATTTATTAAGTCATTCATGTTTTTGTTTTGTTTTTGTACTGTTGCCATCAATCCTCATATTATATTGTCCCTAATTGCCTTGGTTAATTTGCGAACTTTATCTCACTTTATATTTCTGATTATTTTAACTGTATTCTATTTTATTTTACAATGCCCATTTTTACTAAGTGCTAATTTATTCGCGTGCATTTTTACCAATTTTACCGCTCAAGTATTATCTATTTCCTCATTATGTATTCAAGAGTATGTTTCCTGCGCTCTTGAACTCTTCCTCCTCTAATGCCTGGGTGAAATTTTTAAGTAACCAGTCCTATTCACCTCCTCTGTGGGCGTGTTTTTTTTAATGGGGACATCTTTACTTCCCGTGTTTGTTTATTTACCTTTTTTTTAAAGAGTTCTTACCATTAGTAAATTCTTGTTATTATTCTTGTGAAATTCTGCGAATTTTATTCGCATGTATTTTAATGACTTTCTGTGGATCGCTGATATTTCTCAATAAGACCTTTCAATTACTACACAATTTACTAATTTGACACATTTCGGGGTATATATTATATTATTTTTGCTTTGTTTACGTATGTTATTTTTTGCGATCTCTTTTTTAGTTGACTTTATTATTATTATTATTACTATTTATTTATTTGTTTATTTATTTATTTCGTATCTTCCTATCCTTTTCTAATAGTGTGATCTGACTACTTTATTTAAATTGATTTTTATTATTGTGCGCGGTGACTTTATAAATCTCAATAACGTGTTTCTATCTCTGTAAATTCGTATGATCTCAATCTCTACCTTTAATTGCTTATTTAATGCCTTGATTGAATTTAATCGTCGCAAACTTACAATCTCTCCTATGATAATTTGAATATATCTTTCGCGCCGTTGATAGCGTATATACCTCTTGCGTGAATTTCGTGCATTTGATTCATTACTATGCGACTGTCCTTACGCGGCTGCCTGATCACGAATGTTTAAAACGGCTTTCTGATTATTCATACCTTCTTTAGGTTTCTTATCCGCTATGAGTAGTGTGTTAACATACATTGCGTTAATATTATTTAATTGTTGCTCGTTCTTTACTGAATTTTGTCGTATCGTACTGTGTGATTTCTCTAATAGCTCCGTATCCAACTGTTTCGGTTTTTTGCAATTCGTTTTGCCCTTTTCTTTTGATCTTCGTTTATTTTGTTTCCCGCGACCTTCGTAATTCTGTCTGAACTTTTTTAATATTTCGCAATCCTTAAGAAGGTGCCCCGTATATTCCCAAGCGTCACAAACTGGAGGTTGTTTAGTTTCTTTTAACTGTAATTTTATTCGTTTAAATTCATCGCAGTTTTGAATTAAATGTCCGTTACTTTCGCATGCGAGGCAAAATTCTGTATTATTGTCATCCTGTATCTCTACCTTTTGCGCTACTGCCCTCTCCTGTTTAAACATAGTTTTATCCTTCTGCGCTTCATTAAAATTTAATTCCTCCTGCTTTTGACCTCTGCAATTTTGACTTTTTGTCGCGTCCTCATTACTTATCATACACCCTATTTCGGCCTTACATTCCTGCTCGTTTCTTATGCATTCAATTTGTTTTGCACTATTCACTGCTTCCTGAAAATTCTGTACATTTAATTCTCGCAACTCTTTTTCCATATCTTTATAGACCGCTTGCAAAAATTTAAATAACATAACTTGTTCTGTAGCTTCGTCCCCTTTAAATTGCATACTAAAATATTCTAGAGTATCCTGTTCAACTTCTATTGCCAATTGCTCAAAATTTTCTTCGGGCCTTTGCCTAATGTTTTCAAAACCTCTCTGTTTCTGCAGTGTTCTGCAGATCTTCTAATCCCCTTGTCATTAATTCATCTGTTGTTTTTTTGCTAACAGTTATATTATTAATTATTGCCTTAAAATTTTAACACGACTGTTTATCACTTCAGCAATTTCTTTTGCAAAGTCTACCGCCTCTTCAAAAGTTGGTGGACATAATGCCACTAATTCTTTTGCTATCTCCTGTCGTATTGATTTTATGAATTTATCTAGCATTATCTGGTCTATTTCATAAGTTTTCGCAACTTCCGACCCCAAAAATCGATACACTACGCCATTTATATGTTTATAGACATTTTCAATTTTCTGGCCTGGCAATTGTATAATCTTTTGAAAGGCAACATGGTTCATTAAATCTTCCGCGTTTCGTGGCATTTTAGAAATTACTTTTTAAATCTAACTATCTCAAATAATATTTTATTGTTCCTGTATACACTTCCCTTAATTCCGTGCAATTTCTACTGTATTATAACCTTCTAAAATAATCTACCCGCGCTATTCTTTATCGCGAGCATAGATATCTATCACAAATATATATATACAGTTTAATCACTTGATTCATACTCATACACAAAGTGGTTAGTACATTGCGTTGTGTCCGCAATAACCCAGGTTCGAATCCTGGTCACGGCACCAATTTATGTCACCGTAATTTTAAATTGGTTAGTACTCGGAATAATTATAAGTGATTACTCATATGTATACATACAAATAAATTCATTAAACCTTCATAATACATATACAATCAGTACTATTCGTTACTGATTTCCGACTCCTCTATCTCAGTAACACACTACGTATACAGTTCAAATTATCCCTCTTCATATATCATATTAACTCGTTATTTACTGTTACTAATATCCTCAACTGATAAACTAACATATACGTTGCTAATATCCTCATATTAGTTATCTACTCAATATCATTCTTTACTTATTTAAAGATTCTAACCGATACACATAAACACATTGCTAATATCTTTATAACACACTAATCCAATTATTACGGAGTTAAACAAACAATATTCTATGATAGATATTAATGTATATATAACAATTCACATTAAGCTAACCCCCATCTAATTACCTTCGATTACTAGTACGTACTGGACATTGGCAGAAAAAGGAAAACCAAAACTCTCCTATTTTGTTTGAAGTTACGCCGTCACAATAACAGGGCTCTCCTTTTCTGTCCGGGAGCGCTCCGCCAGCATTGGCTGGGGGGAAATCATCGGATGTCTAAGGTCCCAAGAGGCGTCAGGGTCAAGCTACGGCTGCGGTATAGCTCAGGGTACCTGCTCAGTCAACACAAACTCGTTTCGGTTGGGTGATTGTCCCGAGTAGATGCAGGGTCATCAGACTTCTCTTGTCCAGAGCCGCGGCAGGGTCAAGCTACAATTGCGGCATAGGTCAGGGGGCGTGTTCCGTCACCACAAACTGGTTTCGGTTAGGCGATTGTCCCGAGTAGCGGCGGGTTCAAGCTACGATTGCGGCATAGGTCATCAGTCGGTTATTCTGGTACAGGGGGCTTGCACCTATTTCTCCAGTATCAGTCCAGTAGCACTTCATCTACTTCTCTCCTCCTCCGTCGACTTCGGGGGCTTATGCTCCGACGGGCGTACCCAAGATACGATTTTCTGCTATCAGCGTCTCCTGTGAGTTCTTAAACTAATCAGCGCCCTCTCTATCTTTTTCACTCCGATCAAAACTCCAAACATTTCTCCTCATGCTTTCATTGGTGGCCATCTCCTGACCAATAGGTCGATCTAGGCCCCTATTATTTGCCAGCCGTATTTTTTATCCTAATATTAATCCCAATAAAAATTGACGGGGACATCCTCCCGTGTACCCTTCTGGGGTTTCTCACACTCCCACATTCTCACGCTATTGTCCGACCTCCTGCTGACCTCCCAAACGCAGTCAACATCGTAAAACTGTCTAACTCTGCCATTTTAATCTTCAATTTCAGAGTCCTTTTTTTAAGCTTTTGCCTGCACAGATCATTAAATCCAGCTGGTTCCATTTTCTTGTATTCAACTTTCATTTGTCCACTCTCAACTTGTCACAACTCATCTTTCGTTTCGCCTACGCAGCTCATTAAACCCAGCTGGTCAAGGCAATTCTTTGTCTGCTTTCCTTCAGTTATATATTCTCTACCCCTCTAAATCTCGTTTTTCGCACCTGCGGTATCCCCCTCTCTATTTTCTGATAATGTGTCGTGTCTTACTACGACACCATAACTTAAGTACGCATAGTTAATGGCCCACTCACCATACTAAAAAATCTAACTGCGAAACAAAAAGAAATGTGTCTTTGTTATTGCACATGCGCATAAGAGACAATTTTTGCCTCTTTCAGTTTGGGTCTTTCTCTTGTCTTTGCACTTTGAAGTCTTAAAAAGAGTCCTACTTTTGTCTTTGTCGCCATGCATAGAAAAGCAACAAAATGTTTTTGTCTTTCGATGCCGTTGCTGTTGGTGTGGAGTCACCATAAGAACCAAAATTATGCTCCGTGAAATCGAGGAAGAAAAGGAAGAAAGAGAATCAACTGCGAAAGAAATTGACGGCAAATTCAATATTGTAACACAAGAATCTGAAAACCAAAAAAGCAAATTGGAAATTTGAGGTAGAAAGACTACGACACACGAGTAGCCAAAATGGTCTTATTTAGAACTGGTCAATTTTGATAATGCCTGGAACTTCTTACCAAACAAATCAAAAGAAACAAATCGTTTCAATAATAAATCAAATACAAAAATAATTCATGTAGCCGCCACCAATTCTTTGGAAACCCTGTCATAAACACTGCTTCTGTAAAATGTAACTTAATGTGTTCTCCTCTAGGTAAAAAAAAACACCTAATTAAATAAAGATGGGGCTGCACAAGTCACAGAAAGGAAATGAAAATTAAGGTGAGTAGTGATATGGTTGAATTAGCACAAACTGAAGAACCCGACAAGAGCACTAATGATAGGTCAAAATCAAATACAAGCCCAAATCATTTAACTGATACAAATTAAAGCAAATTAGATTTCTACATCATCTATTTCTGCAGTAATATGGATTTAACGGTGTGGAAGTAAAATCCTTGAGATTAATGTCTCCACAAAAAACTGCGATGCAGGAAAAAATCATATGTTAACATGGTAACTTTTCTTAGAGATTAGTTTTTTAATATGATTTACAAATGATGAGATATTGTGTGATAATGTGCTCACATGTATGAGACAAAATGCACAATACAACTGTTTGATGGATGTAATAGAAAGTCTTTCACACTTTGAAGAATGAGAGACCAGGAAACTTTGTTGCTGAAATTCATCGTGGCGTGCAGAAGCCAAATATTGATTTACGATTTCAAGGAAACCAGTAGCTATAGAACTATTGCTGCGTTCTATTGTTACAGACTTATAGTTTAGAGGGGAAAAAAGAGGTATATACTCAGCTGTTGAGAGAAGCGTGAATGAATATTGAAATTCATTCAATATTGTCACATGGTCGTTTTGAAAATAAATATCCTTCATTTTGAAGTAAACATACATTTTCTTTTTTTATACTCATGTACCTGTTCACATAACCATATGAATTTGAATTTCAAATAACTAAGTGATTCGAAAGGTATTGTTTTGCGTACCTTCCAACTCCGTTATTTCATATATTAAAGAATCGGTATTTTGAATTTCTGCATTAAAACTGAAAATAAAATGAGAATTTACCTTGAATTTCTTCCCATGCACAATTATGAAACATATATTTATACACCATAATAAAATGAAACTTTCTGTTCCAATTTTTTCCATTCAAATGTTTTTTCCGAAAAACACAACATTGCAACGAAATGTCACTTCGTGTTTTGTTTCCTTCTAAAAGTGATCAGATTCCCATAAATTGCCCGTTTTAAAATGTGTATTGATTAGGATGTATAGTCCATTTGGTAAAGGGGATTTGTAAACTGAAGCTGATCAGAGAACAAACACCACGCTAAGCTTCCTCCATCTAGTTTATTAAAAGTGTCACACATAGATGCAGACCTTTGCTGTCTCCCACACATGTAGCTTCACCTTCGATAAGAGTCACACACTTAGAGAATATGAATAGCTTTACAATCTGATGTACTGCAATATTACCCAACTGATCCATCCTTTGATTTTCGTTTGCAATCTGTAAATTTTCCTAGGCCAAGGAGAGATTAAGATCCTCTGAACTCCATAAAAATTGGTTAAAACCTTTTGACTCACATTTTTCTTACCTTTAACTACTTTCTTTTTCGTGCAGGCAAGATAAAAATCATACGGAAGTAATTTCAGTTTTTAACTGTCACAATCATTAAATGGATTACAGAAAACTATAGCTGCATGAGGGTTAAGAAATCCACCTATTAGCAGTAATTCAAATGTTGTTGCCACATACACTGCTGGCCACCCAAATTGCAACACCAAGAAAGACAAGAGATATCACAACAAAATTTATTTTGTAGATAACATGTTGACCAAGTATCGAATAATTAAATTTATAGACTTCTGTGAAGAGTGGTTCCTGCCAAAATCAGTAGCCAGAGTAGCCGCCATTGTTGGAGATCACCGCTGCCACACGCCTCGGCATTGATTCAAAGAGACTTTGGATGAGTTCTTGGGGTACAGCAGACCAAGCAGCTTCCACACGTTGCCAAAGTTGATCTGCTGTGGCAGCGGGGGATGGAATCTGGGTCAATCGTAGAGCAACCATAGACAACATGTTTTTTATCGGCGAAAGATCCGGAGAGCGAGGCGGCCAGGGTAGCAATTCAATCTGGCGATTGACGAAGAACCGTTGGACAATGCGTGCCACGTGTGGAAGCGCATTATCCTGTTGAAATATGGCTGTGGGCAAGCCCTGAAGGTAAGGAAGGACAACTGGCTCCAACACCTCGGAGATGTAGCGCTGGCTGTTTAAAGTATCGACAATGCGTACTAGAGGTGTGCGAGAGTGATATCCAATACCACCCCATACCATAATACCCGGCGCAGGACCAGTGTGGCCGTGCATAACGCAGCTGTTCAGCATCCTCTCTTCACGGTGTCTCCAGACTCGAATGCGACCATCGTGGTGTTTCAGACAGAAGCGTGACTCGTCAGTAAAGACAATTTCATTCCATTCTGCCGTCCACATCCTTCTGTCATCGCACCATAGGCGGTGGAGACGTCTGTGGTTCTGCGTCAAGGGTAGACAAAGCAATGGACGTCTTGCGGACAGACCACTCTGCTGTAAACGGCGCCGAATGGTACGCGCAGACACTGGATGATGCGTTACAGACTGCATGTGCGGTGGACATGTGCAGACTGCATGCGCGGTGGTAACAGACTGCATGTGCTATGGTTCGTGATGTTACTGAGCGATCCGTCACTGCCATTCGCACAATTTTCCTGTCATCACGTGAAGTGGTGCTCTGAGGTGGATGCGATCGAACACGCCGGTCCGTCGTACCCTCCTACATCCAACGATCACATATCCGCATTACAGTTGTTTGGTTTCGTCCAAAACGACTAGCGATTTCCCAGAA
Organism: Dolomedes plantarius; assembly: GCA_907164885.2. NCBI lineage: Eukaryota > Metazoa > Arthropoda > Arachnida > Araneae > Dolomedidae > Dolomedes > Dolomedes plantarius. Next base: position 4,977,388 of record OU015490.1, on the reverse strand, counting down.
AGCTAATCTGCAATCTCGGTGGGCCTCTATCCTTCCTCTGTCGAGCTAGGATACTTGATCAAAAGATGATCGATGTTTTCGACGAGGCATAATTGATAGTTTATCCTCGTCCTTTTTTTGTTTTTTGAAAAAAACAAAAAAAACACAATTGCCGAACTTGAAATCGTCGAAATCTCCAAGCCTTAAATAGCGCTTTGAAGTGGCGCCACGGGCGCGCGTGATGTGCGTCTGCGCTGAAATTCTAATCATTTGCATATCTCACCTCCTCTAATGCATGTTGAAAATTTCATGTTATTTGCATGTTTCCTTCAGGGTGTTGCATTTACATTGGCCAGCAGTGTATTTTTCTAATATATTATTACACAAAATCCTTTTTTACAAAGACTTTTTACACGATTTTGAAATAACACTGTCTAAAAAATATTCTAATCCTGTTTCTGCACGATCGATTTTATTTAAAGGATTAAAAATGTCAATATGTTTGATTTTTTTATCATTCGGCATAAAGTTTTTTTTCATATACTGCACCAAAAAATGAACAACTTCTGAACAAAATTAATGACTAGAAACAATTTTCAATAAAGGACTGCATAAACCATACATATGTGGCATTATATAAAATAAAATCATCTACATTAAATACCTGCTGGAAGGCTATTTACCCAGAATGTGTGAGAGCTTGAAACTTTCATTGATGATTTTTCAATTCAGATTTAAACAATCGATTTCTGGACATGGTTTCGAAAATGTAGCGGTTGACGTTATAAATTAATTAAGACTGAGCCCCTTACTTTGAAATCACGTTCGAACGGGATGATTAAGAAGTTGGCAGCAAGGACGATGATTCGCTAAAGTAATCCTTGAAGACATTCAAATTTTCAACAAAGTGGAAAGTTATTTTTAGTCGAATGGTCCCAATATTGAAATTTCAATCATATCTGAAATCTTCTATAGCACACTACAAAGAAATTTACAAACAGCTATCCAAGACAGTTTCACAACGATCTGCTGCAGAATTTAAGACTAAAAGTATCCAACCTTAGTTAGTCATCAGAGGATTTTCCTGAAAATGCGAAAACCTATGAAAGTACTGCACAAATTTCCGCGGACGGAAACTATTCTGCCCCCAGCACAGCACAAAAGAATGCAATTAGTTCTAGAAAGCAAATCCAAATAATAAACCGTCTAATAGTATATATTTTTTACTTTGTTTCTGAATTTGTGAATTTTAAAAATTTTAAATAAAGATTTGATTCAAGTGAATTTCAAGAGACTGCAATTTTTTTTATGTTTAAGAGTGTTAAGAATATGATTTTCCTTACGTTTTATGCGTATAATTTGCTCGAATATCGGAATAGATAAATAACTGCATTCAATTTTTCAATTATTACTTAATTATTTCTTAATTCTCGTACGTATTTCATAAATTTAATTGGGGACATTTATAAAATCTTCAATGTAAAATCGCTGAAAACAATGCTCCTTAAAACCCGGTATGAATAATTATTGGCCTCAAACTTCTAAATTGGGGACATTTATAAAATTTTTAAATCCCCCTTATAAGCAAAAATACAAAATTTTTAGCTATCAACCACACCCAAAAAATATTTATTAGAGAATGTTAAATTAAATTTATTTATTGGTTAAGTTAGGTCTTAATCTTACATAGCATGATTTTGAATGACTAAAAAAAGACTATGTCCTTCATCACTAGTAAATGCAAACAGGAAATTTAAGTAAACACATTCATATTATTGATTCAGTTGTAAAATTTCCTACAGAGTACCGAATCACATTTCTACTATTTTAACTTCCGTTATTTTTTTCACCATTGCAGCAGGACATCATACGATCCGCACGTGGAACTGACTTCTGGAACTTTTGTTTTCAACTGCACACAATAATTTTAAGGGAATTATAGTACTGCAAATTTCATTTCAGCGTCAATTTACATTGTTCTGAAACTTCAGACTTGATTCAGTTGTAAACTTTTGCTTGCATACCTTAATTCTATATTTTTATTATTAGACATCCATGCAAACGTTGCTGATACCATTTACACAGGAAACTCTCTACTGGATATACATATTCCCTGTTTATTTAATAGCACGCACATTTCCTTTGAGCATGCATTTACGTTTTTGGGAAACTCCAGACTTAAAATTGCGACACTTAATGCATTTGTTTTATTTTTATTGCAAATACGAAAAAAGAAATTTAATACGAACCTCACAAATTCTGTATGTATATTTTAACTGCGCATTATTTAAACCCGATGGTTACTAGTGCATTGTTGATAATGAAATATGTATATATATATATACAACGCTCGTGTAGCTAAGTATAACCGATACTACTAAATAGGTATTCATTCGCTTCGCTAACGTTCCTTAGCATTTTACATGATGATTTATTTTGTATTACTTTTTTTATACATGGCAGCGCCTTGTTTGATGAATAATTTCAACGCAGATAATATTATGGAGGACGGCGCAAAATGCTTTTGGCGCATGCTTTGTGACTTAGGTAAGTGTAACTTTCAAGTTTTAAACAACTCTTAAGTTTTACTTGGCATAATATGTTATGTTTGAATTATTTTACTCAAAAGGGGTAGATTTGCAAAGATGAATTATAAAATATGTCTCAATTAGTCTACTCATACGTGATAGATATTTGAAGATAAGTAAGAAAATATGTCTCAGTTAGTTTACTCATAAGTGATCGATTTCTGGAGATAAATATTTATTAATTAATTCTTTATTCGAGTGGTTTACCAGAGGAAAAACTTTAAATGTAAAAATAATAAATCTGTCTATTATTTTGATTAACACATGACAATTTCGTAAAAAGAGGTTGAGTACAATCGATGCATATATTTATGATATTTGAAATTAACAATGCACGGATCATCCTACTCAACTGGGCATCCCAACAACCCTAATTTCATTTAGTTTAATCATAAGGGATAATTTTGGGATGATAATTAAGAAAATATGTATCAATTAGTTTATTCATAAGGGATAGATTGGTGAAGATAAGTAACAAAATATGTCTCAATCTGTTTCCTCATAAGTGATAGATTTGTGAAGGTAAATGCAAAAATATGTCTCAATTATTTTACTCATAAGTGATAGATTTTTGGAGAAAAATAAGAAAATATGTCTAATTTAGTTTATTCATATGGTATACATTTTTGAAGATAAATATGTCTCAATAAGTTTACGCATAAGTGCTAGATTTGTGAATAAATAAGAAAATATGTATTAATTAGTTTTCTCATCAGTGGTAGATTTATAAAAATCAGTAAGGAAATATGTCTCAGTAGTTTCAACTAAGGTATTTCTATATTAATAATTAATTCGAGTCTTTTACCAGAGGAAAAACCTTAAATATAAAAACATTAAAGCCCTCAGTCAATTTTCCCAAAGTTATGATTTTGCATATATTTATAATACAATAAATTAACTGTGCGCAAAACTTTCAAAACAGCTGTGCATCCCAATAATCCTAATTTCATTTACTGATCAGCAGTATGAATTTCAAACGCTTTTTATCAATTTTAAGTTTGAGAACTAAGTCATTAAGCTAGGACAATATAACAAATTTCATATGTTTTAATTCCAAGTAATTGGGAAACACGAAATATAATTTTTCTTCAGCTTTGAAGCAAATTTATTTCCCCGAAAAGCGAACTATAAAATTTCATGCTCTTATATGATTTTTTTTATTTCATTATAACTCTGAAATTAAACACACGCAAGGGAATAACAAAATGTTTTATTTTGTATAATCTAAAGAGTACTGTTATAATGTATTTCTTTATCAAGGTATGCATGCTGATATCAAGAAAAACATAGATCCTCTCTTTGATAGTGTAAGCATTTTTTATTTCTTTTTCACAGCAAAATATATTTTATTAAGTTGGAAATATTTATTTTTGGGGAAAAAATAATTTTTGAGAAATGAGTATTTTGTGAATTACGAGTTGTTAATACTTCTGTTACCCTTTATTCTTGCTACATCAGTGGTTCTCGATCTTTTTTCCCCCTTTCCCCCTTCACCATAGTTTAGAAAATCTTTCTCTCCTCCCAAAGACTGTCTAATTCAAAAGGTGCATTTCAAATAATATGCATATAATACTGATTATTTTTTTTACTGTATTAGTACATATACATTTATACCAATTATTATTATAGCAGAATTTTACAAATTCAGCAGAAAAAAAAAATATGGATTGTTTTCAAAACTTGGTTAAATTAGTTTGTAGAGTATAGCTCACTTCTACCCAGACTTGGGTGTATATAATTTGAAGTGGCACTCTAAATGAATTTGACACAAACACAGTTTATACATGAAACAATGTTTATTGAATTCGTTGCACATATAGAATTTGCTTTTACAGCAATAAGCATACGTACTACTTGTACGGAATATATATTAACATTCAATAGAAATACAATTTGCAAATACTCACAAACCAGCAGAGAGTCAAACCAGCAGTACTGCCACGTAAACTTTGGGACCCCTAAGCACAAGCGCCGGTTAACCCCTGGAACTGCTTACCTCGTAGCTCCCTCTCGCTTATCTATCAACTTTAGCAACAACCTTCCTTCAACCTCTGTATAAATCAAGCTGCTTGGTATTTATACCAAGCGCGTATGCCGAAATTAGCATATCTCAAGCAGCTTCTTTCATTCATTCACTCAAAAGTTCAATTCTTGTGAATCGAATCTTATGTATACATTACACTGGCCTCCCTCGAAAAAAAAAATTAGCTAACTGAGGCCTGAACGGCTTCAGTTAACTAATTGAAAACGCGTGCTGGTCTGACTTTTTACATAATGGGTGGCAAAGCCAAAAAAACCTTCCATACGTTGTGTGGGGGAAAAACACCACTCCCATTTTACAAAACTAACACCGAAGGGTCCAGGTGACACCATCAAACAGTGGATTTGCAGAGTTGCGGATACTGGGCTTGCCAACTGCGCCCTAGAAAGTCTATTTTAGTTAAAAGTGTCAACACAATTGCACAGCATGACATTTCTTGGTTGTTTGCAGATGCTCTCCCTTAACTCATAATTCCCATGTGTTATGTTTTGTGAAGTTAGTACATTAGTGATTTAATTATTATATTATGCAGTATGTATTTTTTTTCTAGTCACTACATGTCCCCTTCAAAAATTTATAAAACAACAGTATGCCGTTTTTTTTATTCATTGGCTCATCCCTTCCCCTCACAATGTTTACACAGTATATATAATGGGGAATTTCAAACCAGTTTGGTTCGTTTTTATTGAAGGGGGTGGGATAGAATAAGAGAATGTATACAAGACTTGTTCATGAAGGCAGCAACTTCCCTGCACCAGTCTGTCCATTCCGTGGAACCTCTCTTTATGGTCGCAGTCCTGTAAAGGGATTCGTTGACCGTGTGGGCATCCTTCGTGCAGCAGGGCGTTGGTCCTGAGGCGCTGTTCCGGCTTGACGATGGACAGGAGGTCTCTTGGGAGGAGGCCAACCTTGCTGGGCGGCTGATATCTTGCGTTTCCTGTACTTATGCAAAGGAGCTTTAAAACTGTCATCTATCCATTTCATAACCTTGTGTACCTTATCAGCGACACATTCATCCTTTGATGGAGGCTTTGTAGTGCACACTTTACTTTTCTCCGTTCTTTTTAGAGTATAGGCATTAGATTTTAATGCAGATTCTATTTTTTCAAACTTATACGCCGCACCAACGTGTTTAGTTACTGGCTTTATCTCGCCCTTTATGATACTTTTACAATTTAGTTCGCCGCTTGTTTCATGTTTTTCAACAACCTGACTCTGTATTTCGTATTGGTGCTTATACGACCTATTGTTTACCGACTTAATTACTTCCGTATTAGCAGTTTTAATGCTGGAACCTGAAGGCGTTTTTTCTCGTTTTTTATCCCCCTTAACCTTAGTTTTATCTTCTTTTGACGAAATGTCTCTTTGAAACTTGCGATATCAGAATCGTTATCATTTAAATTCTTTAACACTGCTTCAGTTTTAGGAAGATTAAGCTTTTTGTACTCGTGCGTTTTAATGCAAACTACGTCTATAACTTCTGAAGCATCAGCTAAACTATTTACAGTATAACTCTGTGTCAACTTTTCATACTGATTCTCAGTCTGGTTTTCATATACTTTATTTAAGACCATATTATCAACCTGGCCTACACAATCCCCATTCGGCTGGGAACTTGAAATAATATCATCATTACCTAGCGAGTTCCTATTATCGTTTAAAGAATTTTTATTGTCGTCAACTAATAAGTATTCACTAACTTCCGTAACGCATACTTCGTCATCTACTAAATTTCCTTTATTAACAGATGTGTGAAGATCATCTAAAATATCAGGTATAGCATTAATAGAAGTATCAGATGATTTATTTTCTAAACCACTAGCATTAGTATCGGCACTATTTTCAGAAATTTGCACTGGAATTACCACATTATTCCAGCTAGGATCACTTTCATTATAAGCCACAAAAATACCCCGACTTTCACTATTCTCAAAATAATGATTACTGCTCGGACAAGTTAACACATTTGACCACACAGTTTCAACAGTTTGAACCATATCATGTGAATCTACTTGCCAGTGCACGTAAGGTGCTTGCATATTATTTACTTTAAGTGCATTAATTTCATTGTAACACCGTGAGCTTTTATTATTTCGCCCGCGATGCTGGTTTCGCTGTTGGTTTGAAACTCGCGAAAAATTTTGGCTGGGGTGGATAAAACTTCTCGTACCTGAGTGAGAGTAAGGGGTAGCGAAGAAATGTCTATTGTCATGTTTAGCTAAAGATTGAAGGAGGGTAACCTTGGTTGTAATATTTTGATTGTCTAAAAAATCTTATACACTTGGCGTCAAACGTTGGATAACTATTTTTAAGATTACCCCTGCCGTCATTCCTTCTAAATATTCCTCACACTTGGAAATCTTTTCCATAGCAAAATCTAACGCAGACTGACCTTCACGTTGCCTTAGCGAATAAATTTCCGCTTCAATTTGACTTTGATTAAAGGTCTTTGGAAAAACGCTAAGAAACTGTTGCTTGAATGACAAATAGTCAAAAATCCGATTACTGCTTTTCATACACGTGTACCACTGAAATGCACTATCTCTTAAAGCGGGTAGAGAAATTTTAAGTTTATCCCCCTCTGGGGTGCATTGTTGCTGAAAGTAATGCTCAATTTTCTTTAGGAATTCGCTTGAGGGGCCGCCATTGCAGGTGGCTTCGAATGGCGCAAAATGCTGAACCATAATCACCCGAGGAAAATTTCCAGCAGGGTTTTGTTGTACAACACTCATTTTCAAATAGTATATAAGTACTTGCAACAATTTTATCAATATAAGTACACAGTACACAGTTTAATTTTAATTATGTTGTTCGTTATAAATGTAACGCTAACAACCAGGTTATATATAAACTTTCGGGCGCCACTTTATAGTATACTAGGGGCACTCTATTTGAATTTGATACACAGTTTATACATGAAATAATGTTTATTGAATTCGTTGCACATATAGAATTTGATTTTACAGCAATCAGCATACTTAATACTTGTACGGAATATATATTAACATTCAATAGAAATACACTTGCAAATACTCACAAACCAGCGAGAGTCAAACCAGCAGTACTGCCACGTAAACTTTGGGCCCCCTAAGCACTAGTGCAGGATAGCACCTGGAGCTGCTTACATCGTAGCTCCCTCAACTCGCTTATCTATCAACTTTAACAACCTTTTTTCAACCTCCGTATTAATCAAGCTGCTTGGTATTTATACCAAGCGCGTATGCCAAAATTAGCATATATCAAGCAACTTCTTTAATTCATTCACTCAAAAGTTCGATTCTTGTGAATCAAATCTTATGTATACCTTACAAGTTTTATTATGTTTGGATCTAAATAATTAATAGATTAAAGTTAATGACATCAGATTAAAAATAATGCTACATGCTCAAGAACGGATTTAATCTGTGACATTCAATAAACTTTGTTGAAAAGCGCAGATTAAGTTAAAAGCAAACTACAATTTTACAGATTATACATAATATAAAAGGCATCCCACTTTTCTGAACAGTGGCTCTCATTTCCCCACTGAAACCATAAATTTCCCCCCAAGGGGGTATTCCCCCACTAATTAGGTACACAAACTGCTGGAAGAGGGTAGTTATAATTCAGTGAACATAAATGAAGCAATCCATGTTTCAATTCATATGGTTAGGCAGTAGTCAGTAAGCTCTAAATTTCAATCTTAATCAATTTATGTCCCAAAAATGTCAATAAAAAGCTTATCAACAGGCAAAATAATTTTATGATTATAAATCTGGCAAATCAAGCAAAACTTTTCAAATTTCTCATGAGTGAAAATATAAATTATTAACTGAAAGAAATTCTCAGAAATTCTAACACTATAAATCAATATTATTTTAAACAAATGATGACTATTTGCAGGAAATTTTGATCTCAATTATTTAAATTTTCATACTCAATCTTGATGTTAAAGCGAATTGGGCGTACTTTACTTTTTTATATTCACCTAGATGTCTTTAGCTAAATCTTTTTTTCTTTAAATTTTCGTAAGGATGTCCTTCTTATAAAAATAATTTCAATCGCCAAAAATATACATTTATAGAAGGCCGAATGAATCGAATCAATTCTGTAGGCTCTAAAAATTAGATTTTCTTACTAAAGACTATTCTAAAGACTATTCCTACTTTTCTAGGATCAGAATAGTGAAATTTATACCATAAGAAATATTATTCTTGAATTATGCTGCAATTCCCTGTCTCTCTCTGAAAACGGTTATTGAAAATATCCCGATTCAAAGAGTGAAAGAAATTCAAACAAGATATTGTTTATAATCTAGGTCTGTGTGTATAATGCTGTCACGAGATAAGTTATTCCTAACTCTTTACCTATAGACAGTGGAAGCCCTCTTGGTGAGACTAAAGGAAATAATGCCTGAAAAATCCAAATACATAATGACACTGGCAAATTCACGATCAGCAGACAAGTGGAAAAATGACATAACCAAAAATCTTTGCGGTCTTACCAAAGAACAAAGAGTAAGTTACATTTTTATTACAATCTCAGTACAATTTCATTACAATTATTTATACTTTATAAGCGCGTGGATGATAAGAGCATCTTCCTCTGAGATTTAAGTAACATTTAAAAAAAAACGTAACTTTTTTAATGAGACTAAACCACATCCTTTCACTGAAATCAACGAATTTATAAGTTTGGTTTGGTTTGGAGCGCTACGGTCAACTTTTTTCTACACGAGGGCTAATTATACCGGGCCCTACATTTTAAAGCCGATTCCGAATGGCTACAAACATCCATGCCAACAGTGGGACTCGAACCCACAAGATTTGAACCGAATGCCAGAGCCTTAGCCATTTGGCCATCGCCTGGCAACAGCGAATTTATAATATGCAGTCCAAATTTAGAATTTGATGAACGAATAACGGTAATATCTAACTCGAAAAAAAGTCACGCTTTATAAAATATTTGGAACTCATTTCTTTTTTTAGGGGAGAGTCGGTCTAGACGAATTCATAAAATGCATGCCAAATTTAGACCGTCTCTCCCCTAAAAATAATGAGTTCCAAATATTTTTTAATGTGCGGTTTTTTTCCCAGAGAGTAAGTACCGTTATTCCTTCATCTAATTCTAAATTTTAATCATTTTTCCAAATAGTGAGGCTCAAATTTCTTACTTCCGCTGCTTTAAGAATAAATTTTACAAGTAATGAATCAGGGGCTTATAAAAAATACGCAAAAAAACTTTTCTCTTTCTCCGCTTCTATCTTTTAGGTAAATGCGCGATTTTTTTAAATTTTAGTACTGCATATTAAAAAGCAAACCCAGGAAGTGGTTTTTTATTGGAATTTATCATTCGGCACCTTTGTCTACAAAAGGGTTGCAAAAAACTGTATTCAAGAGTTTCTTTTATAAGATGTTACATATTCCCAATATAAATCAAAATTCTATATATTAAATCATGTTTAAAGATTTTTCCTTCTTAAGGTTGAGATTTTCTTTCCTTGAAGAAAAAATTTTCCTAACAGGAAATGCTCTCGATTATAATAATTGCAACTAATAAATATCTACTGATAAATATTTACTGATAAATATAATCAGTAATATACTAATAAACCAATATACTATTGTACTAATACACTAATATACAAGTATTAAAATAAAATATATTAATATAAAATAAAATAATAATAATATAAAATATACAAATATATTAGTGATTCATTCATTTTGTAATATACTAATATACTCTTATACCAATATACTACTGTACTAATACACTAATCCTAATAAACTATTACTATAAATAATATATAGTAACATAAAATAATAATAAAATTGCTAATATGAACTATACTATATACTGATAAATAAATTATGTAACATACATTAGTATATTATTTATAGTAATAGTTTATTAGGATTAGTGTATTAGTACATTCGTATATTGGTATATGAGTATATTAGTATATTACATAATTTATTTATCAGTATATAGTATATTTCATATTAGCAATTTTATTATTATTTTATGTTACTATATATTATTTATAGTAATAGTTTATTAGGATTAGTGTATTAGTACAATATTATATTGGTTTATTAGTATATTACTCGTACTAATGTACTAATGTACTAATACATTAATACTAATGTACTAGTACTAAAAATAAAATATACTAATGTAAAATACACTCAAGTGCCACTGAATTAGGGATAGCAAAGCCTATGCAAATTGTCTAGCGCTGCGCATCATGTATGCGCAAGTGAGGGCGCTGTGGTAACTGCATATATAGCACGTACATTGGTTGTTCTGAATTAGTTCTTGGAATTGCCAGTATGGGTAAATTGCCTGATTTAGACGTCTTCGATCGCAGACAAATCGTAGGTGCGAGACGCATGGGCCATTCAATTTCCGAAATCGTCAGACAGCTAGGATTTTCAAGATCGACAGTGTCAAGAGTATACCAAGAATACATGGATGGTGTAAAAAAAACTAGCGATCGGGCAAACTGCAAAGGACAATTAGCCTTGACAGTGCGTGGTGAGAGACGGCTCAGGCGTATTGTACGTAGCCAGCGAAGCCAAACATTAGCTCAAATTACCACCCAGTTTAATGACGGTGCCAGTCGTACAGTCAGTAAACGGACTGTGCAACGCTCGCTTCACCGTATGGGTTTCGGGAGCCGTCGACCTACCAGAGGACCAGTGCTCTATACTCGCCATCGGGCTGCACGTCTTGCCTGGGCAAGAGAGCACAGAGACTGGAGTGTAGAGGACTGGAAACGAGTAGCATGGAGTGATGAGTCTCGATTCCGACTACTTAACACCGACGGGAGGCTGAGAATATGGCGTCATGCTCATGAAGCCATGGATCCTGCATGCCTGGCTGGAACTGTACAAGGGCATGGTGGCTCAATCATGGTCTGGGGTGTTTTTTCGTGGCACAGTTTGGTATCTTTGGTGCGTGTACAAACCTCCCTCAATGCAATTCGGTACGTAGAGTTGCTGGGTTATCACCTCCATCCGTTTATGCTGTTCTGTTATCCGCACGGAAATGGAGTTTTCCAGCAAGACAACTGTACCTCTCACAAGTCCCGGTTGGCTACTGGCTGGTTGGATGAGCATTCCTCTGACTTCTCTGTCATGAATTGGCCACCTAGAAGCCCAGACTTAAATCCTATTGAGCATCTTTGGAATGTTTTGGAACAAGGCGTGAAAGGCCATCACACAGCACCAAAGAACCTTACTGAATTATGGACAGCTTTAGCCAATATTTGACAAACCATTCTCGTGGAACGTTTCCAGAAACTTGATGAATCTGCCTCGTCGTGTGGCAGCCGTTATCTAGGACAGAGGAGGCCCAACTCGTTACTAGGTAGGTATCCCTAATTCAGTGGCACTTCAGTGTAATACTATAAAATAATAATCCTAATATAAAATATACTAATATACTAATATATTATATACTGATAAATATAGTCTATTATATACTAATATACTACTGCACTAATAAACTAATACTAATATACTCGTACTAAAAATAAAAATATACTAATATGAAATAAAATAATAATATAAAATAATAATAATGATAAATATACTAATATATTAATATACTAATATACTAATACTAATGTATTAAAATACTAATATATTAAAACACTAAAATACTATAAACTAATATCCTAATATACTGTCTATATATTAATAAGTATATTCTGTCGATAATAATATCGATGCAAACAACTGGGTTATTCATAGAAAGAGGCAAACGTACATCTAGAAATTGCAATGGTACAAACCAAACCAAATTGTATAACCACATAAATAGTACAGTTATTTCTGATAAAATTTTAAACTTTATTTTCCCTTTGTGTTGTGACGTGGTTTTTGAGAAGAAAGACAGAAATATTTATACAGAAAGGGAATGGCGCTCCTCTGGTGACAGCGGAGATTCAATAAAATGATGTGAGAGATAATGAATGTGAACTGCTGTAAGAAAAAAGTGACAGTATGTTTACATCATACAAAGTTACGGCTCATTGAAATCTCTGCATGAAAAGTGTAGGCTAATTAGATAATTTTTTAACTTTGTGAATTTTTTGTACACATTTTGGGCAGCAATAATCCAGATATGGAAATTGTATGGCTTGGAAAATTAGTATATACCTTTATCTCAGTAGATTCCCAACCAATGCTTTTAGTAAGTGAGCTGAAAATACCAAAAGATAAATCATAAATAATTACAACGGTAGTTATCCTTGTAAGCTTACAATTTCATGTCAGTTCTTAAAAACCTTATAAATTTATTTTAATGTCGTTTTTAAAAAATGTTTTTAAAAACATTTTTCTTTCAAAGGTTTTTGGGGGCTAACGTGGAGACACTTTGTCAAGGACATTGCACAGTACCATGGAAATTGTTGACTAACTTTTAACTGGGAGAATCGTATAGGTGACTGAACATTGCTTCCCTAATGCCACCCCAGTTTTGCTCGGGCACCCTAACAAACGACATCTGGAGGGTTTGTACTTTCCCCCACCCACTGGTCTCGTGGAAGGACTTACCGGTCTACGAATTTAAAGTTCTCCCATAGGGTCTAGGCATGAACGTATTTGATGGCGTTCGTCAGGATTCGAACTGAGCATCCTTAGTCAGAAGTCCAATGCGCTACCACAGTAGACTATCACAAGTCCTGTCTTTGAGCTTTCAGATAGGAAGAATTCGGTTAAGTTTATCTCGCCTATTCTTCGATTCAAATGACTTTTAATTTTGTTTTATGAATAGATCTATTTATCCTACATCATTTCTGTCAACCGTTTCTTTGATATATGTTGCTAAATCCAGTATTTTATAATTCCAGCAAGCGTTTCTTGACACATCGATTTCTACATACTACGATTATATGTCGGTAAGTAATTTCCTCTTTGTTTGCCTCGTCAAAGCAATATTAAAGTTTCTCCTAAGATAAAGTTATTGAGAACAGTGTTATTTCAATAACATTTAGTGGCATAAAGACTATGTTATCTTCATTTTACACAACGTAGATAATTTACACGAAGGAAATAAATGGAAACTAAAACGATAGGAATAAAAAATTGAATTTAATTCTAATGTGGCCATTTTTTCCCCTGATTTGCTTTTTTTTTCTTTTTTGCAGAAAACCTGCGCCGGTATTGTAAATGCAGAATGCGCAGCCATTGAGAAAGGTTTCGTAAGTATTCAATTTCCTTCCTCGTATATTACAAGCATATAGTATTTTTATTATAAATATGGCTTGATTGTTCCGAAATTACAGAAACCACAAGCCTCATAGAAACCAACGTATCCCACGTACAGTAATATTTTAAAAAGTTGGATTGGATGCTAATTTAGTATTACTAACTGTAAATCGACGTAAATTGCAACCGGTAATGATAGGTTGGGGGAGTGGTTATTCCATTGTTTTCTGTATGTAATGCGTAGCTTAAAGATGTAATGTGTGTTTTTCCTATGTTACACTTCCTATGTATACTATGTTTACTATGATGGTCACTCGGTGTATAAAGTATTAAATGTGTCATACTTTAAAAAGTTAAAACAGGTAAGCAAAATAATATATTTCTGTTTAAATCAGCAACACGAGAAAAAAAAATCACATCACATGAAAGTTTTCCTGAAGAAATTTCCTTATTTCCTGTTTTCAAAATTCTTTACAGAAAACCAGAGGTGCAAAATTTTAATTACCGTATCTTCTGGACTGAGACGCAACCCGGGTGATACGACACACCTCAAATTTATGAGAGGGGTTTTAAAAAATAATGATGAGAAAAATGTGGTACCTCGAAGGAAGCACATTTAGAAATTTATCTTCATAATAATTATGCAGGTTGCAAAATGTCAGATTTTTCAATAAAGAATAGCTCTTTATTACTAATTTATTTCTCAAGGAATATTACACTTTAACTATTTTAATATGTAAACAATTCATTACGAATGAATAAATTCTATTGTTAGTGTGTGGGGGGAGGGGATATTACCCCTCTCACGCGCGCATGCACCGTAAATAATTGGATGGGAAGTGATTAATGATGTACCATGCAATTATGTAATTAAATGTTTCATATTATAAAAGGCTTAAAGGATTTTATATTGAATCTTTTTAATAAACTATTTTTGGGTCTTTTTTTAGGAAAGGACCCAAGTAGTGAACACGAGAATGAATGCAGAAGGTAAATGTGGTATACAAGATTTCACTGGCAAAGATTCAAGTACATCTTTTGTTCCCAAGCTTGGATGAACTACAAATGTCTTAAAGATTTGATGATTTAATGATGATTTGATGAATTCATGATTACTTTAATGATTTAACTGTATTTCTGATGCTACAAATAAAGTCTTAGTGTCTTGCATTTAAATATATATGTGTAACTTATAATCTGACTTTTACACTGCACTTATGTTTACTATGGTAATGTGGCCCATAGCGATCAATAACCAACTTCGTGAAACAAGTTAAAACACGAAACGTAATAATTTGAGAAGGAAACTTGTTTACATATGTACAAAAGGTTTTATTAAACCTTACTAGATACAAAAAAATAATTTATTACAAAAGTTTCCCTGGCTAACACAAGCCAAAAATCATTCTCCACGGTCTCTGTTCCAACCAGAGCAAACCCGTGCAATCTCTCAAGAGATTAATCGGCTTTCCGCCGTCACAGATCCGGCGCTCTCCAGCGCTGTCGGTCTCACAAGTCGGTCAGCTAAAAAAGTCCCCCAGACAAAGAAGGGGAGTCCTTTTATCCTTTTCTTCCAATTTTCTAGAAGAATCCAGAAGACTCCACAAATTGCTGGAACAACCTGGACTTCCGGGCCGATGGAGGTCACTTCCGCTCGTGCCGACCCTTTCAAGGAAACCTGAAATCCATTTGGGCCCGGGACATACTTCATTGTTATTTTAATGGATTCCGCCGCTGATCGGTAACATACGTGCTGACTGCGGGAAGAAGAAAAAAAAGGTTATTTGGCGACTTTTGCACATTAGCGTTCCTTTTGATGTGCCTGCAACACATGTGGAAAAATCATCAATTCCCCCGGCTGAGTCGAAATAAGGAGTGCCGATGTCCACGATGTGACAGCTCCTCCTCCCATCAAGTCTTTTTATATTTTAAAAAGACTAAAGTCACAGGTGTACGTCCAAACGAGGTAATCCTTCGGAGAGGTCTTTCACACAATGGCTTATTTGAGCCCTATCTTAATGGCTTAATACCAGACCTACCGCGCACTCGAAACTCTAACACCAACCCCTTCTTAGTACTCAGTTCGAGAGCCTACCAGTCAAACCTTCGTTTCTACACATTATGTTGACACATCAGAAACATTTTATAGCGGTTACAAAAAGAATAAACACAATTATACACTGAAATCACTTCTACTCACAACTTCTTAAAACATGAGATTAAAACACCGCTACCATACTTATATAAAAACATACAGTCACTTTACACTTATTGACATGCTAAAAATTCCAATCATTTTACACATAATCAGTTTACAACTTAGCACCTTTAACATTAGTACTTAAAACTTCACCCTAAAAATTCGACACAATGATAACTTACAACCTGCTCGTCAAACGACTCACAGTTTTCTTAAATTTCTCCATTTAGTCGTTGGTTCACAACTGACTCAACCACTAGAATTTACACAATTCATTTGGACTTTCCTTTGTCCGTTCAACCTGAACCAGACATGACAATAGGCAAAACCGCCTCACTTTCCATTCACGGAACAGAAACAATCATACTATTAGACCTAAAATACTAACAAATAAAAAAAAAACCTTAACTAATTTTCACTGTGAAACGCAATACAAATCTTTAAATAATTTCCATAATCAAATAATCAAAACTAATTGGTCCACTTACTTATGGATGCACAAACAAATTAAAAATTAATTACTAAGATTTCATCACAATGGATTAATTTCCTCCATTCTTAGGTTACGAATTTACCATTATAACTAACGTAATACACCTCATTACAATATAGTACATTCATTTTCTTAACTAGGTATTCACACTCACAACCAATTTAATACATTTCATCACTATAATTTAATAACCTTAATTTTCTAAATTATGCAATTACAACAATACCAAATTTCATACAATTATAACTCACATTTCATACCAAAAATATGTACATACATAATATTCAGATAACTCTCTGAACTTAACGTTCGATTTCCCGAGATGACTGTCTCGGTTCATCATTTTCACACAATTTTATTCCTTTAATTCTGGAATTAATCCTCCTCGAAGCATCTCGCTTACACTGTATTTTCATGGAAACCGTTTCATTCGGCCTCCTAAAATCAACCTGCCTAATAATCTTCAACCTGCCTAATAATCCTGCCGCAAAAATTTTCAATTTTCGGTTTTGTCTCAGTCTTCCGAAATTTCTAGGTTGCCTTCCTGAGTATTTCTTACCCATTTTTATTTTGAATTTAACGGGATACTTTCTTCCCCTAAATTTCCTCTTAAATTTTTTCCCTTTTGGTGCCTGATAATCCGAAATTCCATTCATTTTAACCAGACCAAACTGCCAGATTTTTTCCCATTTTATAGGAGTTAGCGAAAACTGACCAAAATTTAAATTTCTCCTACTACCAGGCACCATTAATCGGTTTCGCAATTTTCCCGGAGGCTCAACCCATTTCTTTCCTAGGGCCCTACGTCGCGTCCGTCTCCTCATCCAAATTCCCCATTCTCCGTAATCCAATAGGTACCGTAAAACAATAAGATAATTTCGCAGTTTATCCCTTCCGCAGCTATTCTCCGCAAACTTTAAATTTCTCCCACTACAAGAGCTCACCATTCGGCTCCGTAACTTTCCTGGTGTACCCGTGAGTCGTTTCGGACTCCTCCGTAGAAATCCCTTTTTTCCAGAGTACCTATTCTTTAAGGCACGAGTCGGGAAACCCTTCTCTTTACTGCTTTCAATTTTCCCGCGAAATTTGCACGGAACGCCTCCTACAGATAAGAAAGTCTTATCTCTGGACTCAACATAATGGTCGTTGATATTTACCTCACTCGCGTCCCCTGTCTCCGCATAATAGCCCGTGGTCATTATCTGAACCTCGTTTTCCCCCTTCTCTGGACACAACCATCCAGTTTTCCCCTCTTGCAAATGAGCGAGCGAAAATCTTTCTATGCTCTGGGGCAAAGTGGATCTTGAACTATTAAGGTTTCCGGTTTCGGAGTTACTCTCAGGCAAACTAACTGCAAGGTCCCCTTTGTTGTCGCAAGCGGAAAAGTTCGCCCTTTCGAAATTCCCAGCTTCCCTTGTCAATTCTCTACTTTCTCTGTAGGAATTTACAGCCTGTAATTTTTCTCTCAGGTACTCCAATTCCTTAGCTTTGATAATTCTAATTGATGGATATAAACTATAATTCGCTTCGCAATTGAGGTCATATTCTAACTTCTCAAGCATTCCTTTATCGTGTCTCACAAAGAATTCTTTATTCGACTCGAAAACCTCGAAAATATTATCAATTAAGGCTTTCTGACTAGCGTCTAGACGATCTCTCCATCTTATCCATTCTAATTCCTGAGCCCTATCCATCTGCTTAAACTCCTCTTCCCTTCTAGCCTTTTCCAATTTATCCTCCTGTTCTAATTTAGCCTCTTCCAAAATGCATTCTAAACACGCTCTAACTGTACCCTCGGCGCAATTTGGCGCTTCCACAATGCTCTTAATAATCTGCCACTTTCCCTCTGATTCTGATACATTTAGGGCGAGATCATCTGCCAATGTCAGCAGGATATCTTTGGTTTGTCTACCCAGATAAGCTTCCATTTTTTTAAACTAAAATATTAAACACTCTTTTCACAGAAAACACAATTTCTAAACAGATACAATGATATCAGCACACAAAGAGTACACTTTGTATTCTATCACATTTCCAAAAAGATATTAACATACAAAGAAAATACACTCCGTATTAACTTTAAACCATACTTAATATTAATGTACAAAACAAACAGCAAAATATTAAATTTTAAGTTAAAATCTCAAGTACCCTGAGCCAACTGCTCAAATTTAAAACAGATATTAATATAATAATACACCTTGTATTATAATATTCCCCATTTTTTTTGTATTAACCTAACCGGTCACCCCTAGTACCGTAACACAATTTTCCCGGTCTAGAATACACTAGCTACACATATACAATATCCTAGCACTTTAAAAAATTTAGGCATATATCACCTTCTACCAATACGTCTAAAATATAGAACCAAAATCACACTAGCACATATATCACTCTAGAACGTATGTCACACTAGAACATGTATCACACTAGAACGTATATCACACTAGAACATATATCACACTAGAACATGTATCCCTCTAGAACATATATCACACTAGAACATATATTACACTAGAACATGTATCCCTCTAGAACATATATCACACTAGAACATATATTACACTAGAACATGTATCCCTCTAGAACATATATCACACTAGAACATATATTACACTAGAACATGTATCCCTCTAGAACATATATCACACTAGAACATATATTACACTAGAACATGTATCCCTCTAGAACGTATATCATACTAGAACATGTATCCCTCTAGAACATATATCATTCTATCAAACGTTTTAAAATATTTATAACATATATCACCATATACACCTATAAATATTTTTATAGCACAATTCAAACAACGTCTCCCAAACTGAGTACCGTTTTTCTCTTTCAGCACAAACGTGCTGTGAGATTCCGTATGGATTACTCACACATACCTTGATTACCACTAATCAAAATTCTATCTTCCCCTAAGGGATTTTTAGTTTTCCCAAACTAATTTTTATTTCACGCGCCTGGCGACTTAAACTCAGACCTCTCTAAAAAGATTTTCGAATGGACTCACCTTCTTATTCGTTGCATCCAGCTCGACCCGCTGATTGACTTTCTCTCCAAGGTGTCCTCTTTTTAGGCTGATCGGTCTTGCTTCTATCCTAGTCTCCGTGCTGCTCCCCGATCAGTGAAGACTCCACTTCTCGATCCTCTGGAACTGCAGACGCACCGTCCTACGTGGACTCGAATTCCAATTTCCTCTGGAATAATCCCAGCGGACTGCCACCAGCTATGGTAATGTGGCCCATAGCGATCAATAACCAACTTCGTGAAACAAGTTAAAACACGAAACGGAATAATTTGAGAAGGAAACTTGTTTACATATGTACAAAAGGTTTTATTAAACCTTACTAGATACAAAAAAATAATTTATTACAAAAGTTTCCCTGGCTAACACAAGCCAAAAATCATTCTCCACGGTCTCTGTTCCAACCAGAGCAAACCCGTGCAATCTCTCAAGAGATTAATCGGCTTTCCGCCGTCACAGATCCGGCGCTCTCCAGCGCTGTCGGTCTCACAAGTCGGTCAGCTAAAAAAGTCCCCCAGACAAAGAAGGGGAGTCCTTTTATCCTTTTCTTCCAATTTTCTAGAAGAATCCAGAAGACTCCACAAATTGCTGGAACAACCTGGACTTCCGGGCCGATGGAGGTCACTTCCGCTCGTGCCGACCCTTTCAAGGAAACCTGAAATCCATTTGGGCCCGGGACATACTTCATTGTTATTTTAATGGATTCCGCCGCTGATCGGTAACATACGTGCTGACTGCGGGAAGAAGAAAAAAAAGGTTATTTGGCGACTTTTGCACATTAGCGTTCCTTTTGATGTGCCTGCAACACATGTGGAAAAATCATCAATTCCCCCGGCTGAGTCGAAATAAGGAGTGCCGATGTCCACGATGTGACATTACCAACAAAATATGAATTTCGAGGCACCCTCATCTCGAAAAAATTTCGTCCCATTGCAACATTTTAAATTTTAACTTAAGCATAATTACAAGATAAAAAGAACTTTTTATATACCGCGTTTTTAAATTTTCTTTCAAATCATATAAACTTTATAATTCTCTCTTAATTCCATAAACCTTCACTTAATTATTCTTTTTCACTTTCTTTTATTTAATTTTAATCACTATTTAGTCGTTTTCAGTATCCACAGACTTTATAAACTTTTATTTTTATCATTTTTTAAAATTTTTCGCACAATATTTTTGTAAACAAACTAAATTTACATGTATTCTGTTTTAAAATCGTCAAACGTCGTTACGCAAAAGTGCAAGCATTGAATTCGATCAAAGCGCCTCCTTGCGGAATTTTTCGGCTAGAAGTATTAAAAGAATGCATTGTCATCGTGTTCTGAGCTATTCTAAAAGTTTCAAACGTCTAGCTAGTCGGGAAGTTACCTAAAACTGGATTGCAAGGTTTGTACTGGATAAACACACAAACAAACAAACAAATAAGAAAGAGAGTTAATAAAAACATGGTAATAAATACATCAGGTTCGCAGATGCTAAACCTGTTGGTTTTAATTTTAAAGATTCCAGTGAAATGGCAGTATAATTGATTAATTTATGGGTGAAACATAACAAAATTGGACAAAAAAGCATATTTTTTAACCGTATGAGAACAAAAGAATCTTGCATAGCTGCATAAAATACAATAGATAAAACAAAAGCAATGAAAAATTAATCCTGCAAATTGTAGTTTTTAATACCGTGAATTAAAATTTATCTCCCCTAAATACTTGGGTTTTATTATTGATAATGTATTTACTAGTAACAGATACATGGAAGCTGGTGTTGAAGAGTAGAAAACGACTTAACATCCTTAAGTATATCTCTGAACGGGACAGGGGTGCAGTCGCAAATACTTTAAGAACTACCTATTCATCTATCCTCCACCCCATCCTGGAATACGACATCCCTGTTTATTGCTGTGCTTCCACGACTAGTCTCCAGAAATTGAAGACAGTGCATCATACTGCTTCTCGTATAATTGCTGGCTTGCATAACAGATGTCCGAATGAAATAGCATTGTATGAGACGTACCTGCAGCCTGGGTCTCAGAAGGAATTCGAGCCTGGTAAAATATCATAATAAAATTTACAGTTATGATTTTCACAATCGTACCTCGGTTTTCCTTCTGAACTGGCATAATAATCAAATGCTTAAGAAAAACAGCCCCTTCGACATTGATTATACTAATTTGTTTGTTCTCACCGTCGAACAGAATTCCTTGAGACATTGCATTGACCCCTCTGAGGGTCTTCCTAGGGTCGGTTTTCATACTGAGCTCATGTATCAGGTCTCCAAGAAATTGGATGTTCCGGATTATCTCCGGCAATCTGTCCAGGAAATTATAAACATATTTCCTGATAAGCTACCGTTATCTATAGTTCTAATTAAGGCTCCAAATGAAATTGTTAAAATCAGGAAAAGAAACCCCACCTTCTTGCGGTGGTCGTAGCGCCATCCAACATTTATCAAATTGGCGCAGATTAGGTGATAAGACTGGAACCGCAATTCTCTAAAAGGTTCAGCATGCCTCGTCTCTTTGTGAGGTGCATCCCATCAAATGTTGAATTTGGGGAAAGGAGGAGGCTAATGTCTTGGCGAAAGAGGGTGCTGAAGACACACAGCCATCCACAATTTCCCTGACTTTACTCGAGCTGTACTCTGTCAGGGGGCTTTCTGATAAACAGATTTTGCTCGTCCCCCCCCCCCCCGGCACACTCTTGGTATCGTGCTGATCGTCCTATAAGATCCCTTGCTGTAAATTGCGACAGACGTACCCAGACGGCACTTTCCCACTTTTTTAATGGCCATCTGAGGAGCTTTACTTTCCAAGACGGTCGTAAATTTCATTCCAATTGTCCTAAGTGTCATTCTGAGAAGGGCTCTTCTGCACACATTCTTGAGTGCCTAGGGTTGTCCCGTGATGAACTGTTTGATGTTCCCTTCCTTTCCTCCCAAGTGAACAATCTCGTGAATCTCGTCTAGCAGAAGCCAGACATGGAGAATTGAAACAACAACACAACAACAAAATTTATCTCAGGGTGGTAAAATTTAAATAGGTTGTCGAAGGTTTTTAATATTACTTTGCAATACATTTTATGTGAACTAAAAAAATCTTCATAAATAAAATGTCTTTTAAAATGTCTTTTTTTATCCTGAAAACTAAGTTGGTTCTTCTAAGTTTGGTATTAAATTACAATGCATAGAACTTCATATGAAAAATTCGATTGTTTTAAAAGTTAAAGATATCAAAAGCAACTAGCACAACGGAAGGCTGAGTTAAACTTTCTTTTCATTTAAAAGTTTATTACCTTCTGTAGCTTCCTAGCGAATAAAGGAAAAAATCAGATTCTTGGATTAGCGGAGTGTGTTTCAATAAAACTGGGAGGAAATCAAAAATTTGATACTTTATTACAGCTAACATTTCTTTTTAGGTTTCGAATTTAAATTTTTCAGCTAGTTGAAAGATAAGTTATGTAAAATTAAATACTCATGACTAACTAACTAACTATATGGAAAAATATAGAGAAAGTGATAGCGAAGGAAAAAAAGAGTGAATATAGCGGGAACTTCTCTTGCGTGATTGTAAAAATTGTAACTGATCTGTGAGCACGTCAGTGCAGTTTTATGTTAAATGACCTTTTGACTGAAAAAACAATCACACCTCTAGAAGTAAAAATCGTTCATTTTAATCAATCGAATACTGTGGCAATGAATGATAAGTGACACGTCACCGCACGTACGAGGTGTGATTGAAAAGTTTTAAGACTGAGCCTGTAATTTCAAAATGGCAGTACATATCGACTACTACGATGAATCTCCTTCAAAGTAATCCCCTTCTGGCTGAACACACCGACTCAAACGGTGTTTCAAATTCTGAAAGAATTCCTGGAAATTTTCTTTCTTAAAGGTGTTAAGAACCGTCTCCGGATTAAGTCAAATTAGCTCAAAATGTCGGCGAATTATGCAATAAATGAAGGGATTCTATTTTTTTCAGAAATGTGCAGGGGGTGGTACCCTGAACAACGCCTAATAAAGTTCTCTCGATTTCAGGCGCCGCAGGGGGTGCGGGGGGATCCCAAAGGTCACTTTTCGCAGTTTTCAGCTATTATCTTGAAAATTGTCTCACAGAAAATTGTCAAATGCCAACATTAAAGCTGATAAAATTCTCTTCTACACGGAATATTCTTGTTTGTACCTAAGTTTTATCGTGTTCGAGATATGAGCCAATAGGAAAAGTGGTAGCGGTTCAGATATCTCGTCAACGTTCCTCTTCTAACTCTTTCCACTTCCATTTCTCAGAAAACTATTGATAGATAAAGTTGTAGAGCGAAAAATCTCCTTCAAAAATGTATATAGTTATGCTAATTTATCTTCACCCTGTAAACAGTTAGAGCGTGTTGAAGTTTAGGGACACTTTTTAGTATTTTGCTAGTAAAATGCTCGTCGCTCAAGTTTCGTCTCCAAGGTCTGTAACTCTCTTAATCACTTTGTATGCTGTTCAATTAGATACGTATAGTATTTATAACCCATATAAATAATAAATTATGTATACCTGAATGTATAATGTATATCTCACATACAGAAGATCACTTGTAGTACAAAGGAGGGAGTAAGAAAACAAACTAAAATGTTTAAAAGTGTCACTTTAGCTCAGATCATTTTGGAAAATTTAGATAATAAAGAAGGGCTTACCCTCCTCTAACCTTTTAAACCTGTACGAGTCTGAAGATCCCGTAAGAAATTAGATTAAATAAATTTTTCAGAAACAGTTTAATCATCCAATAGGAAGTAGCTGTATTTGGATGTTGTAGTAAGTTGGCACCTCTTTTTGAAAGTAAGTCCACTTGTTCTTTATCCCAAAGACCACAATGGCCAGGCACCCAATTTTAAATCAACTGTACCAAATAAAAACATTTGATCGGCTCAAACATCTATCTCCGAATGCTGTTTACAAGAGGTCATAAGTGTCCGAAAATGATTTCCTGGTTTTAAAACAAAATCTTTCACAAACTCTTTGTTCCATTTTTTCATCCGTTTCCTAAATCGATAAATCCGCCGAGAAGAGAACACTTGTCTTTACTGACCAGACTGTCACTTTCTACTGAACAAACATTCCGCGATGATATTTTTAGACCATTTCAAGAACAAAACATGCTTTCATTTGCATATTCGCTGGAAACTCCACTGATGTAAGAAATTAAGAGAATTTCCAGACTTGGTCGGCATAGGGCTCCAAGACCTCATCCCAATACCTCACACCAGTCACAGTGTCTCTTTCAAAGACATGGAGAGGTGTGCGGCCATCCAAAATGATGCCTGCCCAGACCATTAAACCTCCTCCGCCATAATGGTCGAATTAGTGGACATTGGAAGGTAGGTAGCGGGTCCCTGGTTCTCTCCATATGTACGTACGGTGAGAATCGGTGTTTACGCTGAACCGGGACTCATCAGTGAAGAGAACGGTCGCCCATCGATCCATCCTCCAATCTCTATGCTCTCTGCACCATGATAAACGGATTATCCTGTTCGTAGAAGTGAGCGGGACGCAAACAGCAGGGCTTCTTGCAAACAACCCTCTCTCATGAAATCTTTTGGAAACAGTCACCCTTGAAACATTTGTTCCTGAGGCTGCATACAAGTCACGAGAGAGCTGAGAAGCTGTAGCACTCCTGTTACGCCTCGCTATAATCGACAAATGGCGATATTCTCTGACTGTCGTGGCTCTTGGACGACCTTTCCCAGGCTTTCTCTAGATGGATCCGGTATCCTGGAACTGTTTCCATAAGTTACACACGACGCTGGGCGTAAAATTGAACTCTCTACAAATTTGGACTTGAGATTGGTCTGCTTCTAGCCTTCCCACGATTCGCCACATCATTCCATCGTCTAAACATTGGTGGTTCCTCATTTTTACCGTTACAATTTGAAATTAACCGATTGCTGCAAAATAACACCATCTATTAACCCATTTTTTTTTATTCTGCAGCCATTGTTTCATACCTTCAGACGCCAACGAGTGTTACGCACGATCATGAGTGTGTATTACAATTATTAAATGGTTATTTCTTTTGTATTGTATCAATGTATGTACATATAAAATTTCATTAAAATCGGCACAGTAGTTCTAGAGATAATCGACCAAGTCTGCAAATTCTCTTAATTTCTTACACCAGTGTATATATATATATATATATATATGTGCGTGTGTGTGTGTACATATATATATATATATATATAGATACATATATACATAACACATACATACCTATACAAACAAAATTGGTAAGCAACGATAAGTAATCCTATGTTAATATCCCGCGGTAGTTTCGTTAGAAGAGACTTCCTGAAATTTTTCTTGATGAAGCACAGTAAGAGCCAAAACTGTGCTTCGAGTAATCGAGGCAAAAAAAAAAATAAAAGGAAAGTCAACTGCGTAAGAAAATGACGGCAAAATCAGTGTGGTAACAGGAGAATATGAAAACCAAAGGAGCAAAAGGGAAATTTTGTGATAGAAAGACTACTACTCCCCAGAACCTGGTCTTAATTACAGAACAGGTCAGTTTTCATAATGCGTTTACAAATCTGGATTCTTACTCTGCAAATAAAAAGAAATGAAATCATACGTCTCAGTACAAAATCATATACAAAATTAATTCATACAGCCGAATCCCATCTTTTTGAAACCCTGTGATGCACACAGCATCTCTACAGAGTATTTTAATGTATTTTGTAACGTTCGAAACGGGCCCGCGAGACATTTCGGACAATGAAAGTTTTGTGTCGACTGAGTGACAAAAGGACACCCAGGAGACATGTGGTTTTCGCCGACAAAACGTCTAAGCATCACGAAATCCCATTTTGTTCGAAGTAGGGACTCTCGTTCTAAGCAGGGACAATCAGGGTGGACAATGAATAACTCATCCATGGAAAGCTATCACGGGGCGTGGGAAAAATGTCTCAGAGCGATGCAGTTGGTTTCGCTGTTCGGAAACATGTTTTGGGAGGAGTTGCATTTTCGCAAGAGAAGCATTGAACTCGTTTTAAAGAAAAGTCTCTTTCCGTAGGACTCGATATTCCAGGGAGTTTCAAAAACAAAAGGATTCCAGGTGCTGGATTGCAAGAGAAACTTCGGAAAGGCTGAGGGTGATACCCTCAAAAAGGGCCCCCACAGCGGGAAAAAAGGTGGCAAACGAGTTACCGGACTAAAGTGGACATTATTGAACTGGGAGCGTAAGAGAGAGGTTCTGATTTCTCCAGTTTTGCTCGCGGAACATAGTCGTTTAGTACTATGGGCATTTTATGTGAAATATGAAGTGTGTTAATTCATATTCTTTTTATATTAAATTTTTGTTTTTGTTATCAGAGAAAAGGTGTCATTCCTTATAATATCATTTTATCACACCCTCGTTGCATGTGGAACCCAGTAAGAAATATGGCCTCATTCTCGTAAGCGGGTGATATACACATCGACTGCTCCACGCTCGGAGTTTTTTAAGTAACTTCTCGGAAAGTGCTATTATGACATTCGTGATGGATTTTACATCTTTGTTTTCAGGTAATAAAAACACTATAATTAAATAAAGAAGGGGCTACACATGCCCTAGAAAGGACAGCGAAATTCATGTGAGTCGTGGTATGGGAAATAGTACAAACTGAACAACTCGGCAAGAACATGATGGATAGGTCAGAATCAAAGACAATTTCAAATCATTTAACTGATGCGACTTAATGCAAATTAGGATTCTACATAATCTATTGCTGTAGCAATATGGATTTAATGGTTTGCAAGTAAAACCTTGAGATTTTTGTTTAGACAGAAAACTTTGATGCAGGAAAATATATTATGTTAACATGGTAAATTTTCATGGAGATTAGTTTTTCGATATGATTTACAAATGATGAGATATTGTGTGATAATGTGCTCACATGTATGCACAATACAACTGTTTGATGGATGTAATAGAAAGCCTTTCACAGTTTGAAGCGTGGGAGCCAAGCAAAACTTTCTTGCTGAAACACATCGTGGCGTGCAGAAGCCAAATATTGATTTTCGATTTCAAGGAAAGCAGTAGCTCTAGAACTATTGCTGCGTTCTATTGTTACAACCTGATTGTTTAGAGGGGGAAAAAGACGTATAGACTCAGCTTTTGGAAGAAGTGTGAATGAATAATGAAATTCATTCAATATTGTCACATGGCCTTTTTGAAAATACATAATCTCCTTTTTTGAAATAAATATACTTTTTTTTATATTCATTTGCCTGTTCACATAACCACATGAATATGGATTTGAAATAACTGAGGGATTTGAAAGGTATTTTTGCGTACCTTCCAACTCATTATTTAATATATTCAAATATATCGTTATTTTGAATAGTTATATGAGTCGTTACTTTGAATTCCCGCATTAAACTGAACGTAAAATGAGATTTTACCTTGAATTTCTTCCCATGCACAATTATGAAACATATATTTATATATCATAATAAACTTACACTCTCTGTGCCAATATCTTCCAATTCATTTTTTTCCCGAAAAACACAACATTTGCAACGAAATATCACTTAGTGTTTTGTTCCCTTCTAAAAGCGATCAGATTCACATAAATTGTCCGTTTCAAAATGCGTATTGATTAGGATCCGTAGTCCATTTAAAAAAGGGGATTTTAAAACTCAAGCTGATCAGAGAACAAGCAACACGCTAAGCTTCCTCCATCTAGTCTATTAAAAGTGTCACACATAGGTAAAATATTATCAGATATTCATGTAAAATCGTTGAAAGCAATAATTTTTAAAAACCCGTTGTGAATAATTATTGTCCTCAAACTTCTCAATTGGTAGCATCTATAAAGTTTTTAAATCCCCCTCGTAAGAAAAAATCCAGAATTTTTTACTATCAACAACACCAAAAAACTTGTTCGAGAATGTTACACTAAAATTATTTATTAGTTAAGTTAGTTCTTAGTCATTAAAAATCATGCAATGTAAGTTAAAAAAATTGTCCTTCATCATGAGTAAATGCAGACAGGAAATTTAAGGAAACACGTCCAAAATATTGATCCAGTTATAAAGTTACCTACAGCATACCGAATCGTATTTCTATCATTTTAGATTCCGTTATTTTTTACACCATTGCAATCTGACGTGATAGGATCTGCACGTGGAACTGTCTACTGGAATTTTTTTTTCCTTTTAACAGCACATATTGATTCTAAGAAAACCATTGTCATGCAAATTTCCTTTCACCATCCATTTACATTGTACTGAAACTTCAGACTTTATTCATTGCAAACTTTTGTATTAAGTGTAAACTTTTGAAATTCTATTCTTTATTGTATTAGACATCCATGCAAAAGATCCTAATACCATTTACACACGAAACTATCTACCAGACATAAATATTCCCTGTTTATTTAGAAGCACGCACATTTCATTTAAGGAATATAATACGAACCTCACAAGCTCTGTATGTAAAGTTTACCTGTGCATTGTTTAAACCCGATGGTTACAAGGGCATTGTTGATAATGAAATATATATATATACAACGATCGTGTAAATAAGTATAACCAATACTAAATAGTTATTCATTCGCTTCGCTAACACTCCTTTGCAAATGACATTATGATGTATTTTGTATTCCTCTGGTTATACATGGCAGCGCCTTGTTCGGTGAATAGTTTCAACGCAGATAATGTTATGAAGTACAATGCAAAATGCTTATGGCTCTTGCTTTGTGACTTGGGTGAGTATTACTTTCAAGTTTTAAACAATACTCAGTTTTTACTTGGCATAATATTTTTAAAAGTTTCAATTTGTATACTCATAAATGGTTGATCTGTAAAGATAAATAAGAAAATATGTCTCAATTAGTTTACTAATAAGTGATAGATTTGTGAAGGTAAATAAGAAAATATGTCTCAGTTAGTTTACCCATGAGTGATAGATTTATGGATATAAATTTTATTTTTTAATTCTTAAATTCGAGTGTTTTACTAGAGGAAGAACCTTAAATGTAAAAATAATAAAGCTGTCTATTATTTTGTTTAACACACTCCAATCTCGGAAAAAGAGGTTGAGAGTGCAATCGAAGTTTCTAAACTTATAATTTTGCATATATTTATGATGTTTGAAATTAACAGTGCACTGAAATTTCAGATCAGCTGTACATGCCAACAAACCTAATTTCATTTATTAAACAGCAGTAGGAATTTCAAACGTTTCGTGTCAATTTTAATTTTGAGAACTATGTCATTAAGCTAAGACAATTAGACAAATTTCATATCTTTTAATTCCAAGAAATTGGGAAAGACGAGCTATAATTTTTCTTCAGCTTTGAAACAAATTTTTTTTTTCGAAAAAAAAGCGAATCATAAAATTTCAAGCTCTTAAATTATTGTTTTTATTTCATTATAACTCTGAAATTAAACACAGATAGGGAATATTAAAAAGCTTTATTTCGTATAAAGTAAACAGTACTGTTATAATGTATTTCTTTATCAAGGTATGCATGCTGATATCAAGAAAACCATAGATCCTCTCTTTAATAATGTAAGTAAAATTATTTCTTTTCATAGTAAAATATATTTCCTTAAGTTCAAAATATTTATGTTTGAGAAAAAATTATGATTTTTGAGAAATGAATATTTTGTGAAGGATGAGTAGTTAATAATTTTGTTACCATTTATTCTCGCTACATCAGTGGGTCTCAATCTTTTCCCCCCTTTTACCCCTTTCACCATAGTTCAGAAAATCATTCCTTCCCAAGTTTCTCTAATTCAAAAGAGCTATTCCACATAAGATGCATATAATACTGAAAAAAAATTTTTTTTACTGTATTAGTATATATACATTTATTTGAATTTTTTTATAGTAGAAATTTACAAATGTAATAGAACCAGAAATATTGATTGTTTTCAAACCTTGATTAAAATTAGTTTTTATTATGTTTAGAACTAAATGCTTAACAGACTAAACTTAATGACAACAGATTAAAAATAACGTTGCATACTCGAGAACGAATTTCAGTCTTTGACGTTTAATAAACTTTATTCCAAGTTTCAGATTAAATTTAAAGCAAACTACAATTTTACAGATTGTACATAATATACTAGACATCCCATTTTTCTGAACAGTGGTCCAAATTTCCCACTTGAAACACTAAAATTCTCCCCCAGGGGAGGAATTCACCCGCTTGTTCAGAACCCCTGCGTATAAACCCCTGTGTCAAGTGGAAAATTTTCCCGCTACCAAAACAACACAACGCACGAATGGATATGGTTTGGAGCGCTACGGACAACTTTTTTGCTACACGAGAGCTAATTAGACCGGGATCTACAGTTTAAAGTCGATTCCTAACGGCTACAAACAACCATGCCAACAGTGGGACTCGAACCCACAGGATCTGAAACGAAGGCCAGCGCCCTAGCCATTCGGCCATCGACTGAGTGGATATGGATTAATTATTTTAAATAAATATTAGGAAAACAGCAAAAATTATTTTATTAATCAAATATATATTAAATAGTAAAAAAAGTAATTAAAGCGCATAAAACTCAATAGACCTTACAGCAGAGGTGTTTGATATTTAATTTAGATCTAAAATTAAAATTCTTGATGTGTTAACTCCAGAATTACGAGCATATACGACTGAATTGTCTACCTACCATTGCTTGTAAGCACTATTTCACTGGTAAACTATAGTAAAGTTAACAAAAAATTAATTGTAAAAGCTAACACTGTTGCATTGTTCTCCGAACAATAAGACAGTCTATTCTCTTAAGTTGAGCGCAATAACTTCAAATCAAAATTAATACAAAGTAAAAGCTAATTTACTCTATAAGAAATTAATTTCCCATTCTTTGGCCTAATTTGCAAACGATTATCAAAGTCGAGTGGTAAGAATGTGCAACATCAAATTTCTAAGTAACTACAGCTTACTCTATGTACCTCGAGGTTTCAAATAAATGGTGAAACATCCATAGCAATGAACATGGCTTAAATTGTAGGATAACATTACTTAACTCTCTAACTTTGCTTTTAAAATCTCTTCTCAAAACTTTTACAATGGACGTATTATGCACTTATATTTTCGATATCATCTTTATAAAGATAACATCCTATAGGTGAACAATTATCACTTCCTATTACGAAACAGCTAAAGAATGCAAATCCCTTAGTCAGGATCTGAACCCGAAACCACTACGTGTAAGCTCGTGTCGCTGAACACTGTATAACGTGAGAGACAATGGGTCCTAAGCCTTCCTATTCAGTGGCTCTAAGTCCTCGTTGGCTTGGAATTTTCTTTTAATAGTGTTGCGGTGATTTCAGCTCCTTAACTCTCTAAGAAAAACGACGGTCAACAGTCTTACGTATGGCTCACAGTCTAAAAAATGGCTCACATCGTGCATGCTTTCTTATTCATTTGAATAATCCAAGCAGATTTTGATTCTAGGGTTTAGGCAATTTTTCATTACGGAGTTTACCTTTATAATTTAATAGGGAAGAGAACTGAAAAAAGTGTGTAGGAATGACAAGTTCGAAAGTTACACTGACCTCAGCGAAAAGCTTATACGGCGGTTTATATATTCTCATATTTTATACTGGCTTTACAACACTTAATATTATTTTAAATTACATTATTATATAAGTTTACACATATTGCAGTCACATAATTATTTCACATAAACATAATTTTGTTCCAATAACAGACACATTTCCAAGATCGAAATAATAAAAAAATATGCAATACCATTTTCTTAGCTATAATACGAAATTAAATTCTCAAAAAATTATAATACAATATACATTGTGTAACAAAATTATAAGACCACTGTGGATTTTGTGATTTTTACTATAAATAGTAATATTTTTTTTAAATTAAATTAGGTTGATGTTAATAAATGAAATATAAAATATATGTATATTATTTTTAAGAGATATTTAAATATACTAATTATTTTATCAGCAATTTCAAATTTTTCCAATCAAATATCTGTAACAAAATTATAAGACCACTAGTTAAAATAAATTTTTTAAATAAAACTAATATGATGTTGATCCACCATTTTTCTGAATAACTTCAAATACTCGATTTTTCATTGAATTAATTAGATTTTCAAGCAAATATTTGGGAATTTTGTCCCATTCATCCATGATAACTAGTTCCAATTCATACACAGAATCATACTGACGGTTATTTGCATACACTTGACGAGCCAAATGGCCCCACAAGTCTTCGGAGGGATTCAGGTCTGGACTAAGGCTTGGCCAGTTTAAGACCTCGATTTTTTCTTTTTGAAATCAGTTTTTAGTTGATTTAGACACATGTCATGGCGCATTGTCTTGCTGAAATTTCCAGTTTGATCCTCCTAAAAATGGGCCAAAAGGTATAAGGTGTTGGTAAAGCAGTTGTTGATAACAAATGGTGTCCATTTTTCCAAGAACTCACTGCATATCACATTTCTTATCATATGCAAAAGCTCCCCAACACCATCACAGATCCACCACCCATCTGTCTACTGAAGAAAACCCGAGGTTCCATTCGTAAATCATGCCAGTAGGAAATATTACCGTCCGGGCCATCCAAATTAAATTTTTTTTTGTCGGAAAAAATAATATTTTCCCAAGCAGCATCCCAGGTCATAACTTCCTTTGCCCACTTCAGCCTTCCTTCTTTATGATGCTTTAACAGTCTTGGTTTTCTTTTTAATTTCCGAAGAGCAACATTTGAATTTGATCTTATTAAAGTGCGCCAGACTGTCATATGTGAAAGTTTTACTTGTCTGCTGTGTTATTTTACGAGTAGACAAGTTCTGTTTCGTTGCAACCTTGAAAATTCGTCTATTATCGCGAGCTGATAATTTACTCTTTCTGCCAGATCTTTTATATTTTCCATAAAAATCTATTTTACTTAAAACGTTATGAATAGCAGTTTTAGAACGTTTAAGTATCTTACTTATTTCACGTTCCGATTTTTCAGAGCCCTTATAAAACCAAATTTTTCGAACTTCTAGTTCAGATAATTCTCTTCCACGCGGCATTGTGAATTTCCTCATAAAAACAAACAAATTAAATTCTATTTCTTTTACAATATTATCGTTTGGACTTTTTTGTGATGTGAAGTTAGAGTTTATCTACGATTTTGAAAGAAAAAATAAAATATTTTTAAAAACGGAAACGATTTTAAATAAAAAAATAAGTGGTCTTATATTTATGTTACACCGAGATTTCAAAAAATCATTTGCTGTGTGAAAACGACTCAATTTTTTTTCCTTTAAGCGATTTTTTTGGAGAAAATATAACTTTTTTCATTTGCTTCAAATTTTAAAATTATTCATTGTATGCAGTGTAATATTAAAATGAGTGATATTTTGGGTGGTCTTATAATTTTGTTACACACTGCACATTGATACTAACTTATTTAAGCAAATATGTAAAAAGCCGAACAAGGTGCATGTTCATAACATTGGCATCGAAACAGACTATTTTACCAATACATACAATTACCTATGTGATTATTTTAACAGTTAAAAGGTGTTCCGCACTTAATGCAGAATCCTTTTTTTAAATACCTATAACAAATACATGCAGCTAGTTACAACTAAATTTCTTCACAAAATAATATACAAAGAAATTTAAAATATGAACAAACACCTTGTCATGAGGAATGACAAGTTAGCAACGCATTTTCTTGCAATTTTATAGATTTCATGAACTTGTTAGAACTCACATTCTAAATCATCATGGGGATTTTCCTAGGTAATTGATTTAATAAAGCTGGAAGTTCCATTACATATAGCTATTTCAAACATCTTTAATACAGGTTAATAAAGACTATTCCTACCCTTCTAGTATCAAAATAGTGGAATTTATACCACTATTCTGATACTAGAAGGGTATGAGTATTATTCTTGAATTACGCAGCAATTCGCTGTCTCCCTCCGAAACCGGTTATTAAAAATAACCCGATAAAATGAGGGAAAGAGATTCAAACAAGTTATTGTTCATAATCTAGGTCTGTTTGTGTAATTCTGCAACGAGATAATTTGTTCCTAACTCTTTACATTTAGACAGTGGAAGCAATCTTGGTGAGACTAAGGGAAATAATGCCTGATAAAACCAAATACGTAATGACAGTCGCAAATTCACCATCATCAGATAAGTGGGAAAATGACATAACCACAACTTTATGCGGTCTTACCAAAGAACAAAGAGTAAGTTATATTTTTTTACAATCTCAGTGCAATTTCATTACAATTATTTACACTTTATACGCTCGTGGTTTATAACAGCATCCTTCCTCTGAGATTTAAGTAACAGCGTAGGCAGTGAGAAAAAATTTTGTATTTTTAATAATGATATGAATCCATATTGTTTCAATAAATCCTCAAATATTTATATTGCAAGCCAAATTTAGATCCTCGCAACTCAAAAAAAGGAGAATGTGATCCAAATATTCTTTAATGTCTGGGATTTTTTTTGGAAAGTTATAAGCATTATTCCTATTTACGAAGAGTTCAGCTGAAATTTCT
The DNA here is from genome assembly GCA_907164885.2 of Dolomedes plantarius. NCBI lineage: Eukaryota > Metazoa > Arthropoda > Arachnida > Araneae > Dolomedidae > Dolomedes > Dolomedes plantarius. The sequence goes on along the minus strand of OU015490.1, from coordinate 4,942,339 downwards.
TACTGGCCCTGTTAAGAATAAATTGTAAAAGTAACAAATGAAGGGCTTGTAGAAAATACTACAAAAAGATTGTTTTATGTTTCTTCTCTTCTATCTGTTAGGTAAATACGAAGGTCAATAGCTTCGTTCGTAAATACAAAATCTCTGTTTTTTGTATCTGAAGTACATGTTTATTCAGTTTTAGAATTTCCCTGTAACCTTAATTTCTAAAAGTTAAAATTCTTTTCCATAAAAACATTTGACTATCTGTAAAATCTATCTTACAGCATTGAATGTTTCTCTTACAAAAACGCGCACAATAGTTCGAAATTTATTAGAATACCCTCGAAGGAATTAAAAATAGTATAAAACAAATTTTGCTAAAATTGGCATTCGAGTTATCAAATTTCCAGAGACTTTTCTGTTGTAGTTCTGAAAAGCAGCCTTTTATCCTCTCCATGGTTTCAAATAATTTTAGCAAATTCTCTGTGAAGATAACCAACCAATGATTATCATTAAAAAATAGATCCCAAGGGTAACAAGAATTTCTGACTGATGGCAAAATTGTTGATGATAATAGCTTGGTAATGTGGTACTTTTACATCATACAAAGATATGGTTCATTGAAATCTCTGCATGTAAAGTTTAGACAAATTTGATAGTTTTGTATTGTTTTAAATGTTTAGTGCAGATTTTGTGCAGCAATAATCAAGGCATCGAGATTGTATGGCTTGTTAAATTAGCATATACACTTATCTCGGTAGATTTCCTACTAATGCTTTCGCAAGTGAGCTGAAAATACCAAAAGATACATCATGAATAAATAAAACGGTTATCCTTCTTGTATGGTTATCTCTCCAAGTCAGTTCTTAAAAACCTTATAAATTAAAAAATTGTCATACATGAGGATTGAAAACATATGAGTAAGTCTAAGAAAAACCAAGAAACATTTAGTGTTGGCTCTATCACAGAGCCCACTCTATGTCGCAACTGGGGGGTGCTTAGTCAAAATTGTGATAGTAGCCTATTCACAGGCAGGAATTCAATCCAGAAAAGGACTTAGTTGCTGCGTCGGGCCCTGTCTGGTGCATTGGAAATCGGAATGTAAAACCTTGAAATTTTTTACCTTTTCATCAGCCTCAGGCCCAATTTCTTTGTGGTGTTCTTATTAGGACTTTTAGATATGTTTTATGCATAAAACTTTTCTTTCAATGTTCTTTTGGACCTAAAAAATTAAAAACTTGGAAATTAATTTATAATTTACAACTCTGAGGAAGTTTGTAAAAGTCCTTTCACAGAACCGTGGAAATTGTTGACTACCCTTTAACTGGGAGCACCATGTGGGTGAGTAAACATTGTCCCCTTGGTGCTACCTCAATTTTGATCAATTTTCAAGCACCCAAAGAGACGAAATCTGGAGGTTGCGTACTTTCTACCACCCACTGATCTCGTGGAAGGACTTTCCAGTCTACGAATTTAAAGTGCCAATATCTGGCCTTGACAGGAAGTTATTTAATGACATTCGTTGGGATTCGAACTGAGCATCCCCAGTCTGAAGTCCAACGCGCTACCACTAGGCTACCTCGGGTCATGTCTTTCAATGTTGAGATAGGGAGAATTCGGTTAACGCTGATGTATATTAACCCAATTGGATTCGTTCATCTCAGTGTTAACCTATGGAGAAAATTTGTCTACTCTTTTTAGCTACGGACAAAATGGTATTTTCAGATAGCCTAAATTTTTCTGCACCTTACAAAAGAATTTATTTTATAAATTTCGTCCACCAAAGGAAATTATAAGCGCTTAAAACACACCATACCATATATTTTCCCCGAATAATTTAAATTTTGAAATATTATTTACATTTAAAAAAAAACGAAAAATGACCCAAAGTGTAAAATGTATTTTTCTATTACGGAGTACAAGTTTTTTTATATATTTAAATCCAAGTTGGAAAACCTTTGTCACATTTTCTTCATAGTTTAACATTGAGGGGATAGAATCAAATAGGGTCAGTACACAGCAGCCTTAAACTTATGTCGCCTATTATTTGATTCAAGTGACTTTTTATTTTGTTTTATGAATAGATCTGTTTATCCTACAACTTCTTTCTCTACCGTTTCCTGGAGCTGTGTTACTAATTCCAGTATTTTATTATTCCAGGAAGCGTTTATTGACACGTCTTTTTGTGCGTACTACGATTACAAGTCGGTAAGTCATTTCCTTTTCGCTTGCCTCTTCAAAGCAATATTAAAGTGTCGCCTAAGTGAATGAGAACAGCATTATTTCACTAAGAATTAGTCATAAAGTGGTGTAAAGACTATGCCTAACTTCAATTCCTACACTATGTAGATAATTTACATGAAAGAATTAAATGGAAACTAAAACGATAGGAATAGAAACACTGAATTTTATTTTAAAGTGGGCTTTTCTTCTGCTAGTTTATATTTTTTTTTTCTTGCAGAGAACCTGCTTCGATGGTACAATTGCAGAATGCGCAGCAATTGATAAAGGTTTCGTAAGTATTTTAATTTCCTTCCTCATATATTACAAAAATATATTTTGTTGCAAATATAGCTTGATTACTCAAAAATTACAAGAAACGCCTACCTCATAAAAGCCGACGTATCTCACGCACACTAATATTTTAAAAAGTTGGTTTAGATGCCAATTTAGTATTATTAAGACTGCTATGTACTAAGAAAAAAAATCGTATTTCCCTTTTCCTCAACTTGTAGACTCTTGTGGTAGGAGGAGTCCAGTTGACAGTTCGAGAATTCCCTCCCCTTAGGATTAACATTTTGAGGGATTGTAATGGCTCTCTATATATAGGGGGGGTTAAGCGCTGCCCCCAAATTTTTTATTTAAAATATTTTTGTCAACTATTTACAGGTACATAAATGCTGATAATCAAATAAATTTGGTATTGTCAGATAGCCTGAACCTTTCTGCAAAGCGCTACAGGATTAATTTTATAAATTTTGTCCACCGAATGAATTTATGGGCGTTTAAAGCATACTATACCAGATTTTTCCCCGAATAATTTAAATTTTAAAATATTAATAGCATTTAAAAAAAAACGAAAAATGTACACAAATGTAAAATTTCTTTCTCTTTGACGGACTATAATTTAAAAAAAAATTTTTTGAATCCAAGTCGGAAATCCGTGGACAAATTTTCTCCATACGTTAACATTGAGGTGAGCGAATCCAATGGGGTTAGTACATAGCAGTCTTAACGGCAAACCAATGTATTTTGTAACCGTTAATAATTGGTTGGGGAAGTGGTTATTCCAATCAATTTCTATATGTAATGCGTACCATAAAGAGGTAGTGTGTGCTTTTCTATGATAGACTTTTTATTAATTGTTTTTTCGGTAATGTTTTGATTATAATAAATAAACTATTTTTATATTAAAGAAGACTTTAGTCTTATTTTTCATCTTCATATTAAGCTATACAAATCTCTGCTTAGACCGCTAACAAATACTGGATAATGTGTCATTTCAAATCCGATACAACATATTTCATCGGTGAATGTGTTCTGGGTAACTCAAAATAAAACAACATGCACGGTCTCTGTATTTTCCTGTTCAAATTTTCTTTTAATACACAGATACCCGCATTTCAAACATCTTGAGTGGAATCAAGACATGCTCTTTTATAATGTAAACTGCATTTAGGAGAAAATCTATTTTGAAGGAATTTCTAGAGAGTTCTGCATATTAAACACGCCAAAATAAACTTTAAAGTAACATCGCGTAAAGCCCTTTCTAAAAATAACGCATAACGTAAGTTTGGCGTAATATTTCTATCTCATGTATACTCCTAACACCATTAAACGTCTCTAGTTCACACGAGATCATGAGGATTGGACAGTAAATGAATGGAAAAAAATAATTACAATATAAAAAGAACTTTTTATATACCATGTTTTTAAATTTTCTGTTGTATCATATAAACTTCTATGTATCCTGTTGTATGTATTCTGTTGTATCATATTAATTCTATGTATTAATAAATACTTTTTAAAAATTTTTTTGATGAACTATCCCATCGACTTGAAAGAAAATGAAGTTAATTGGAAAATTAACTTGCGTTTAACTTTTCACTCTTGTCCCGGTCGATAGATGGCTGCACAAGTATACAAAACAAAATTAACTGAAAATGAATTCAAATCTGCTTAAAGATGGCTAAAAGTATCAAAAGAATGCATTGTCATCGTGTTTTGAATTATTCTAAAAGTTTCAAATGTCTAGTTAGTCGGGAAGTTAGTTAAAAATCGATTGCAAGATTTATAAGGGACAAACACTTTACTTCGATAAAAATGCCTTTAAAATGAAATCTTTTTCGAATCTTTACCTCCATTTTCTGATTTTTGGTGAATTTTTAAAGATGAATTTTTAGAATTTAATTTATGAAACTCTGATCACGTGTTTTCTTTTCTCTTTGTGATACTTTAAATTAATTTTGCGTCACGTGCGTAACAACGTAATAAATTGACAAAAGAAATATTAAAATACGGTAAAAGATAAAATTTATCCACTAGACTAACTGAGATGGGAGTATTTTAAGAATGCAGTTCAAATTATTATGTTTTAACACAACTTTCCCTGCCGTGCTTTGTGTCCTTTCTTATTTGCAGTTTTTCTCATCGCTTGAACCGATTTACAATTCGCTTTTTCTACGGTTTTTGGCCTTAGGAAAATTAAAAACCGAATTACAATTCGCTTTTTCAACGGTTCTTGGCCTTGGGAAAATTAAAAACCTATGCGGGTTTTAGCCTGTCGACAATAAAAAAACCGAATCTAAGTAAGGAAAATAGGCTTCATGCGGAATCCCACCTTACTTTGAATAAATAAAGGGGATAATGCATCTTGCACTTTACCTCTTGGGTGATGTGGAAAAAACTGAGCTTTTAAGGGAAAAATAAATAATAAAGGCAACTGTAAATTATAAAACTTATTTCTAATTAAACAGTGGATCAATCAAATCTAATTAAATCTAATTAAACAGTATTTAACAAATATAATTAAACAGTAAACTTATTCAATCCAAACGTGCGAATCACGCAACACTGTGTTATTAATTCTCAATAAAATCACGTATCATCAGACGAAGGTCCGCAGGCTCAAAGTTTCTTTCTTTCTTATTGTTTGTATATCCTTTCATAGAAACGCGCTAAGCGCAATCTGTCTAGCCAGATGAACAGGAAGAGCGGGGGGTGCAGCCCAGAATTTTTTTGATGGAATGCATCAAAAATTTTATATCTATATATCTACCCGGGCAACGCCGGGCAATAATGCTAGTATGTATATATATATATATATGTATGTATATATATATATATATATATATATATATATATATATATATATATATATATATATATATATATATATATATATATATATTAATTGTATACATTGATCGTCGCAATTATTATAAATATATATTTTTTCTTTTGGCATTAATTGCATACATTGACCGTTGTGTTTAATTCGAATGTACTCCGTAGCGGATCGCTTGTTTTCAGCTAGTTTATCTCATATAATTTTAGATTCCTCAAACCATCAACCAACATTTCATAATTCCATGCCAAAGAGAACGGTAGCAGTATTGAGAGCAGAAGGTGGATCAACGATGTACTCAGTAATTGGTTATAACAAATTGGAAACTCAGTGTATAAATCAGTGTATGAGTCATACTTTAAGAAGTTAAAACGGGTAAGAAAAATAATATATTTCTGATGAAACGAGCAACACGTTAAAAAAATTTAAATCACAAGAAAATTTTCCTAAAAAAATATTGTTATATTGGGTGTTCGGATTTTTTTAGAGAAAACCAAATATAAAAAATTTTGATTACCATATTTTTCGGACAGTAAGATATACACCGGACGATCAGACGCACCTCAAATTTATTGGAGAATTCCGAAAAAAGAATATTTTGTATTTTGTTGGGAATATAAAGATATTTTCAATTTCTTACTTAATAAAGATAAAAAATATATATATAATAAAAATATTTAGAATGAATATTATAAATAATATATACAATATATATATATATATATATATATATAATATATATAATAAATATAATAAATATATATAGTATATATAATAAAGTATATTCCTTTTATTTTATGCTACCTTCGAACCATAAGACGCACTCCAATTTTAAGTCGAATTTTTTATGTAAAAAGCTGCGTCTTAAGGTCCAAAAAATACGGCTCTACGTGGTTAAAAAGTGAAGAAAGCACATTTAGTAATTTATCTGCATACTAATTATGTAGGTTGCAAAATGCAAGATTGTTGAATAGAAAATAACTTTTTATTCCTTCTTTATTTTGGAATATTTCAATCTATTTTAATGTGCAGAGAAATCATTATGGAATGACAAATAAATAATTTGGACTCATTCTGTGGGGGGGAGAGTTGCATTCCCCCCTCGCACGTACATGCAGCCTAAATAATTAGATGGAAAGTGATTAATTATGTACCATGCAATTATTTTTCATTGAATATTTCATTTTATATGATGTTTAGGTTTTTTATATCGAATCTTTATGCTAAACTAATTTACGGGCCTTTTTTTTTTAGGAAGAAACCCAGGCGTTGTACAAGAGAATGTTGAGAGAGGGTGAATGTGGTTACCAAATTTTAACTTTCAAAAATTCAAGTGTACCTTTCGATACTCGATTCTTCAAACATTTGAAAAATATGGTTAGAAAAGTCAATATTTTTGATTTTGATCACTCCGCATAAAGGTTTTTTTTTTTTTTTTCTTGAAACGCACCGAAAAATTAAACAAATCAGAACTTAATTAATGCGTCGAAAAAATTTCCAATAATGGACTGCATACACCATACATATTCGGCATTATATAAAATAAAATCATCTATCTTAAATTTCTGCTGGAAGGCTATTTGCCCAGAATGTGTGACAGCTTGATTCTTTCACCGATTATTTCAATTCAGAAATAATCAATCGATTGGCGGAATCCCAATATTGAAATTTTAATCCGATCTGAAATCTTGTATGGCACGCTACAAAGAAATTTACAAAGAGCTATCCAAGACAAGTTCACAACGATCTATTGAAGAATTTAAAACTAAAAGTATCCAACCGTAGTCATCAGAAGTTTTTCCTGAAAATACGAAAACTTACGAAGCTACTGCACAAATTTCCTCTGACGGAAGCGATTCTTCCCCAGCACAACACAAAAGTAGCGATTAGTTCTAGAAAGTGAATCCGAATAATAATCTAATAGTATATTTTTTTATTTTGTTCCTGAACTTTTGATTTTTAAATATTTTAGATATAGCTTTGATTGATTTCAATTTCAAGAGGCTGCAATGATTTTGTTTTTTAAGAATTTTAAGAATATGATTTTCCTTATTTTTCCAGCAAACAATTCGAGTGAATATGGAAAAAAAGAAAAAATTTTATTTCATTTTTCAATTAATTATTAATTTTTGTCATTTTTGTATGTATTTCATAAATTAAATTGGGGACATTTATAAAAATTTTAAATATCCATAGTAAGCAAAAATCCAGAAGTTGTTGCTATCAACCACACTGAAAAAAATATTTGTTAGAGAATGTTACTCTAAAATTGTTTATAAGTTAGCAATTAGTCATTCAAAATCATACTCTGTATTAAAAAAACGACTTTGTTTTCATCACTAGGAAATGCAAACGGGAAATTTAAGTAAACACAACAAAAATATTGATTCAGTTGTAAAGTTTCCTACAGCACACCGAATCACATTTCTACAATTTTAACATACGCTATTTTTTACACCTTTGCAACAGGAAATGATACGATCCACACGTGGAACTGACTTCTGGACCTTTTTTTTTTCAACAGCACATAATGATTTTTAAGGAATAATAATAATGCAAATTTCCTTTCAGCTTCAATTTACATTTTTCTGATACTACAGACTTGATTCAGTGGTCAACTTTTGAATTGCATACCACTTTTCTACCATTTTTATTATTATACATCCATGCAAAAGTTCCTTATACCATTTACACACGAAGCTGTCTACCGGACATGCATATTTCCTGTTTATTTAGAAGCACGCACATTTCCTTTAAGGATGATTTTACGTTTTTCTGAAACTCCAGACTTAACATTGCGACACTTCATACATTTGTTCTATTTTTATTTCAAATAAAAATAAAGAAATATAGTACGAATCGCGCAGGCTCTGTGTGCTAAGTTTATCTGCGTAATGTTTAAACCCGATGGTTAAAAGGCCAGTGTTCATAATGATATATACTCGTATATATATATACAGTGGAACCTCGCATAACGAGCATTATTTGCTCTAGAGTCTCGTAATGCGAAATACTCGTAAAGCGAAACAAATTTCCCCATATAAATTAATGTAAAATACGATAATGCGTTCCATGATCAAAAATAGTCAACATTTTTTAGATGTAACGTTTATTATTTAAAGAAAATTACTTATCCATAAAAAAGCAAAATTATCCATATGTAGTTTATTATTTACGAATTTATGACACATATCTAATTTTTGTACGAGAAAGCTATCTAGCGACATTTGTTTTTCTCGGCGCTTCAAAATTTGCTGTAAATGTGTCACCGCATTGTCATTGAATAAATTTATAGCGCGCTTAGCCACCGTCTTATCAGGGTGATGCAACAGTAACTTACGAGGCAACAATTTCGTATGCTTTCATCGTTTATTTTATTGCGCCAGAAGATTGTTTCTTCGCTGTTTCTTCTTCCTTCTCCATTTACAAACTCTCCTCTAAGCTGCTTGCTGTGAAAGACATTGCAATTTTATAGGCTGTTCGGTGGTCAGCTCTTGGTTGTGCTCTTCCACAAGCTCCTCAATATCATTGTCATCCTCCAGTCCCATGATATTTGCTTCTCGAACCATCCATGACTACCCTTAAATACTTATTTTTCGGCCGTTGATGATCCTGGTGACGTGAAGATCCGAGAGACGTGAAGAGGGTTCTTTCCACGTCACTCGTTATGCGAAATGTTGCTCGTTAAGCGAGCCATTTTTTTTACGATTTATTTTGCTCGTAATGCGAAATACTCGTTATGTGAGATGCTCGTTAAGCGAGGTTCCACTGTATATATACAACGCTCGTGTAAATAAGCATAACTGATACTAAATAGTTATTCATTCGCTTCGCTAACGTTCCTCTACAAATGACATTATGATATATTATGTATTCCTCTGGTTATACATGGCAGCGCATTGCTGGATGAGTAGTTTCAATGCAGATAAAGTTGTGGAGGACTGCGCAAAATGCTTTTGGCGCATGCTTTGTGACTTGAGTGAGTATTACTTTCAAGTTTTTAAAAACATTAGATTTACTTGGTTTAATATGTTTATAATGTTTCAATTAGTTTACTTATCAGTGGTAAATTTGTAGAGATAAAACAGAAAATATGTCTGAATTAGTTTACTCATAAGTGATAGATATGTGAAGATAAATAAGAAAATATGTTTCAATCAGTTTACGCATAATTTATAGATTTGTGAAGATTTTTAAGAAAATATGTCTCAATATTTTCAGCAAAGATATTTATTTATTAATTCGTTATTCGAATGTTTTAACAGGGAGAAAACCTTAAATATTAAAATAATAAAGCTGTCTATTATTTTGTTTAACACACGCCAATCTCGTAAAAAGATTTTTAGTTCAATCTATGTTTCCAAAGTAATACTTTTGCATATAATTATGATATTTGAAATTAATAGAGCACTGAACTTTCAAATCAGCTGTGCATCACAACAATCCTAATGCCATTTACTGATCAGCAACATGAATTTCAAACGGTTTGTGTCGACTTTAAGTTTGAGAACTAAGTCATTAAGATAGGAAAATTAAACAAATTTCATATTTTTTAATTCCAAGAAATTGGGAAAGACGAGATATAATTTTTCTTCAGCTTTGAAACAAATTTATTTCCCAGAAATACGAACCATAAAATTTCAAGCTCTTAAATTATTGTTATAACTCTGAAATTAAACACACACAGGTAATATTATGATGTTTTATCTTGTATAAACAAAAGAGTACTGTTTAGATGTATTTCTTTATCAAGGTATGCATGCTGATATCAAGAAAAACATAGATCCTCTCTTTGATGTAGTCTAATTCCATAGTCTATTAAGTCGTCTAATTGTGTTGTAATAAATAGAATTTAGTGTAGAAAACCTCGCGCATCTTGTTAATGATAACTTCGTTGTTTTAGTATATACATTACCACAAACTAAGGTAATGAAAACAGCCGAACTTACACTGACGCCCGAACATTGAGAAATATATCAATATTTAAGATATGGATTCTAGTAAGGCAATTTGAGGTTTGAAATGTTGAACCTAGACATGGTATAAATTTTGGACTTACAAATTGCTTAAGTGTAGGTCATAAAGTTGATTTGTGAAATAACTTTAATTTTTATTTATTGTTTGTACGTGTACATTTTACAATTGATATGGTGTAAATATTAGTATTTTGAACTGTTAAAACATGGAACGGTTAAAACATGAATTCGTAGCTAACATGCAGACAATGCTAACAGCAATGCAGCTTGCATTTGTGAAAACCCTTTCAGGACAGATTTAATGGCGTTGTGGTTAGCGCGAGATTGTTAGTTGATGTAGAGGCATACTTTAGCGACAGTAATGCTTACTCCACACCAACGGCGACGGAGACGAAAATCATGTATTTGTTGTTGAGCATGCGTATTACAAAAAAATTTTCACTCTCCCGGTTCGTCTCAGACTCTGGTCTCTGCGGTTTCAAAGTTAGAAAAAGTTCAACTTTTGTCTCTGCCGCCATACTAAGAGTGGGTCAAGACAGCACGTTTGCTCTATATTTTTCGTGGCTCCATCTCTTGTTCAAATATGCAACCAGTTTTCATTAGAAATATAATATAATATTAGCATTCGATCTTTCTTTGAATATAGGCACTGTAAATATTCCAGAAGTATATGTCTCTGTTAAATTTTTTCTGGGGTGGGGGGCGAAATATTGTAATTTTTCCAAGGAAGCTTTGATATCCATCAATTTGTACAGAACTACCTTAGGATAATTCAGCAAATTTTTTATTTGGAGGGATAATATGAATACAGTTAGTTAACCGAACCTTGTGACAAAATTTTATTTCAATATCTTAAAAATCTTTTAAGAAGTGAGAATATTTGTAAACGTAAAAAATGAAAAATGCAGTTTTCCAGAAAACACAATTTAAGATTTTAATGTAGCCCCTCATATTATCACTCATCTTATCACTCCAAATAAAAAATTTGTTGAATTATCCTAAAGCAGTGCTTTACAAATTTATGGATATCAAGGCCTCCTTACAAAAATTTAAATATTTCACCACCCCCCCCCCCAGAAAAAAATGTAATAGAGACATATACTATTGAAATATTTACAGTACCTATATTCAAATAAAGATCGAATGCTAATTTTTATATTATATTTATAACGAAAAGTAGTTGCATATTTGAACAAGAGAAGGCGCCACGAAAAATATAGAGCAAATGTGCTGTCTTGATCCACTGTTGCCATACTCGACAGCTAATCAGAATAGAAAGATAAGATTATGCGCATGCGCAAATAAATTGCCTCTTCTTCCCGTATCCTGGCGGTGTTAAGGCTTTCATGACAGCCACAGATACACGTGGCAAAATGTGTCAGTCTTTCGTTGCTACCGCTGTTGATGTGGAGTAAGCATAACATCCCCGAAAATAGGAAATTGAGCATCGTAATAGGAGCATTAAAAGGCCAGGAGAAGGCGTAGTATGAAATTATCAGAGGAAACGTTGGAATCGCCGATTTTTTAGCATTTAAGGGGACACCTTGTCATAGGGACATGACAGTAGTGTTACGGCCAGGGACAGGAGCATGGAAAGAAATACAAAATAAAATAAAATAATTGTTAAATGCAATAAAGAAACAGGGCAATAAAAGAGAAGGGAAAAAAGCCATAGGCCGGAACGAAAATTAGAGATAATGTTCGTAGCAATAAATAGAAGTGGAAGAGAGTGAAAATAAAAGAAATTTATGATGGCTATAAAGCGGCCCACCCAACTTGAATCCAAAGCATGGGAAAAAGTTAAAATTGAGGGAGAATTTATAAATCCCGCCCTCGACGCGCATTGGTAAAAGGGGATTGAGGAGTGGAAGAACGGACGAATGGCGATGGCATGATAATTTCCAGATAACCAATGGAAATTATAAGAGGCGGAGACATTAGTAAGAAAATATATGAAATAAAAAATAGTGTAAAGGCAGGGAGATAACCTGGAAAGTTTAGAGAGATAGAAGTTGTCGAGCGCCCAGTGTCCCATGCCGAGTGTCTGCGATAAACGACGGAGCCGTGTTCGGGTGCAGTAAAGTTTAGAGAGATAGAAGTTGTCGAGCGCCCAGTGTCCCATGCCGAGTGTCTGCGATAAACGACGGAGCCGTGTTCGGGTGCAGTAAAGTTTAGAGAGATAGAAGTTGTCGAGCGCCCAGTGTCCCATGCCGAGTGTCTGCGATAAACGACGGAGCCGTGTTCGGGTGCAGTAAAGTTTAGAGAGATAGAAGTTGTCGAGCGCCCAGTGTCCCATGCCGAGTGTCTGCGATAAACGACGGAGCCGTGTTCGAATGCAGTAAAGTTTAGAGAAGTCATCATTACGAGTGCCCGCTGCCCAGAGGGATTCAACCGTCATCTGCTGAGGTACCGACTTTGCATTTCCCTTTTATATTGTATCATTGCTTCTCAGTGTATAGCCATAATGATTAAGATAGAGCGCGATGAATATAGTTTTTGAGTATAAGATGTTGAAGAATAGACCGATAATTCGAACCAACAATTTAATATAATGTTTTGCATATATATATGAATTAATTCGTACGAGTAAAATTGAAAATAATATGTATAGAGGCAGTATGAAATATTGTTATAATAAGTGAATGAATCAAACATAGGTGTCGTAAAGAATTAATTTAGTAGGAATGAAGTTATTGCGGTAATAATGTGTAAATGCCGGAGGAAATATTGAGTAATTTTGGAGTGCATTATTTATGTGTGTTAATATTCAATAAATTCATTTGTCAATATAACCAGAGTTAATTTCCATTATTTGGGAAGCACATCAATGTACTAGCCACAATCATGAACCAATAAGTACTAAATCAAAATCATAATTAATAAATATAATTAATATAAGAATAATATAATAACTCCCAATCCCAATAATTTCATTTAAAATAATATAAACAATTTAAAATTACGGTTACACACCCCCTCATTAAAAGGCCTTTCCCCTCATTAAAAAAATTTCAGTATTTACTCTACATACAAAATGAGAATATTTAGCAGTCTCTTTTACTATATTTAAGACTCTTAGCGTTCGGAAATAGGCATTTTGTGCAACAATAAGAGTTGTGTTTCTAAAAATTATTCAAAAATGCTGGAAATTTTCAAAATTCTCCATGCGTATTCATTTTCTTCTGATTTCTTCGACATTTCTCGGGATTGTTTATTAAAGAGTTTTTCACAAAATTGTGCACATTTCTTTGAAAACTTAAATATCTTTCAAATTGATAGACCACGAAATAAAGTAAAAACTCAGAAAAATTAGCAAGCAGACGAAAAAACAATATTTATGGCTTTTGATTCATAAAAAAATTGCAAAAAATAAAGTTCAATGCAGAGTTATATTTATATATGTATGGTAAACGTACATTAAAAAAATTTAGGTTTTCAAATAATATAGAATGCGCTTGGAGCAATTTTGAAAAATGCTAGCATTTTTGAAATTTTTTTGAAAGCCACGCATATTTCTGCCAGAATATCCTTATTTTGAATTCTAAGGGTTTTCAGTGCAGTAAAAAAGAGTATTATTTATTCTGATTCTGTATATAGAGTAAAACAATTGAAAATTACAAAAATCGAGTTTGAAGGTCCATTGTCCCTTTAAAACACAGTTTCAAAGTCTTTCCAACACTTTTAAAGTCTTTCTAAAGGTAATAAGTGCGGTCGCTATCGAAATTGAAATCTTTTGGCGCAAGCAAAGACAAGACGAAACCACAAAAAACTTTGCGTTAACCAAAATTAGGTTATCTCAGCATAACATCGAAGGACTCACAGACACATGGGTTATTGAGATAATAAAACAACGTCTAATTCTGATGGCTCAAGATTTTTTGGACGTAAGAACAGTCACGACAATTCCTGAACTATTATAAAAAAAACTGACCCTGTTCGATAGCAGACAACCCCCCCCCCCCCCCACAGTCATATAGGAAATAACAGTTTTCAAATGTATTCAAACCCTTATAGACAAAGTAGACCCCTTCATTCTAGAAACAATAAACTCAAATCTTGGGCTGTTGTCCACACCGTGAGTAAAAATCTCTCCGGATAAAATCTATATATATAAAACAGTTCCGTAACTGACTGACTGAATGACTGACTGACATACAACGTACAGACCAAACCGCTGGACCTAAAGATCTGAAATTTTGCATGGAGATTCTTCATAGAGCGTAGGCATGCACTAAAAGAGATTTTCGAAAAATTCTTATTAGATTTTTTAAAATTAAATTTCTAAGCTGTTTCAGTAACTTTTTTAAAGTTTTCATTTACAATAATAATTTGATGGTTATAAAATTTATATCACGAGAAAGATCCTAAAAATTCCTTTAAAATGAAATCTTTTTCTAACCTTTACCTAGATTTTCTGATTTTAGGTAAATTTTTAAAGATAAATTTTTAGAATTCAATTTATTAAATGTTGATCACGTGATTTCTTTTTCTAGTACTTTAAATAAATTTATCGTCACGTGCATAAAAACGAAATAGACAAAAACAAAATTTTCTTACTATTGCGGCAGACGATTGAACATTATCCAAATAAAATATTAAAATACAATAAAAGATATTATGTTCCTCAAACTGTACTGCATTAACTGTACTATATTCTTGAATATTTTCTTCTTCATTATTTTGTCTATAAATATATCCATTACGATTTTTTATAAATAGATTTTTTTGTTATTTTTTACATCAATTGTATACATTGATCGTCGTATTTCTTATAAATATATATATATATATATATATATATATATATATATATATATATATAGCCATTAATTGCATACATTGACCGTTGTATTTAATTTGAATGCACTTCGTAGCGAAGTACGGGTTTTCAGCTAGTAAATATATAATTAAGTTGCAGTATGTAGCTTTACCGAATTTGCACATTCAGTTAGAGAACATGCCAACCACGGCAATAATTGACATAGGAAGCGAAAAAAGTTTTATATCAGCCAAATACTTTTTCGCACATGACAAACGTACACGGTTAGTTTTAGATCACATGAGTGCAATATCAGCTCAAGGGAAGAACTGCGAAATATTAAGGTCATTTATGGGAACAGTGAAATTGCAATCGGAGCTCAATATTTTTTTCATGTCATCTAAAACCTCCAACATGACATACTACTAAGGCGCGACTTTTGCCGCGTAGTACAGGGGCTGTTAGCACATTTTTTAGACGATTTTGGTAAACGGTAATAAAAAATCATTTGATGCAAAAGAAATCATTGCAATTGTACTGTGTTTTTAAAAGTCAAAATTATCATCTGCAGCTTGAAAGTTTTGTTTTTATTCAAAATGGCGTTTTTAACAAAGCAGTGGTTCGAAGGCTACATTTATGCTCTTTCCGAAGAGAAATACAGAGGCTGTTCACACATTTTTTTGACGATGTATATTGTATTCACAAAACTAAAGTACATAAAATTCTTGTGTTTTAAATGTTCTATTTGACATCCCTTATTCTGAACTATCTTTCGACACAGCAAATTCCAGCATAATAATGCCTTTTGAAGTGTCAGAAGAGGTATTCTATCCCATTCCTCCTGAACAGCTTTCCAGAGTCCTGTAAGGGTTTTGGGACGACGTTTGGATAATGCAGATTTTAAAAGTCCGAAAGCACAATCATCCATAGATGATACATCGGGAGATTTAGTAGGGATATCAGTGAAGGGTATTTCCTTGATACCAGTTTTTTGTTCCATTTCTTTTAGGAAATTTACAGTGGATTTTTATGTGTGACTGCTAGCTTTATTCTGATGGAGTCTCACAGATTGATGGCACTGTGGGTAAAGCGATGGTATTTCATTCAGAAAAATTGGCGATAAAATATGTTCCTGATAGTATTTGGAGTTAATCTTGACATTTTTTCCACTCTCTTTATTTTTAACTTGCCATTATAAGAAAAACCAGCAACAATCATGAATCCCTTAGAAAAACTTTCTTTCGATTCTTTGAACCATGTACTTAAATTTTTTTCTCCCCTTTTATTATAATAAATGGCTCTTTTTTTGTTGCAATCATTTAAATACACCCATGATTCATCTATTGTGACAATTGTTTTCCATTTTTCTTTGGATAAGTGTTTCTCATATAGAATTTTGCAGCATGTCCTGCGTGCAGCGATATGATTTGGAAGAAGACGATGCACATTGCGTTTTTTCGATTTCTTAAGATTTAAATCAACGTTTAACATTTTGTTTACATTGGACACCGAACATTTTAATGATTTTGCAACTGTCCTTTGACTAGGGGGATTTTCTTTTAACATTAAACAGCGTACCTTTGCAATAGTCGAAGATGTCCGTTTTTCCCTTGGATACTTGTTTGGAATTTTTGTCCCACTTGAGGCTCCAATTTGACGTTTTTTTTCCTTTCTTGTTGACGATATTACCTATCGACGCTTTAGATGTCACAAAACCATGACTCTCACATCGTTTTTGGATAACAGAGTATGCATATTTCTCTTCGGAAAGAGCATAAATGTAGCCTTCGAACCACTGCTTTGTTTAAAAACGCCATTTTGAATAAAAACAAAACTTTCAAGCCACAGACCATAATTTTGACTTTTAAAAACATAGTACAATTGCAATTATTTCTTTTGCAGCAAACGATTTTTTATTACCTCTTACCAAAATCGTCTAAAAAATGTGCGAACAGCCTCTGTATGCATAATCCGTTATCCAAAAACGATGCTTCGTACGCGACCACCGCAGGCCAGACAGCACCACCCAAGACCACCCAACAAGATGACAGCAGACGCCATCAGCAGACCCTCACTGGAGTAGAGACGATGGTGTGGTCAGGTGACAGCAATGATGACAAACGAAAAAGAAGTAATTGAGTTGTAATAAATAGAGTTTAGTGTAGAACACCTCGTCGCATCTTGTTAATAGTGAGTTACTTGTTTTAGTATATAAGTTACCACATATTAGGGTAATGAAAACAGCCGAACTTTACATAATTATGCAGGTTGCAAAATGTAAGATTATTGAATAAAGAATAACTTTTCATTCCTACTTTTTTTTATCTTAAAGAAAATTTCGATTTAACTATTTTAATATCCAAACAATTCATTGC
The DNA here is from genome assembly GCA_907164885.2 of Dolomedes plantarius. Taxonomy (NCBI): domain Eukaryota; kingdom Metazoa; phylum Arthropoda; class Arachnida; order Araneae; family Dolomedidae; genus Dolomedes; species Dolomedes plantarius. Next base: position 4,924,900 of record OU015490.1, on the reverse strand, counting down.
GAATAAATAAATTCGATGGTTTGTGTATATGGGAAGGGGCTTTATACCCCTCTCAGAGGCACATTTCCCCTAAATAATTGAATGGGAAGTGATAACTTATTTACCATACAATTATATTTCATTAAATGTTGTCTGTTTTATAATGCTCAATTGATTTCATATCGAATGTTTATAGTAAACTATTTTTCGGGCCTTTTTTTAGGAAAGAACCCAGGTATTGAACACGAGAATGAATGCAGAGGGTAAATTTGTTATGTAGGATTTCAGTGGTAAAGATTCAAGTGCACTTTTTGTTCCCAGGATTGGATGAAATACAAGAGCCTTCTTTTGATGATTTAACAATATGTCTGATGCTGCAAATAAAGTCTTAATGTCTTTCATTTGAAATTATATGTGTAACTTATAACCTGACTTTTACACTGCAGTAATGATTATCAACAAAATATGAAATTCGAGTCACCCTCATCTCGAAAAAATTTCATCCCATTGCAACAATTTAATTTTAACAAAAACATAAATGCATCACGTTCGAAAAGGACAAAACTGTTGGTTTTAACGTCAACAATTCCAGTGAAATATCAATACATTTTTTTAATTCGTGGGAGAGACGTAGTAAAATTGGACAAAAAATGCTTTTTAGCCCTATAAGAACAAAAGAATCTTGCATAATTACGTAAAACACAATAGGCAATACCGAAGCAATAAAAAATTAAATCATGCAAGTTATAGTTTTTTACTACGGTAAATCAAAATTTTTCTCAGGAAGATAAAATTTAAAAAGGCTAGCAAAGATTTTTAATATTACTCTGTCAATCATTTTATGTGAACTAAAAAAGAAATAATGCATTTTTTATCCATAAAATTCAGTTAGTTCTTAAGATTGGTATTAAATTACGATGCATAGAACTTCATAGGAAAAAAAATTCGATTATTTTAAAAGTTAAAGATTTCAAATGCAACGAGCACAACGGCAGTCTGAGTAAAACTGATCAAAACATCTTATTCGTTTAAGACTATATTACCTTCTGCAGATTATTATAAAAAAAGTTCCAAGTAAGATTCTTGGATTAGCGGACTGTATTTAAATAAAATTGGTGGAAAAGAAAAAATACAATACTTTATTACAACTCAAATTTCTTTATATGTTACAATTCTTAACCTTTTCAGCTTGTTGAACGATACATGAAGTATAAGTAAATACTCATAACTAACTAACTAATTATAAGTACAAATACAGTGGTGGAAATTGATTTATGAAAACACAGTTTATTAACGAAAGCTTCTTTAATTAAAAATGAATGAATTTTCATACATTATATGTATAACTAATGAGTTACAAAAATAAAATTCCACACATAATAATAAACAAAAACATAAGGTCAAAAATTAGATTTCTGTAACATACAAATGTGAAAATTGATTTATGAAATATCACAAATCATTTACTATTCTGAAGTAATGTGACAAAAATTTCCATAATACAAAGTAACATGACAAGCGCAGTAGACATAAAAGGCGTGATATATTGGAAGCAATTCAGTCATACTTTTCACGGTGGGTAAACGGAAGGTGTTGTATGTGGACGAAAGAGCCAAAATCTATGCATACCTAGAAAGTGGAAAATATGTTATGGAAATTAGTAAATGAATTAAAACATCAGTTGGTGGGACATATAACTAAAGAAAAGATTCACAAATTAGGGCAAAAATTTTAACAAACAAGGTAATCCACTTTTAACAAAGATGGAGTAAAGGGGATTCTTCAACAAAAACCGGCCACATTTCAAAGCAAATTTTGCAGATCTATCCCTTCCTGTTACTTCTAGAAGAGTTAGGCAAATTTTACTCTCTTCGTGGAGCTTGAGATTGTCAAAAATGAAGTCTGGCTCAAAGTTACTTCAGCGTCTAAGCAGATGCGTTTGCTGTATTGCGAGAAGTACGTGGCAATGGGCGACAATTGGAAGAAGGTCATTTTCTCCAATCAAAAGAAATTTAATTTCAATGGCCCAGAGGGTTTAAAACATTATTGGAGGGATCTCCGAAAAGAACGAAAATCTACATTCAGCAGAAATTTTGGTGTCGGAAGTTTGATGATTTGGGCAGCGATTGCTTATGATGGCAGAAATGAAATTGTATTTTTAAATGGTCGCTAGAATTCATTTGATTACAGCTTAGTTTTAAGAAATTTCCTTCTTCCATTTGCATGACAATATTATAGTTTAAATTACATCATCATGCACGAGAATGCAAGTATTCACACTGCAAATGCAATGAAAGATTGGTTTGACGAACAGAATATTGGTCTTTTAGATCATCCAGCTAATAGTCTTGATTTGAACAACATGGAAAACGTTTGGGAATAGCTAGTTCGAAGATTTTATGCAGATGGGATGAAGTACACATCACTTGTAGAATTGAAAGCTTTAATTTGTCAAAACTGGAAACTTACTGATCAGATTACATTCAAAATCTTATTTTATCAATGCCCTCTAGAAGAAAAGAAACTTTGATGGAGAAAGATGGCTTTACTAACTATTAATTTCAATGAAATGCCATGTTCCATAAATAAATTTCCATGTTTGTATGCTACGAAAATATAATTTTTGACCTTATGTTTCTGTTTGTTATTATGTATGAAATTTTGTTTTTGTAAATAATTTCTTATACATAGCATGTATAATGTATGAAATTTCATTCATTTTTTAAGAATATTAAGGAAGTTTTTGTTAAAAAACCGTGTTTTCATAAATCAATTTACACCACTGTATATAGAGAGAGTGAGGGAGAAAAGAGTGAATGTAACGGGAACTTCTCTTGCGTGATATTAAAAATTGTAACCCATATGTGAGAACGTCAATGCTATATTATGTGACATGACTTTATGATTGAAAAAAATCACACCTCTAGAAGTAAAAATCTTTCATCTTAGTCAATCGCATACTCTGGCAATGAATGAAAAGGGACACGTCTCCACACATATAAGCCGCTCAGTTGCTAAATCGGTCCATAAAACAAAAAAAAATAAGAAAAAAATTAAAATAATATACATTGTTTCGTTAAATTTTCTCTTAAATATAAATAAAATATTTGTAATTAAGTAAAAATATTTGTAATTAAGCTTTAATTCTTTGAAAATATGGAAAAAACATGAAAAGATGATTTAGGGCAACAATTTGGTTACATGTAAACGATAAAAAAAGTATTGTTTAGAAATGATGCAAGATTTTTAATATGGCGTGTGGTCTCCTCGAACGGCTAAGACTGCTGCACACCTGTTATCCATGGATGCGACGATGTTATCGATAAGACTTTGGGGAATACTGTTCCACTCCTCAAGAAGTGCAATCTTCAAGTCTCGGAGAGTAAAAGCAGGCCTTGGTCTCTCAGCAATGAGTCGTCCGAACATGTCCCAAACATGCTCGTTTGGATTCAGGTCAGGAGAGCATGCTGGCCATTCCATACGCTGTATTGTTTCAGCTTCAAGCATGTTCTCCACAAGACGAGCTGTAGGCGGTCTGGCATTATCATGTTGGAAAACAAAGGAATCTCCAATGGCTGAAGCGTAAGGTATAATATGAGGTCTCAGTATCTCGTCTGCACACCTTCGGGCCTTCAAAGTACCATTCCGAATGATATGCAGGTCCGTACGTCCACCTATGCTGATTCCACCCCATACCATAAAACCAGCTCGTCTGTATTGTGACCTTTCACGTACGAATGTGGAGTTATTTCGAGTGCCCCTTTCCCTCCATACCAAGACACGTCGGGTGTCACACGCCAGACTGAATCGGGACTCGTCTGTAAACAGCAGTTGGCTCCAATCACGTTGCTCCCAATCTCAATGTTCAGCAGCCCATATTCTTCGGGCCGCACGGTGGCGTGAGGTCAACAGAATGCAGACCATTGGCCTACGTGCATAGAGACTCCCTGATGAAGCCTATTATGTACTGTTTGGCTGGACACCCTTCGTCCTGTTGCCAAGAGCAACTGTCTTTGCAGCTGAGTAGCATTGTCAGTTCTGTTTCGACGAGCTGTTAATAGCATATATCGTTCATCAGTTGCTGTAGTGGCCTGTGGCCGACCTTGCCCTGGTTGACGTCTAACATTCCCAATTTCTTGGAATCGATTCCACAGCCTTGCAAAGTCACTTCTGGTGACTCCAGATGAGTCCCAACACCTACATGGTGCAGGGTCTTATATAGACAATCTCGTCATGTGATCTTGATAGTGGAGTTTAATTGGTTATTACTTAAAAGTGACATGATATTGCTGAGAAGTATTTAATTTATGTACCCACGCTACATGGTTTGGTTTCAAAAGGAAAAGAGACGCCATTTTAAGGTTTTTCGCCCAAGGATTTTTAGAACTTAGAAATTAGGTTAATTTAGGGTTTTCATTAGCTTTAAATGTTATAGTGTATATTTAAATGTTATATATATATATATATATATATATATATTAGATAGTTAAAAACTAACAAACAATGGGGAATTATGCGGCCACATAATACTATAAACACAGATATCATTAAGGTTAACAAAATATTACGAAAACAGAATGGAAATGGAGGTGTTATAGTTGATGACTGGGGGCTGGGTTGTGAACCCCCAACCCCGACTAAACATGTTTTGCATCCGGGTAACTCTCCTGGTGGTCGGCTACAACACCAAAACCTTTTTTATCAATTAAAGGGAAAAACAAATAAAGTGAAACAAACATGTTAAACCAGAGATAATCATTAAATAATAAAACTAAATATAGCATTAAAAACAAAATAATTAAATAAAAATGTAAAAGTTAAATACAGCATAACAATACATCCAAATACATACCAACTCACCAATCTAGTGTCACGATACACCAACACACACACTTTAATAGTCAAAATAGGGACCCCATGTTGCCAACTATAAGATGAAACGTTGGTTGCATACAGTATTATTTAAATTGAAAAACTGGGTTAAGATTGACGTAAGGAATTGAACAGGAAAACCCTGTTTAAAAGCTATTTTTATGAGTTTTTTATTGTAATGTCCATGTCTATTACGCATGAATGTAAATGTCGGCAACGCATTAACTGGTTAATTACAACATTACGTTTGATGTTTTTGTGTAGATCGTTTTTCCATGACATAATCCTTATGGTATTAAAATTACAATGATCTCGTTTATCATAAAGACAAAACGAGACGTTATTTTGTTTATTTACTTTTAAACAAAAGTCTAAAAATACTAAATTGCCTTCGTTGTCTTTTTTAGTTTCTACCAATTTAAGATTATCCGGATAAAAATTAATTTCTAATGAAGTTAATTTTTCACTGAAAGAAACTAGTATATCATCTGCATATCTAAAATATAAGGGTTCATTCAGTATCATTACATCACGTTCATAGAAGTGAAGGTAAATGTCTGCTAATGCAGATGAACATCACCTCGCATAGGAATACCATGAATTTATTTATAGAAACTATTACCGTTATGTAGTTGATTTGTATTACGTATTTGGATTTGTAGAAAATTTGGATAACGTTCTTTTTATAACCAATACGATAGCCTGTAACGTTATTCATTAAATCTGACAGTGCAGTATTATCAGTGATATTAGTGTTAATATATATATATATATATATATATATATGTCAGAATTTAAGTGGGGAAAGAATGATTACTCAAAATTTAAAGGGGGCTTAGTATTTAATTTATTGTCGTGGCGTAATTCGTCACTATTCTCATATCTTATTTCGAAATGCATCGAGAGAAATCGGGGAAATTCCCTTTGGATTGATTGACATCCGTGGTCACGACCATGGTTCATCTCCGGTGCATGCGTCACAGAGCTCTTGTGGACATGCGCGATGACTTTAGATTAGCGGCAAAAAACAATAGCGTTTAATTAGACGGCGGGAAATTCTTAATTGAGACGGTCAGTTGAGGACCGTCTACGTTATTGGGGAGTTGATGAGTTCTTGATTTAACAGATTGAATCAGGTAGGAAATTATTGGGAAAATAAACTATGTTAGATATATTAATTGTAGTTCTTTGCCACCGGCCTTTTAATTCATTGACTGCTATAACTTTAATAATTAGGTAAAGTTAGATCAAGAAGGAGTAAGTTTGGATTTAAGACGACGTAATGGGAAGGGCAAGTAGCGAACGTGTCATATATATATATATGAAATGACCCGAATGGTCATCTCCTGAAAATACTGCAATTGAGGCCGTAACAAAAATATTCCAAATCATAACGAATAACTGAAGTTTATTGACGAAACACAACGACACATCTTAATCACTCGTAGCCAGCCTCGGATCTATGAGTAGCGCGCGAATCTAGAATTAGGTCAAAGAGAGGTTGCCAGAATTGGCGGAGCAAGTTAGTATGTAAAGGTGAAGCATCTCGCCAAGGAGTCGGAAAGGTTACCAGATGAGAAAGAAAGTTCAGAAAAGGCGATTAAAGGTTATTAATAATATTATCACATATATCAGAGGTGGGGAACGCACGGCCTGCGTGATCTTCTTGTGCGGCCTTCATAAAAGTTAGCACTTGTATTAATTACTATTTAATTATATAGATTACAACAATTTGCAAATCAATGGAATTAAATAAAGAATGGCATGAATATATGTACGGAGTCGGCCAAAATAAAGTTGACATTTTGAAATTGTTGTCTAAAGTCGCTACAATTGTATATTTATAAAATGATCTTCGTTTACCTTGATTATATGATACTTTAACTACACTTTATATGTAATTTAATGCTCAGAGTTTCTTAGCAATACTTTACAAGCTTTTTCATTTTTAATAATGGAAACAATAGACAGAATAAAGTTGACAAAATTTAATTAGTATCGTGTTGCACCTCCTTTAGCTTTAATTACATCTTCACATCTACTGAACATATAATTAACAAGATTTGGGCAAACATCGGGTGTTATATCATACCATATTTCAGTTATTTTCCACAAAACTTCAGCTTTCGATTTCGCTTTAAAATTACCATATTTTCACTTAATATAGGCCCAAATGTGCTCAATCACATTAGGGTCAGGTGATTCAGATGGCCATTCTAGCATTTCAATACCATTTTCTTCGAAAGATTTAGTTGCTATAGCACTCGTACGCGTAGGATCGATGTCCAGTTGAAAAACGAAGTCATCATCTAAATTCATCATTTTCGCAGACGCCCACAAATTCATCTGCAATAAGGTGACTAATTTACCGACACCATTTGCATAAGTAAATTCAGTAGCTTTCTTATTTTTTCTATGTTGCGTTGCTTTCATGTAAGGGTTAAAAATATACGTTTTTAGTTTTTTTTAAGTTTAAATTTGAAACCTAGAGAAAATGTCAACTTTATTTTGTCCTCTTGATTTTATCAATTGCATTAAAATGTTTGTAAACTATCTATAAACTAACTAACATACGTTAAAAAACATTTAAACTGAGCTTAATACAAAAACTAACTATAAAAATCTAATTTTAGCATAATTGCTACATCAAATCATCGGCTGTGAACCAATTTTAATTTTGTCAACTTTATTTTGGCCGACACTGAATGTTTCAAGGACTACTGGTGGGAATAGCCAATTGTGCATTTCAAATGTTAGAACGCCACCTAGTGCAACACGGCTACACTACCAGACATGTTATATGATCTCTACAAAAAAAACTATTTTCTTACTATTATTGTTGTGACTGACTCCATGTACGTTAAAACGTATTATCTTTTCTGCAAGAATGGCAACAGGAAGATTGTTCTCTAAGAAAGTGTATACGAAAAACAAGAACCTCGAAAACCTCGAAATACGAAAGCCTCGTACGAAAACCTCGAAAAACAAGTTCGGGTTTTTTTAATTGTTTTGTCTTTAATTTAAATAAAGGAATGCGAAAAAGCGATGTTTCTTTCTGTTTATCATTATTTTATATCACTTGGTGTTTACGAATTGTGCTTGTGTATTTGAATATACATAAAGTGTTTTATTATGAGTTTCTGTTGATTGAGATACAACAATTATGTACTAAAAAAGACGCTTGTGACTTACCATTTGTAAATCTGGTAATGTGCTTTTAACAAACTCGTCTCGTATTGCTAACGGCCATTGTGAAAATCTAATTATTGTTTTACTCATTCTGTGGTTTTACTAGTACACTGTGTTATTGTATTTCTAGCAAGTATACACTTTCTTAGAGAAATTATTTAATATTCATTTTTTCCCCAGCATCTCAAATTATAAGAGAAGAAAATGAAAGGAAGAAAACAGAACATTTAATGTAGAGTGGGAGTTAGATTTTCTCTTTATTTCTGTGAAAGATTAATAGTGTGTTTGTTGAGCAATACAGTTTTAACTACTTTGAAAAAAGCGAATGCAAATAAACACTATTTGACTCATAAAAAATATAATTATTTCAATTTAGAAGGTGAATCTCGAAAAGCTGCACTTCAAAATTTGAAAAATGAAAAGCATCACCAACAAGCTTTTTTTAGTGCTTTTGTAAAGAAAAATACCTCTGCAGTTGATGTTACTTACAAAATAGCATATATACTGGGAAAAAGAGGCAAAGCATTTAGTGACGTAGAAATAATTAGAGAATGTGTTGTTGAAGCAGTGGGTATGTTAGATCCAGAAAAAAGTTGCCAAATACAAACAATTGCCTCTTTCAAGAAGAACTATAACAGATCGACAGCATGAATTAGCTCAAAATATAACAGAGCAACTTCGTACAATTATACGAAATGAAGATATTTATTTTTCAATTGCTTTAGATGAAAGCACTGATAAAACTGACTCGGCGCAAGTTTTATATTTTATTTGTGCTGTAACTAACAATTCTCAATATTACGAAGAACTTCTTGCGCTGGGTACACTAACTGGAAGAACTCGTGGAGTTGACATTTTCGAAAACTTCAGAGAAATATGTCATCGATTGCAAGTCAGTAATTTAGTCAGTGTCTCCACTGATGGCGCACCTTCCATGAAGGGTAAAAACGAAGGATTCTTTGCTATATAAAAAAGGAAAACTTAAGCTTGAAAAAACTGATTCATTTCACTGTATTTTGCGTCAGCAAAATTTTTGCGCAAAATCCACCATTTTGCAAGACGCTCTGGATAGAACTATGGCGATTGTCAACTATATTCGCGTAAGTGCAATGCGTCTTCGTGAATTTCGGCAGATGCTAACTTTAGACGCGGAAACGTACAGTGTCGATCTACCGTACTACTGCAAGGTTCGTTAGCTATCAACAGGACAGGTTTTGATAGAAGTTTTAACTTCACGATGACAAATTTTAACCTTTTATCAAGAACAAGGAAAACTATGTCAGCTATCAGATGAAGCATTTTGCTGAAACATTGCACTTTTGTTTGATATCATGACAAAACAAAACAATTTAAATATCTGCCTGCAAGGTAAAACTAAGCATATATATGAAATGTGACAAAAGATCCTAGCGTTTCGAAAAAAATTAACAGAGAATTAACATTTTTCAAATCATTGCTCTCTCGTTCGGATATATCTTTAGAACACTTCCCGGAGCTAGCAAAAATGTTGAATGAGCAGAAATGAGAAAATAAAATATTCGATGAATATGTAAGTGTCTTGGATTCTTTAATAGAAGAATATAATGACAGATTTTCAGATTTTGACGAGCACACTTCTGCTATGAAACTGGTATTTGAACAACATTTAGTAGATATATCCGCGGCTCCTACAGAACTACAAATGGAGTTCTGTGAGTTGGGGCAAGATCGTATCCTCAAAGACCTTTTTGACGCTAGAAAGGATCCAATAGAAATCAGGAAAAATTCTTTTGAATATCCATGCCTATGACAGCATGCACGCCGTTTACTTTCCTGCTTTGGAAATACTTACTGATGCGAGCCAATATTTTCACGCATGACAAAAATTAAAACTCGTTTAAGAACGCAAATCACAGAGGCTCATTTAGAGGATCAATTAAGGCTTCGTGTTACGAAGCTTGATCCAATTATTCAATTACTTTCAAGCAAGAAACAAATGCAAATATCCCACTAACTTAAATTTTCCATCGGATTTTAAAATTATTTTAGGAATTTTTGCTATGGCAGTTATTTATAATTTAATACTATTATTTTTCTAATGTATTTCTTTATCATTTTAAAATTATTTAAATATACTTCTACTTTATTATTTTTATTTGAAGTGGTATTTAAATATGTAGTTGTTAGTAAAATTTAAAAATCTGGATGAATATTTATATATATATATATATATATATATATATATATATATATATATATATATATATATATGTGTGTGTGTGTGTGTGTGTGCTTACATAAATAAAAATACCAGCATTGAAATATAAAAAATTACAGCGATATCTATAAATCTAATAATTTTATAAAAAAAATTATAATTAATGATTAATCTTATAACAAGTTTTTACCCTTATGTGAATACAAAAATATTTTATAATGCAACTTTTTATGTCAAATAATAAATAAATAAGGACTTAAATTATTGTTATTTTTCTATATAATGCACCAAATTGTTAAAAATATACCTAACTATAATAATTTCATAAAAGTCGCATTTATAGGTACATCAACTTATGCGGCCTCCTTTATTACAACCCAATTTACATGTGGCCACTAATGGTAAAAAGGTTCCCCACCTCTGTTATATATAGTATATATAAATAAACAAATAAATAAATATATATATATATATTTATATTTATATTTATATATATTCTGCACTGACACTTCGCTATGGAGACCAGCAATGGTTCCGAAAAAAGAGGTGGCCGGTTTGAGGGGTGGCAATCGAAAAGATTTTTTTTCCCTAACATTGACTCTATGCAGTCTTTATATTATCTTCCTTACGTTGAAATAAAACTGTTTTCCTGCAAAATTTCTAAATTTTTTTTTAAAATTATTGCTCTATTTCAAAGGTCAGTCTTATAGGATTCTAAAACTGTTTTTCCTTTATTCGTACGATCATTGGATGAGAATTTATGGCAACTTTAATAAACTGAGAGCTATATAAAAATACCGGAAGTAGCATCTTTAAATGCATTTTCTATAAAAGTCAATTTTCAGCTTCATTTTTAAACGAGAAAGCTCATCGTTTAAAAAGTTTCAATTTATTTCAATGAAATTTTGCAATAGTGTTTTATATATTACTATTTTTAACCTAAAAGGTAAGCTAAATGTGTTACTATAGTGTTACTATATTTACACTTCTAAAAAAATATTTAAAAAAACAGTGGTTTTTTGTTTTTATTTTGGTTCATTTCAGTGATTTTTACAATTTTTGAAAATATTGTAAAATTTTAGTTCAGAACGCAGGTATGGGTCACAGTAGTATTAAGTTTAAAGAAAAATAAAATATAGTGAGTTCAATGGCGTCTAGCGTCTCTGGCGCAAGCACAAAATTGTACTAAAAATTTATAAACAAAAATCCGTCTATTTTAAAATTTTATGAAATTTTTACCAAATTTATATCTGTTTTCATGGTTTTCATCACATTTGAACTAAAAATATATGTATGTAATCAGATCGTTTAATTTTTGAAAAAATAGCTTTGAACTTAGGCAGTCTCCTTAATCAGTTCTGAAAAAAATATGGCCGTTTATAGGAGTGGCCGGCTAGAGAGGTTTCACTGTAAATTTTATCAACCAATCGTCCTGTCAATACAAACTGAAAATTAACATGAGTTTTATAAGATATTTCATTGGACAGTTCAAGAGAGGGAAATACACGAGTCTTCAAAATTTTGTTCATTGAATTCTTTTGGTAGCAAATGATGAAATAGGAAAGAAATAAGCCTTACTTGATTTCAGACATTGCGTATAAAGCTAATACAGTTAGAAGACAAAACATATTTCTTTCAAAAAATATTGAAAACACAGCTCTTTCAAAAGTAGTTTTCTAATTAGAGTATATAATGGGGTCTTATCCTAAGAATACAGCGAGTTTAATTCTTCAGTTTATAAACGATCGCTCTTATCCATTTATTACTTTGAGTGCTTTAGTTAATCTGGCTTTTGTATGCAGATAAGTGGATGCGGTAAACAGTCTTCAGGTTTTTGGTTACAATGTTTCGTAGCAGAGGGATTAAGCTTTTCTGGGAGTGTGAGAGTAAATTAATTTTGGGATGTTAAAGAACATTCCAGCGCTATGGAGCTCTGATTCCTAAATTTTAATCAAGGATCCATGGACTTTTATAAATTTATGAGTCCCGACACACAGAAACCTTAATATAAAACATTTATGCCCGAGTGATCTAATTTTTGGATTCTTGTTGAAAATTTGATAATATAGCTTTAATGTAATATAGCTTTAAAATTTTTTCTTTAGTTAACATTAATTCGTAAGATTTCATTTATAAAGATAAATTATAAAAATTTCCACTCTCTCCCTTTTTCATTAATCTCATAAGGTCGATACAAATCTTATGACATCTGATTTATGATTCAGGTTACTCAGTGTCTAAAGTTTTAAAGCGTTCTGCAAGAATGGTGTACTGATATTTACTATCTTCCTGTCATAGAACGACTTAAAATACCAAATTTCCATGTATGTGTATATATATATATATATATATATATATGTGAAAGGTATAAAATTTTGAGTAGATTCCTTGTAAATTTTCTTTCCCGGCCATGCTTAGGATGGCATTACCGAATTCCATTTTCACGAATCCAGGGATACTTTTCATAGCCTCTGCAATCCCTAGGAAGCCACGAAATCATCTGATCCCTTGTCTATTCCCAAATAAGGAGATCTTCCATATGCACAGCTCATGCAGCTTGCAACGAAACATCTTGGCTCAGCAATTCTGAACCGCAAATTACCTCTATACGTTAGCCCGGGACTCACTCGGGTGCTGGCTGTCTACTAGATAAAATGCACGTTTTAGATACTCCAAATAAATTGCTTTTTACTGAATTTTATTCTGTAATTTCTTCAATTCATTACATATATATATGTCAGACCTAGGGGCGTTAACTATATTTAATTAGGTTAGTTTATACTAAATATAAAGAAATTAATTGAATAAATAATTATTAAACGAAATATTAGCCGAATGGGAAAAGAAAGAGTCAACTGATGTGTTGTCTATCTCCCGGGTTAAGAGCGTAATCTTGGGCGAGAGCACCGCAGGATATTGCGTCAACAAAAATACAGGTGGGAATCTCTGAGTCACCGAACATGGGATGTTGACCACCACCCGCGTAATTGCAACGAGCGAAAGAACAAAGGCAGATTAGGGTTGTTCACCGTTCAGTGTGGTTGAGTATCATGGGCCGAGATATATTGGGAAATAGTGGATTAGATTGAGTTATCATTGATGTTATTAGAGAAAGTCCTTAAATGTTATCTAAGAAGTAGTTATTTCCAACGACCTATTAACGATGGCTGCCATTTTAGAGTAATTAGTTTAGAAAAACAGTTATGTGATGTAGGAAACACGTCATATATATATATATATATATATATATATATATATATATATATATATATATATATATATATATACATATATTTATTTATTTATTTATTTATTTATATATATATATATGACACGAAACGTGTTTTTGCTCCCGTGTTTAAATCGATGTTATGCAGTAAATACCTACATTAAATAACTGGGCGAGTGGCGAGGCCATGAAGGAAGTAGTCCAATTCGTAATAACTCCATATTTATTGATTATCATGCTTTTACAAATGCTCCAGTGTAAGAAATTCGCTCCGCCATTTTGTCGACCTACCCGGCACGACTGCCGCGAGCTCCGCTCTCAACGAAATTCGCATCCAATCTGCAACCAAAAACCTAATTTCCTAAGAGCTCCTGCTGCACGGCCCAAACCTTCGCGCCCAAAACCTTTACACTTCTAAAAATAAATCATCTCACCTATAATTATTCTCTTTCCGCTCAAAGTTGCTTTTAAAAGATGATTTTCCCCACAGCAAAATACGTGCGCTTTGTCAATGGATTGTTAGATTTTTATTATTTTAAGCCCCCTTTCCCCGTACTTCTCAACTATATTTTGACAGTTCAGTTATGTTTTGATAACTCTCCCCCCCCCGTCCCTCTGAAGGCGCGCACACAAAGAGTAGGTAATTCTCTGCAACACGTCCCCAGAAGAGGAATACAAAGTTAATTCCAGAACTAAAATAAACCCATTGGAAAATGCTGAGTAGAGCTGCAGTCCCTAGTCAACAAAATCCCAACAAAACCCTTCAGTTAATTCCTAAATTTTCCCTCTGAAACCCCTACATTACTCTTCTATCTATTCAGGATGACCTGGAGCAGTGGTTTTTAAAAATACAGATCATATTCATAACAGTTTTACATCGAAATGGTCTTGAATCTTGAAAAAAAAATGTATATAATCATTGGTTAGTAGAAACAAAAGGGAAAACATAGAGGTATCATCTGAAAAATCTCACTTAATATACAAAAATATATCACATAAACACTTTAAAATATTGATCATAATTTTCACTGGTCACTTGCACGGTTATTAGAGTTTATAAGTGAGTCTCTACCTTACCAGATGCTTACTCTGATCCTGAGTGGAGAATAATTTGACAGTCCTACAATCTGTTCACTCACTCACACAGTCTTAAACAGTTCCAGTTTAAATCAGTTACAGATGTATTTAATTTATTTACATAAAATCAGGATGGAAATATGAAGTATACATGAATGAAAACAACTTAATGATGACAAAAGCTATGGTTCAATATCATGCGTGGCCCCTGTAAAACTCAGAGACATCACATATTAATAATTGAAAAATACAGATTTTATCAACTTATCATAGTACAAAATCACTTTACAAAATCAACTTTTACAGATTCTGTCAACTCTTAAATTCAAATTCAAATGGGATAATTTTTCTCATATACTTAATTTTCAGCATTATTATTACATAACATCATCTCATTTTAACCTAGGTTACAAGAAAAGCGCATTTAATTACTCGAGTTATGATACACATACGAATTTCACAATTATTTTACAATTTTCCTACAAATCAATTCACCTTTTTCAAAACATAAATATAATTGACACTTTTTATTATAAAATTTACAATGATAGATTCATTATGTTAAAACACATTATACTTTCTGATTAGTTGTGCATAGTTGGGTCAGAGGAGAGCAGGTTCAAAATTTTCCCAGTCTTAACCACAACAATGGCTTTGGAAAAATATATGGTGAGTGTTCGTGTGTTGGAATGTGTGTTCCCCACACTGCCCTAGGTTCAAATTCTTCGTAACCTTACTACTAAGGAGTGAAGGGGATGTGCAGTTGGTTGCGGGTAGTGTTTGTGGCCGTACAGTGGACCAACCGTAATTCTCCCACAGGACATGACTACCAAAACAACACCTTGTCAAGAACTAAGATGGAGAAACAGGAAATGTGGGCGCTTGTCATACCTGAGGAAGTATTAAGTAAGAATTGGGAGTGCAAAAGGAGTGGTCACCCCATGGCCTGTCTTTAGTCATTTCGTTTAAGTAATATTTTTCAGCACATTGTGACTGAGTATGTGAAGTACAATTTATTTAGAAGGATACACTGAGGATGGGATGACTTCCAAAGCGCAGGTAGAGGTGGGTGATAGGATAAAGTATTCGGGAAGGAGGAAATTTATTGAAAGATGAAAGATGTAGGGTCGTCACATTCGGTTTTTAGCTCAGAAGATCCAAAAAATCACATACAATAGTTTTCTAGTATAAAGTTTAACCAAGACAGCTTTTTTTTAAAGTATTGTTATTAATTAATTTTAATTTAAGACAAAACACAAAGTTTAACCACCTAAGTGGAGACAAAAGGGTGTTAGGCACCCAACATGTAAAATCAATTAAGAAATGGATCTCTGAGAAAGGAAGTTTGGTCATTTTCGGGAAAATATAAACACAGTTCAGCACATTATACAAACAAAACATTGCAAAAATGGTAACATAACCCTTCAAAATAATCCAAAAATTAGGTTTAGCCAAAGTTCTTTCATTAGTTACTAAATTTCAATTCAAAACACACAATTGTTAAAACCCAAGAAATTCAATACAAATCATATTCTAGTTTAATTTCACAATATCATCAATTCCAGTTTTATTATTTATTTTACTCATTAACATTCATAATTTTATAATTTCAACTTTTCACTTGTAATTCATACCAAAATCTTCTTTTAATTTCCCCCCCTCCCCAAGAAAATTGTGGATGAAGCAAAATTATTTTAATTTAAACTCATTATGTGGATGAAAATGCCTTAATCTGGTTGAGTGCACAATTTCACTCTTTTTCCCAGTGTATTGGTTTGGTTTATCAATTTCGAAATTAACATCAAAGAGTTGGCCTAAAATTTTATAAGGGCCTGAATAAGGTGGATCTAATTTTCTTGAACTTGGGTATTTAAATTCTTCGTACATCAGTAAGTCCCCAATTTTAAAATTTGACTGTAAAAAATGTCTATCATATCTCTGTTTATTAATTTTCTGGTGCTGAATGGTTCTTTGTACTGCAATCTTTCTTGCATCTTCAACTGGCGGATAATTTAATGAAGTTGTTTTAGGCAATGGAGAGTCATATGGTAAATGTTCAAATAAAAGGTAATTCGGGGGGAATCCAGTTACACTATGGGGTTGGTTATTATAGTCAGAAGTTACTTGCTCTAAAATTTTGGTCCATGGAATTTTTTTCGAAAAAGTATTTACTTTAAATCTTAATTTTGACACAATAGTTTGATTACATCTTTCATTTTTACCGTTACATTAAGGCATATGGGCTGACAAGAATAATAGTTTCGTATTGTGGTGTTTTAGGAATTTTTTAAACCTTGAGGAAGTAAATGCAGCATTTCTGTCACTTAATATTTGTTTGGGAACTTTAATTTTGAAAATTTGCTTTAAGCAGTTAGTACATGTCTTATTTGTCACACTTTTAGAAGGAAAAGTCCAAATATATCTTGTCGCATGATCAATCACCAGATGAAGATATTTTTTATCGAGTTATAATAATTAAAACCTCCAAAGGTATCAATTGAAATTAGGTCAAACGGTTCATGGGCAAATGGCACCTGCTCCATTAGACCAAATTTTTTCTGTATTGATTTTTTGTTTTTCTGACATGTTTCACAACAACGAACAAAATTTGCAATATCTATTATTATATCTTGCCAATAGTAAATAGGGCAAATTAACTGTAACATTTTTTTCACACCCGGATGTCCAAATTTTTCATGTGCAGAAGTCAATAATTTTAGTCTTAATGATAGCGGAACTACAATTTTGACAATTTTCTTTTCACTGTTGAAACTCCATTATATTTTTTGTACTTTATATTGTTTACATTATCATTTAATTGTCCTTGAATAATTTCATCAGTGCTTAAAAAATAAGAATATTGGGATACAAAGTGGCTTATAGGATTTCTTGATAGCATCTCAGCTTCATAATTATATTTACCTTTTATGTGTATTATCTCATAATCATACATGGAGATTTTTAAAGACCATCTAAACAATCGTCCAGTTAAATTTTTAACATTTTTGAGCCATTGCAAGGCTGAATGATCCGAATGAATTGTGAATATTTTCCCATGCAAGTAACAATGGTATTTATCAATTGAGTCAATTATAGTCAAACATTCTAGTTCAGTGATAGCATAGTTTTTTTCATGGTTCTCTAATTGTCTGGAATGAAAAGCTGGAGATCTATTTTTGGTGGATATCCACTAATTAGTATTGATATAAGAATAATTGTATGAATCGAATTTGGAATAGATTTTTTGGAGTACTTACCCCAGCTTCCAGAAAATCAGTGACATGATGACTAAATAAAACTGAGATAGTATTTTCATGACTATTTAATAGACTTAATCGAGTGAATATCATAGGAATAAGAATAAATAACATGAGAATCGTGCGAATATAGACTAAAATCGGCTTGAAATGGATAACAACAAAGTTCGGCATATGTCTGCCGAACAACCAATGAGAATTCGTCCTCATGAGTCCTCTGGCAATAACGTCATCTGGCATCCCCTCCGGAAGTGAACTCGTACTTGTCGTGAAATTCCGAACATACTCCGGGGGGGCGACATGGAAGGAGCACGATCTTCTGCATGGGACGGATTAGCTCTCCCGATGAAGTTTTTACTTGGACGACTCTAATCACCTTGTCCTTGCCTGGAAAAGTTTTAGTGATCCGGCCTAAGGTCCACTGGAGTGATGGTAATTGCTCACTCTTGACCAGAACCAGGGATCCTATCTCCACTGCACAAGGATGGTGTAACTATTTTAGCTCTTAGTCATTCAAAAGCATGCTATGTAAGATTAAAAAAAATGAATTTGTTCTTCATCACTAGTAAATGCAAATGGGAAATTTTAATACACACAAAGAAATTTATATTCAGTTGTAATGTTTCCTACGGAGTACTGAATCACATTTCCATCATTTTAGCTTCCGATATTTTTTACACCGTTGCAACAGGACATCATATGATCCGCTCGTGAACTAACTTCTGGAGCTTTTTCTTTCCAACAGCACGCAATGATTTTAAGGAAATCACCGCAATGCAAATTCCATTTCAGCGTCAATTTACATTGTTCTGAAACTTCAGACTTGATTCAGTTGTAAACTTTTGTACTGCATACCATACTTTTGACATTTTTATTATTAGTTTTCCTATTATTATATTAGTTTCCTGTTATTATATTAGTTTCCTGCGTATTGTTAAAACACAATGGTTACAAGGGCATTGTTGATAATGATATATACTCGTATATACCGGGTGGCCATAATTAAACGGACAGTGCTCACAGTGTTCTGTAGCGCGATCTATTTGCGAGAATGACGCCACATTTTGTAGGAAGATTAAACAAGACGGGGGACGAAGGATTCCGCGAAAAAACAAATTAGTTCCAAAAGTCACCGCTAGGGGAATATTTGGCTCTGTGTAATAGAAAATAGAGTGTTAACAAATGCAAATTAATACGGAATAAAATTACCTTTTATTATGCACATTTTCTTATTTAGTTCAAGTGCAATATGGCAACACTTTTAAAAAAGCGTAAAATCTACATAAACACCGATAAAGTCTCGTGATCTGCAATATCACGTACGCTGAGCAGAAGAAAAAGTTCTTTATTCAAATTTCACGTTACATCCATTGGCACAGTGCCAGCTGCTTGGGTTTTAAAAGGCAATGTGTTACGTTTCGAATCAATCGGATTGAAAGTTTATGTGCAATGTCTCCTTCTTTAGTCGAGCGTGCGTTACTGGTCAAATCCTTTTACCTCAACCAGTGCAAAGCGTCAGCCGCTCTTCGTGCTTTTAGAACTCACAAAAAAATGCATAAAGGTAACGGTCCTGTGTCAGTTAATGGGCTAAAAGCAATGGTTGCGACGTTTGAGAAAACAGGTTCTCTGAAGGTTCAGTCAGGCAGAGGACGAAAACCTGTACCACAGGATACAATCGAAGCAGTTGCGACGGCGATTGTCGACAGAGGACCAGAGAATATTGCTGCCCCCTCTAGCGCTCGTGGATTAGCTCGGAATATGTATATGCCTTACAGTACGGTATGGAAAATCTTACGAAAGATTATCAACTTCTATCCGTACAAGATCAGCCGTGTACAGGAGTTACTGTACCCCGACCATGATAAGCGATTGACTTTTGCTCTCACCTTTCTTGCCAGAATGCAGGTGGATGATGCTTGGCCGTGGAAAATCTTATGGGGAGACGAGGCCCACTTTTACCTGCATGGAACTGTGAATACCCAGAACTGCCGAATTTGGGATGACAAATCACCACATGCAGTCACAGAAATTCCCTTACATTCACCAAAGGTAACTGTTTGGTGTGGGTTCACAGCGGAATTTATCGTAGGTCCATTCTTCTATGAGAACATTATCCCGACAGGACCGGAAACCTGTTCTGTTACCGGAGAGAAATATCGCCACATGTTGAACAGCTTTGTCATTCCGGCACTTCAGCAAAGACAATGCCCGGGGGAAATCATTTTCATGCAAGATGGAGCCCCTCCACACGTTTCTGTACGGGTGCAACAGCTGCTACGACAGAAATTCACAACAGAAAGAGTCATTAGCCGCTACTTTCCAACTGCATGGCCACCTCGGTCACCTGATCTTACCCCATGCGACTTCTGGCTATGGGGTTACCTTAAGTCAAAGGTCTATCAAGGAGTGGTCCAGGACCTGGCTACGTTGAAGGATAACATATCACGGACTGTACGGGAGATTCCTGCAGACATGTTACTTTCTGCTGTTGTGCATACTGTGCACAGAATGCAATATGTGGTCCACAACAACGGCAGCCACATTGAACCTCATTTGAATGCAAAATAAAAGGTAATTTCCGTATTGATTTGCATTTGTTAACACTCTATTTTCTATTACACAGCACCAAATATTCCCCTAGCGGTGACTTTTGGAACTAATTTATTTTTTCGCGGAATCCTTCGTCCCCCGTCTTGTTTAATCTTCCTACAAAATGTGGCGTCATACTCGCAAATAGATCGCGCTACAGAACACTGTGAGCACTGTCAGTTTAATTATGGCCACCCGGTATATGCAACTTTTTTCCATTGTTACTTTCGGGTAGTGGTCAAAACAGGTCGATTGCCAGTGTCTCAAAACGTTGAGCGTATACTGGAGTCTGTAATAACCCAGCTGGTTTTTGGTTTGAAGCCTTGTACCGGTTGCATTCGTGACAATTATGTACGTAATCAACTATTTTTTCCGCATACCAGTCCAGTAATACCTCTGCGCAATTCTTTTGTAAGTGCCTTCAGCACCGTAGTGACAGGCTGTCGGGGCATCATGGAATTCTTTTAAAACTCGTCTCGTTCTTGAGGTGGTACAACAAGTTTAGCGTCCTCTGATTCGGAGTCAGGAGCATATCTGTATAGAATACCTTTGTTCATCAGGTAACCGCGACCTTTCCACGTTGCAAAGGTTTCGTCTTTGTCAGTACTTTCGAATGACTCGGTGATTTTTTGGAGATCTTCATCTTTTAATTGTTCTTCTCTAATTTCTGCGGGATTTCTGGAAGGTATGTCTATACTAATCATACAAATGTCGCACGTTTTTTCCTCATGAGCGCACACGGGGCGAGACAATAGGTCTGCAACAACATTGGATTTTCCTGGGACGTGATCAACTTTTATGTTGAACGATTGAATCTGTAAAGCCCACCGAGCTAGTCTATCTGAAGGAGATTTCAAAGTCATTAACCACTTGAGAGGCTGGTGGTTAGGCACCACCTTGATTTCGGAAAATTCGATATAACCTCGGAATTTGTTCAATGCCCAAACCACAGCGAGAGCTTCTCTCTCGGTTGTGGTATACTTACGTTCCTCCGCAGTGAGAAGTCGACTACCATATTCTATCGGATGTTGCTCTGCACCCTCCCCCTGAAGTAAAACTGCTCCCAAGGCAAAGTTGCTCGCATAGTGTGAATAGCAAAATTTTATTTTTCATCAATTTGTTTCAAAATTGGTGGGGATACCAAACATTCTTTTAGTGTTTCAAATGCAGTCTGTTGAGATGCACCCCACGTCCAAGGACCGTGTTTTGTAGTTAGATTGCTCAAAAGACGAGAAATTTCTGCGAAGTTTCTAATAAATCGTCGATACCAGGAACAGGTCTGCAGGAAGGACTGCAAAGTTTTAATATTTTTGAGAGGTGGTATTTTCATTATAGCCATTTTCTTTTCAGGGTCTATCTGTACTCCGTCAGTGGTTATACAATGTCCTAGATATTTAATTTTTGGGCAACCAAAATTACATTTTTCACGATTTACTCTAGGCTTGAATTTGGAAAGTTTAGCCAAGACTGCTCTTAAATCTGATATGTGTTGTTCAAAATTTGAAGATAGCATTATGATGTCATCTAAATATACTAAAATATTAACCTGGGATAACTCTCGTCTAAATCTATCCATAAGTCTTTGAAATGTTGCAGGGGCATTCTTTAGTCCAAAAGGCATGCGGATGTACCGGTATGTACCAAATGGACAAACAAACGCGGTCTTATCTCTGTGGGGTGGATACACATTGACCTGATGGTATCCAGACCTAAGATCAAGTGTCGACAAGTAATTTGTTTGTTTTACTCCTTGTAATAAATCATCCATTCTAGGGAGGGGATACGAATCTGTTACTGTGTTAGCATTAAGTTTTCGATAGTCGATGCACATATGCACATCGCCATTTGGCTTGGGAACAAGGACCACTGGTGCCGCATAGGGCGATTCGCACTCTTCAATTATCCCTTCGTTAAGAAGTCTATCTAATTATTTTTTAAGTAATTACTTTTTCGCAGGTGTCATAGGATAGGGCGGGGGGTACTGAAACGGGTGGTTTATCAGTAGTGTTAATGTGATGATCCATAAAAGGTGTAGCTTCACCCCCTGGTTGAAATATTTTCTGGAACTCTTCGATAAGTTCGTTTAACTTTTGTTTTTCAAAAGTAGAAAATCGTTCGCCTTTATTTAAACACGATGATGTTGCATCTGCAGCACTATGAGTAATTGAGACTGGAGGCGAAAAATCATTAACTTCAAAGCTAAACTTTTTATGTGGTCGATCACTAAAATACTATTGTTCTCGTGAGATATCTAATTCAATATTCGCTGCTCTGAAAAAGTCTAAGCCTAAATAAGTGCGATTTCCTGTCGCCTTTGGAAGCGCCAACAGTTTTGACTAATCGGTCTTCTAACGAGAATTTTCACCTCACTTGAGTAAACATCAGTATACTTTTTTCTCCGTCTGCGAGACAGATGTTGAAATTTGTTTTTGGGAATTGGACGCCTTGGTCTAACAAAAGCTTGTATAATGTTTCTCCGGCAATTGAATGAGATGCCCCTGAGTCTGCACAGGCGAAAGCGCACATTCCGAGAATTGAAATTCTTAATACCGAGGATTGTGGAATGTTCGAATGAGAATAATAAGAGTTAAGCTGAATAGTATCAAATTTTACGGTTGAACTTTGGGAAGGGTTGCACTGAGGGCATTTAGCTTTAATATATCCTGGTGTTCCACAACCATAACAAATAAGCGTGTGAGAGGTAAATTTATTTACATCTGCTCTAACTCTTTCCGGTTTGTCACTGGGAAATGTTCGCTTAGGAAAAGTATATTTAGGATTATTATTTCGCACAGGAAAAGTTTCTTTTTTCGTATTTATTCTTCCGTTTTCAAAAAAATCAAATTTGTCAGCTAATTCGCTAGGCGTATTTAATTCTGCCCATTCATCCAAAAAATGTTCTTTAAATCCTTGAGGTGATCTTTTCTTTAATTGATCGGATATAATTAAATCCTTTGACGTTTCGAAATCAACAATTTTACGTTCAGATAGCCAGCCTTCGAAATAACTTCTGATCTCAAAATAAAAATCTCGCCATGACGATTCGGGTAACTTTCTGTGTTGGCTGAAAAGCTGTCTGAATTTTTCTCAGCTAAGCTTAAAACGCTGTAATAATACAGATTTAATATTATCATAGTTGTGGCGGTCACGCGAAGAAGATGAAATCATCATGTAGATTTTCATGCAAATTCCTAGCGTGATCGCCTGCGCATGTGCGAGCTTCCCCAGAGCGACATATAAGCGGGCTCCACTCGACTCTAGCAGGGAGAAAGAGAGCAGTGATCCGCCTGGCCGCACGCTCACAACATAGTGTTCCCGGCGAGCTCTTCGTGTGCTCAAGCTGCATAATATTTCTGGTAGTTATCGTCAAATGCTGTAGCACCGGATTCTTCAACTTCACCGACTAAAGAGTGTTCCCGTGTACCAGTGTGTGTCTCACCATTGATAAGCTGTACCCTAAGATCGCCTCACAGGACTCTTGTGCTGCCAGTCGTAATATTAATTTTATTGTGTTATTAGTATCGGTAGTTATTTTATTTATTGATGTTTTTAATTGTAAGAGCAATAGTAGTTATTGCAATATTGCTAGTTTTCAATGGTTTTATTATATTCCAGTGATTGTGAACAGGGTTCATCAATAAACTGTATTGCATTATTTAACAAGTCTACTGTATTTACAGATACATTGTAAACAGCCCACGAGAGTGGGGATATGTGGTAGGTGTTTTGCGGAAAACAATAACCTTCTGTAAATATCTAGCTGTAAATATTTCTAAGTTAAAATATTATATACCGGCACCTCCACACTGGTGACCCGGACGTGATTTGAACACGCATCCATTTTGTCTAAAGGTTCTCTTGCGATAAGTTGATCAGTTTCGGAAGGTAGAACACCAATTAAATAAGCGATCCATTTTGTTTTCGGAATGTTAACAAAAGTCAATTTTTTTTAAATAGGTTTAAAAAAATTCATATCATCAAGTTTTGGATTAAAATTCGGAATTAAATTTTTTATTTCAAATTTTATTGTTTCCGCTTCCAAATTATGGACATTAGGTTGGGGTTGGGGATTTAATTGTTGTAACTGAAGTTGCAATCTTAGTTTTTCTAATTGGAATACTCGTTCCTGATCTTTTTCATGAGCTTCCTCAGCTTTTTGCCTTTCTTCAACGATAGAGGCAAGAAATTCTTTAGTATGATCTTTATCGAAATTAACATAATTTATTATTGAATCTTTAGAATAAGGACCTTCTTTAGAAAGGAATCTTTAGAATAAGGAGTTCTTACAATAAGGACCACACACATAATTCAACGACTTCGGGGAGATTTTCTCACGACGCTACAGCTCTCCCCCCCTTTAAGACATTAAAAAAGTCTCTTTTGGAATGTCTAAATGTTCAGGTAATGACATCCATCATCAGACATGAGATGGAGCACTATTAAGTTTCCAGAGAGATCATTGCGCGAGGGAATCTATCTTCCCAATCTTAACTTAGACCAAGCATTAAGTGCTTCCTACTCCAATTTTTTCAAAAAAAAAATTACTACTACGCGTACTTAGTTTTGGAATTACAATTTCCGGTTTCCTTTATTTAAAACCATTGAGATTTGCCTCACTCAATTTATTTGCCTGGGTACTCAGACCCTGCATACAGAAGTCAGAACCTACAATTCTCTCCTTCCTTCAGTGTAATTACAAAACTGGTAACCAACACAACTTAATACAATGACAATCAATACACCATATTCGCACAAAACAATTACGAGACACTTAATCTCCATTAGCCATTTAAGAATTACTTTACCTGCATCACAATTGACTACAATTAACACAAAAAATCTTGTTATACACCACGTCCTTTCTGAATTCATGACACTATTTTACCTGATGTTGGATTCTAGATCAACACCCACATATAATATCACATTCGGAAAAAATACTACAGTTACCTCAACACATAATACATTTCATACGTGATTAAGATAAACAAAATACTCACAATGCACTAAGAAACTTACGTTAACAATTTCATACTGAAGACAACAAAACCATAGCCTCAAGGCCATTCTATCTGCAGATAACCTTCTCGGTTCAATTATAAACTTAAGGGCGTCTAGCCCCGGTACATTTCAGCCAGACATAGCTGACATCGTACCCTATAACTCGTTTAGCTTCTATCCGCCAACACATTAAGCACTTTCAGTTAACATATTTTAGCATAGGTACTACAACAATACATTACTCTAATCTTTACTTAGTTGCCATAACATGAAACCAAATATTACCCAAAGAAACACAGTTAACACAACATACATTGATCACAACCCTAACCAATTAAAAATTTCACAATTGCTCTGTAACTTCTCTTAAAGCAAAAACACATCATCTTGGATAACGATTACCAAATATAGTGGACAAAATTAAACTTATGTTTCCTACTAAATATTAGTTATGTAATTCTTACTATTTCATTAAATATTCGGCATTACAAGATCATTAACTATTCGACATTCCGTTGGTCCTGTAACCCCCGGAACATAATTTCTCCTATCCAAACGCGCGACTCAATCGGCCTCTTTCCACTCGATTGTCCAGGAAACCGAAACTCACAATTAAGCCCACATTTATTTCTATACTAGGATTCCACAATTCCATTAGGTGTCTTTAACGTTATTTCCTGACATCACACACATAGTTCAACGACTTCGGGGAGATTTTCTGACGACGCTACAGTATTATTCATTATCAAGTTACAAAGCAATCCATTTCTAAGAAATGACTGAATCTGTTCACTTGTGAATTTGCCTCTCTGACGTCAGGATCCCATGCATTACATGAGAGAAATCCTACCACAGAACACAGCCAACTTATTAACCCTTATCTCAATTGATACAAATTCGGATGATATGATGTCGTTGTTTACACTGTTATCTTTACACGCTCTAAAAAATATATTATGGTTGTACACATTTGCCCCCTAAACTATGTATTGTTGATAACTGTGCTCTTCTGACCTAATGTGATCAGTTTTAAATTTCAAAGATTGAAGTTCTGAGAATCTCGTTTGTCAATAATTTGAGTTAAATTATTTTTAAACCAATGACTTTAGAAAACAATTTTTCCCGTCAAAAAAAATGCAAAAATTTTGTGTAGCGTTCTAGCTTATCTTTGAACCCTTGGTGGCCCTTCAATGTCTGCGCCAACATAAACCAAGTGACTGTTTCTTTCGCCTCAATGAAATTGGGGATTTCTTTCCGACACTGAGGTTTAAAGATATTACCTTACTATGGTTGCCTGCTCATTGTGGCATTCGTGACAAGGACGTTGCCGACACAATGGACAAATTATCCTCAAACATGGGCCCGATTCCTCCTTCTGCGTGTTGTCTTTCTAAGTGCATTAGCAGGACGCAATGGGAGAATAAAGCCAACTGGTGCGAATCATGGAAGAACACTTGTACGCAGAAGCATCAATTTAATTTCCTGGAAGAAATTAATAATCTTCTGTATTTTGAAAGGGCTAACAGATGGATTTCCACTTTCGCTGCAAAAGCTAGACTTGGATATGTTGTCACGGAGTCATGCTTGGACCGCTTCTACCTTGCAGATAATAATACTTGTCCACTATGCTCTAAAGATCGTGAGACTCTGACACTTTTTCTACTTTTCTGTACCGGAAAGAACTGTTTTAATAATTTACTGACTGATATCAGTGACCCTCAAGATACATCTACTTTTTTTCAGATCCTTTTTATATGTTTGTTGCTTTTAACAGTTGCAGAAGATATCGTGAAATCGGAACTTTTAATATGCCCCAATATGTCCACAAGATGGCTCTGAACCAGCACTGAGTTGATGGAATCTTCGCTATATGATTAGTTGATAAGGATGAATAAAGGTCCAAGAGAAGTTCGGAATTAATTCTATTTTCCTCTCTCTCCCCCACCCTTCACATAGTTTTACCTAACTGGTCAGAAGCTAGAAAATCCAGATGGGCTTCCTATTGCTAATGATCTAAGGTCCAATCCACATATTAAAAGTATTTCTCACTTCCTCCCTGTATCCATGGTAAAAAAAAAATTGAATAGTAATCTTTTTACTCAATTTTTCTACCCTTAATCTTCCTATTATATTAATTTGTGTGTAATTACTACTGAACTCTCGGATCACTGTGTGCGTCCTCTGATTCGTCTCTTCCAGGTTCGTTTGGAAATTTCAGCATGTGAGGACTTGGTAGACGCAATGTTGTTACGCCTCACTTCCTCTGGACAAGACTGAGTTACGGTAAGAAGCTTCTTTTGTGAACCTTACCTGAAAAACAGTTCTATGTTAAGCATTATTATTTTCACTGTCTTTTATTACAGATAGACCACCATCTGGTGGATATATCTGTAATCTATATATATAAAACAGTTCCGTAACTGACTGACTCACTGACATACAACGCACAAACCAAACCGCTGAGCCTAAAGGGCTAAATTTTGCATGGCGATTCCTCTTATGGTGTAGGGGTGGACTAAGAAAGAGTTTTGAAAAATTCTTCTTAGATTTTTTAAAATTAAATTTTTAAGCTGTTTTAGTAACTTTTTTTAAGTTTGCATTTTAAATAATAGTTTGAGGGTTATGAAATTTAAATCACGAGAAAGATCGTAAACCTTCCTTTAAAATGAAATCTTTTTCGAATCTTTACCCCCATTTTCTGATTTTTGGTGAATTTTTAAAGATTAAATTTTAGAATTTAATTTATTAAATGTTGATCACGTGATTTCTTTTTCTGGTACTTTAAATAAATTTATCGTCATGTCCATAACAACTAAATAGACAAAAAAATATTTTTTCCCTTGCTAATGCGGCAGACAATTGGACATTAACCAAAAAAATATTAAAATGCAGTAAAAGATATGTTCCTCAAACTGTACTATATTCTAACTGTATGTCCTATTAGATTTAATTTGAATATTTTCTTCTACACTATTTTGTCTATAAAAATATCGCTTACGATTATTTTATAAATATATTTTTTTGTTTTCTTTTACATCAATTGTATACATTGATCGTCGTATTTATTATAAATATATATATTTATTTTTTTTGGCATTAATTGCATACATTGACCGTTGTATTTAATTTGAATGTACTCCGTAGCGAAGTGCGGGTTTTCAGCTAGTTAATTATGTAAAAAAAGTTTTAGTCTTAATAACACACGTTGTATTATGATGCGTGTACGAACTTATTGAGTTGCCATACATTAATTGAGCCACTCACTTGCCAAATCGGTTAAGTCCATAAAACAGAAAGTGGAGAAAAGTGATAAAAAATTAACATTGTTTTTTTTTAAATTCCTCTGAAAATATAAATTCAAATACTGTATTTTTGCAGATGTAGCTTTTAAATGACAATATATCAGGTAGAATATCCTTCGAGTCATCGTTATTATGATTACAATATTTGCCTGACAAAGGGACCTAACCGATTCGGCAAGTGAAAAAACCTACAATTCAGTCTTCAAATTATATTTTTACCACAGAAAAAAAATTTAAATAATTGTTCAATAATTTACAAGTACTTACTTCTGCAGCAGTTACACTGTCAATGACTCATTTATTTCACTTTTTCTGTGACGAAACAACACTAAATGTTTGGCCGTTATAATCAAGCACTTGTTTCTGCGTTTGAAATGCAACGATTTACATTTGAGTATGGACTTAAATTGATTGACTTCTGAAAAAAGTGACTTATTATTCCATGCCCAAAAATAATTTTGTCACTGAGTGGTGTTAATCCTTATCATTTGGGAGATTTGTTGATGAATGTAAAAAAATAGTAGTCAATCAAATGCTTTGACACGTAAAATTTCAAAAAGTGAATTTACTAATTTAACTTGTGAAGGCTCAGTTATTCACTGTTTACTGACTACTGAACCACCCGGTTTACGAGGAATTCTGACATTAAATTTAAATTAGCCATTACTGTTCTATAAATTTATGTTCAATAGGAAATTCATTCAGCCAGTATAGGATTTTAAAATACCTTTAATTATTTTATTGCTTCCATTCCAACACCTTCATCTTCTCTCAGATTTTTGATCCACATTAACAACATTAATGAATTGTTAGTTTTATCTAGATGTAAACTAAAAAATAACAACCCAAACACATTTTCAGACTGTCAACTTAGAGGAACGATAAAAAAAATAAAAAATAAAAGTGTCCTTTAAAAGCTACTGGAATAGCAAACTTCACATTTTACTTTCTTTGTTCAGTACAATAGACGCAGACCAGGAAAAATTGTGACGAAAATAGCATCCATTTATTTTTATTTGAAATTCTCGCACGCATTATGGATAACAGAAAGTGAAGATAATCATAATAGATATGCTTTCGGATAGAGCACTTGACAACTAAATTTTAGAGGAGTTCTGTTGATGGAGGTAGGATATAGCGGAAGGAAAACAAACTTTATCATTAGCATTTTACTTCAGAAGTTTTTCGGCAAAATTTGCCGAAAGCTTCGGTATTTTTCACCGGAGTATTTCGTAATCCTATTTATGATTTTTATCTGAATATCTATGGATATGAAGATGAACGTCGCAAACAAAATGCAATAATAATCTTGTGGATTAAGGTTGCTGTGTAATAACCTTACGGGATTTGCTCTCCTCAATGTTGACGTATAGAGAAAATGTGTCTAAGGATTGCCGACTTGGATTTAAACATTTTTTTAAAAATTGTACTCCGTAATAGAGAAAGAAGTTTTAAAACTTGGATCATTATTCATTTTTTTAAATGAAAATAATATTTTTAAATAAAAATTATTCAGAAAAAATGTGGTATAGTCGGTTCAAACGCTCATAAATTCCTTTGGTGGACTAAATTTATAAAATGATTCCCATTTCAAGGTGCAGAAAAGTTCAAGCTATCTGAAAATAACATTTTTATTCGATTATTAGCTTTTATGTAGCTGTAAATAGTTGACACATTTTCTCCATAGGAAAACATTGAGATGAGCGAATCCAATAAGGTTAGTACACAGCAGCCTTAAAACTAAGCCTATTAATATACTTCTTGTTGGGACTTATCCTTGTCTGAAACGTTCCAGACCAGGTCCATAGATGGCTGAAGTTAATTGTAGTGATTACACTTTATATTCTAATTAAAAAAAATTAACAGTAATTTATACTTCACTGTTTTAATACGTTTAAGAAATAGATACATTTTAATAAATAAATAATTTACTTAATACTAAATTATTTAAAATGATTTAACTTTTGATGCATACATAACAAGATTGAACTATAATATTTGCAGACATGATTCATTTTGGAAAAACTTACTTTTACTAATATTCTGTTGACTTTGTGATATGTATTCGGATATAAAGGAGAGAAAACCTTTTTTCAGTCTTCAAAATAAAGTACAAAAAATTTCATTCTGAATCCAAGAACTTACACAGTAAAAAAAGTAAATTACAATTGCATTTCCTATTTATGACACATATGTATAAACTTCAAAAATTTCGTCGTGAATCCAATTGAAAAGTGGAGAAACACAAAGGGAAAATTCATCCAATTTTTCAAAGGATATAAAATTATCTCATCGTTTCGACACAGAAAATAAACCTGAAAGCTCACTAATCCTTGTGTCGTTGCATAATATTACCATTATCAGTGCAGTGACGGAAAACACAATGGAAAAACCGATTTTATTACCTTGAGTCTCCAATTATGACCCTATTGGAAATAAATGAGTTTACATTTTCATTTTCTATCAAACCGCTTCCAATTCTATTAAGTATATGGCTGCAAAATGATCGTCATTTGCTCAAGATTTTCGCCTCCGCTTTTATTGCACGAAGGAAGCCAGTGACTGAGAAAAAAATTAATCTTGTGTTTTTCCTCGTATTCCGGAATTTGCTTAAAGACATTTTTCTTAGATTTTATGAAAGGATACATTAAATGTGTAAAAAACAGGTGTTCTGAGAGCTTTTTATTAAAATTCAAAAGGTGATTGAAATTAATGTTGTACAGGTTT
The DNA here is from genome assembly GCA_907164885.2 of Dolomedes plantarius. Taxonomy (NCBI): domain Eukaryota; kingdom Metazoa; phylum Arthropoda; class Arachnida; order Araneae; family Dolomedidae; genus Dolomedes; species Dolomedes plantarius. Next base: position 4,893,481 of record OU015490.1, on the reverse strand, counting down.
TTTTATTAATTTCTTATTTTACAAAAGAAGTAATGAAATTTCGCTGTCATGACAAACGAGGAACATAAGTTTATGACATTAAATTTCATTAGTTTTTGCATAAATTGGTTTTAAGTTAACGACGTAGCTTCTGTTTTTATAGGTACAATCTTAAGGCTTCTGTTTACTAACCCTATTGGATTCACACACCTTAATGTTCACCTATGAAGAAAAATTTTCCAAGGATTGCTAACTTGGACATAATGACTTCTTTTTTAAATTGTCCTCCGTAATACAAAAAGGAATTTTACACCCGGGGTTATTTTTCGCTTTTATAAAAAAGTGGAAATAATATTTTAAAATTCAAATTATTCGGAGAAAAAATCTGGAATAGTGTGTTTTAAGCACTCCTCAATTCCTTTCGTAGACGAAATTTATAATATGTAACCTGTTACAAGGTGCAGAAAATTTCAGGCTCTCTGAAAATGCCATTTTTATTGGATTATCAGCATTTATGTAGCTGGAAAGGGTAGACAAAATTTCTCCATAGGTTAACACTGAGGTGAGTGAATTCAATGAGGTTAGTACACAAGAGCCTTAAGGGCCAGATTTTAAAATGCAAAGATATGATGGGAAATCTTTGTATGACCGACCAATGCAAGGATTCCCAACATTTTACGTCGGCGGCACCTTTGGGAATTAGCGTAAATAATGACACCCTTGTTAGCATTTTAGTATCTTCCATTTTTTTAAATATTAAATCAAATCTAAATGTATATCAAGAGCATGTCAAATTTAAGTTCAAATAAATACTTCTTCTTTCGCTGATTTGATTTATTTATTGAAAAGTATAAGTAACAAATACTAGAAGAGTAAAAATAATACACTTTCAAAAATAGCCATGGGATTCTGTATATTATTGCACTAGAGGACTTCAATGGATATTACTAAGAATAGTCTTTTGCGACTGATTCTTAAAGCACAAAAATTGGATATCAACTTAGTATTTATTTTAAGTGGGCCCTCATAAAATTTCTCTTTTAAATTCAAAAAAATCTCAAGACACCAAAAATTATCGTAGCACACTAGTTTGGAACTTCTGGACTAATAAGTTTACAATTATTCGGCACGAGTTAATTTAATTCTTGTTATTTAAATATAAGTGATAATCACCTGAAAATATGCAACTTTACCTTCTATTGACATAAACTGATATCAAATCCCTGTCTAATAAAGATGAGATTTTAATTTTAGATCGTAATTCGTTTTGAAGAAGTATTGAAACACAACATTTCCTCCCACCATGCTTAATTTATTTTTGTCTTTCAGAAAAGTTTACAGTCCTAGATTTATTTTTTAAATTCTCAGTTATAAAAAATGTCTTATAATTACGCTTTAAAGAACTCTTTTTCGAATTTTGTTCGTTAACCGCTGCTTGTTACTTCGTTATTTCCTTTTGTCCTGCTTATTTTTCTATCATTTTTTACACTATCTGCATTGTTCCCTTTCTCTAAACACTGATATGAAGAGAACAGAATCCTGGTGACTGGTCAGTCGAAGTTTTTTTTTATTTAGCGGTAAAATTTCGCTGATGCGTCTGTAATTAGTGAAAAGTAACACGGTATGAAAGAAATTTTAGATTCTGGGAAAAGAGAAGTCAACTATGATTAATGATACAATACTGGGACTTATAAAGAAAACTTTTCTATGCATTGACTATAATGACTGAAAATGATCAGTTCTAGGTATAAATTACATCTCAGATTTAAACTATGTAACTATAATTCTTTAATCAGAATCATTCTAATTCAAAAGCAAGTATTAAAACATTGAGTAATGTTTAGCTAACTTTCCACAGCTTGAATGCAAAAATTTAGTGAATCTCTAAGTATTCTTAAACTGAGAGATTTAAATAAGATAAAATATTACAAACTTTGTGATAGACATAATTTTTTCCCCTTATTTTGCTCTTGATTTACTAAAAGAGGACGTAGAAGTTTCTTTTGAGTTTTTTAATTAAAATCTTGAATAAAACACTCATATTAGAATTTTTTTATTACTAATGCAGAAACCTGCCGACAAAGTCCTTCGGTTTACAGAAAAAAGGGAAAAATACAAAACTGCAAAGGAGAACAAAATAGAAAATACATAAACAAGAAAAGGCTGAGACAAAAATCTCGTACGATCACAGGTCTCCCAATAACGTTACTTGGCTCAGAATGGAAATGCATTCGTATAGGAGAATTAAATTTTCCTCGTAACATCTCTCATTAAGTGGACGCTATAGTTTTTGGCACTGCACCCCATTTCACTTTGTTTTGTAATTAGACTCTATTTCTTAACAATAATCACTCCACCTGAAACCTTAAACAATTTTATACCAGACTTTAAAATCAACTTGGCTGGCGCAGTAACTTCCTCTTTTCAAACAGTCACCACAAGAAATTAAAGTTTCAAGGATAGCATTTAATCTTTTAATACTAGGGACTCTCAAATGAAAACTTTTAAAAATTATTATCTTGTAATTTATCATACAAAAAAAGAATACACTTACATCGTTTTTCTACGTAGCCTCTGTAGGAAATTAAATTACCTTAAAACAATGGATGCGTGCATGGGTTGTAACAAGCAAGGAAGACAAACCATTGGCCTTAAACATACATTTATTTGATAACGCCCAAATTTCAATTAAATTGTATTAGCTACTAGTACAATAATCTCTTTCATATTAACATTTTTACATATGAGAACTCAGAAGCAGAGGCAAACTATATTGTCAAAGATGATTTTTAGAGTCTATGGGGAGGCACTTACAATAGCTGAAGTAAGCAGCGATGATGGTTGCATCGACGACAAGGACCAAGAATCATGTCATGTATAGGAACATCTTAGAGGAATACTGGCACTTGTCCTAGACTCTGAGGCAGACGCGACTCTCTATCATCTAAACTCTGAGGAACCAAGTCTGAGATCGATCTGGAGCTGCTCTCCTATTCCTTTCGTCCTTGGAGGGGCTGTTGTCCGTTTACAGGGAGGGCCATTCTGGCCCGCCCCTCATTTTCATTGGGCAGTGGGCTGTTTTCCTTTCAGTAGTTCCTGCCCCAATTGGTTCCTTATTAAACAGTCTCTGTCCATAGTCTACGAGGTACCTCCACACCATAATTTTATTTTGCAATACACTTTGACCCTTATCATCTGAAGTTTTTACTGTGGGTCATAAAATAACGACCATCCATCTTGTAATATTTATAGACTTTAGATCGCTATGACTGGCCACACCGACAGCTATTCTTCTATTACCTCCTAGTTTACATGCCTCTATTTACCCCTGCCTCTGCAGCCTTTATAATAGATTCGTTATTGGCCACACACCGTGGGAAATTATACCATTCCACTTCTACAGTCTCCATCACGTGCAAAAGAAAAGTCCAAGTGCCTTGGAAGTATATGAATTCCTCTTGAAAAATATTCTTTGGTCTGCGATTATAGAGATTCGTGCACCACTCGTACAGGTGAACTTTTCTATTACCCAACTTGTCCATCCATTGAACTATGCCATCAAGCTACACATTATACCTAGTCAAGGAGAGATTAAGGGGACAGTGGACTTTCAAAATTGAGAAATTTGTCCAGAAATTAAATTTTTTTATTTTATCGAATTGTAAAACTACGGACGAGAAGGAATGTGTTGCAAAAAGAATTTTTAATTTCTGTGATTTCTTTCCTAGTTATAGGTATTTGTATTTAATTTAGATATCATGTGATTACTAATAGCAATTACTTTAAATGTGTTTTTCTCAAAATAAAAATTTTCATGTCATACGAATATTCAATCTGCTCCAGGCGCATTTCTAATCATCGTATTGCTTTGAAATTTAAGTTTTATATACTTAACTTTATATCAAATAAATTTTATTGAAAATAATTACGCTTCGTGGCTCAGAATTTCTAAATTTTGTACTTGAAATGATGATTTATAGGTATTTTGCGTAATAAAAAGGGTGTTTTCACTATTATTTTATTTTTCTCTTTATATTTTTAATGAATGCTTAAAATAAGCAATAATTTTCATTGATAGCTCTATAAGGTATCCTGTAAATAAAAATTACTATGTTATATGCAAAAGAAATGCGCATGGAACATTTTCAATTAGGGCAATTTTTCATATAATTAATAATTCATAATTCATAAATTATTAATATTTCATCTTTAAATTTTATCCACTTTTACATGTCTATGATACTAATCACATATTCAAATTTCAAGCAATCCATTTAAAACAAAAAAAGATAGGTTTGAATGCCCACTAGGGTGGGCCGAAAAGCCATTTTTATTTTTTTTTTCGGAAACGGCTAGTTAAAAAACGTTGTTACACTAACAGATAAGAAAAACCGTAAAAAAAATTTTTGTGAAAAAAAGTATCTTCCGATCGTGCATTTACTTTGAAATATTGAAAAAAATAAGAAAATAAATTTTTTTCAGCAGTTTTTTCAAAAGCTCTAATATTACGTATTTCAAATGCAATAGTTCGCAATGTATAGTAAAAAGGTGGTAAAAGACAGGGAAACATTTATATATATATATATATATATATATATATATATATATATATATATATATATATATATATCTGTTTAAAACATTTTCTGTACAAACAAAACATTTAAAAGTACCATTTAAAAAAAAAAAGAAACGTATTTTCATAAGATTGCTGCAAATGCTGATTTTACTCCACTTTTTACTTTCGTCGCTTCTATTATGCCACATTATTGATTGTTGAAATCAAACACATTGAAGGCAGCTTTTGAAGAAAATTCTCGCATAACTGACCTTTACAACAGGGTACTTCTTATGTAGCCATCTCTAGCTTCAGTACCGCTCACACTTTGGCTAGCTTCGGGGACAAGTTTGGCGCAACGCTCCACATCTTGGGTGTGCCATGGAAATCTATTGAAGTCTGAAATCAATGGTCTGCCAGTTTTGATCGTTTCATCTATTCCTTCATCTGGTACATTCCTTAGCAAACGTGGCGGAGTGACATTACAAACATTCCACTTCAGCATGTCAATGTAATCAATCGCGTTGAAGTCAAGTGTTGGCACTCTAATGTCTCTAATTGTTTCTCTCTGGCAATTTACCCGAGCTTTGAGAACTCAACGTAATCTCAGTTCTCTCACATGCTGTCTTTCGTTCATATCCGTAGCCACAATTAAATTTTCTGGGTGAGCAAAATACTAGTTTCGTTCTATTAGTGGGTCGATTATTTTTCGCAAATGTTCAGGGAGGAATCGTGTTAATCTGATTGCTTTAAACACAATCTTAGGGCCTTCAGAGAAATAGCCACTTGCTCTGATCCGGAACCACAATGGCATGTGTAACGTGGATTTTATCGTTACAGTTTTCTTATTAATTGCACCTACTTTAAATACGAATAATTCTTAATTTAAAGGATGTAATCACCTTAATGTTTGTAATGTTAATATTAATCTTAGGATCTTTCGCTATAAGCATTTTAGCGTAATTCATGTATCGCCCCTCTTTTTACGTGGGAGGTCTAAAATGGTATATCTTTACTCCATTAGTAGCTGTTGATAGCACCCGATATTTTGTTCAGCAATGTATTTTTTCCAAGAACCCAATTTAAAAGTAGTTTCCTTTATTTGAAACTTCAATTTACTCGTACAGATAATTGGATGTTTTATGGCTTGTGCCGATCTGTTAAAAGGACCGGACGTTTTCCATCCAGGGGTCGTAGTAATTGCTTTTTAATTGGCATAAAGTACAATAGCGCGGACACTTTCTATCTATTTCCCAGTCTGTAATCTACGTCATCTGTTGGCGACCTCCATCCATTCCCGTGAGAAAATTCTTAAAAATTCTCCTCCTGGCCCAAAGCGAACTTCGCCAATCATATTCGGCGCCGCTTCACGTCACTTGTGGCTAAGTCCAATCAGTGGCCATCCCGCTCTTTTCGCTCCTACTTGGCTATATTTTTTGGCGGTGAATCGCCGTTTTTCGAGTTACGAGGGTTTGTTCTTTACAGCGGTTTACCGATGAAGTCCGATGCTACTCTCGGTGGACCGTAGCTATTCTACGTAGTTTGGCGATATTTTTGTTTAAATGAAGTTAATACAACCCTAGCCTGTGTGAGCCTTGTCCAGAATGAAAAGAGATTACGCAGTCAATTTTATAGATAGAGCTACATTTTTTCTGATAACTACCTGTTTCCTTTTTTATGCTTAAGCCCACCCCCCTTCAGTTCAGCTTGCCGACTGTTGGGGGACGCTAACCTTGTAGAGTAAGCTAAGGGCACTCTATTTGAATTTGATACAAACAGAGTTTATACATGAAACAATGTTTATTGAATTCGTTGCACATATAGAATTTGCTATTACAGCAATAAGCATACGTACTACTTGTACGGAATATATATATTAGCATTCAATAAAATTACACTTTCACTTACTCACAAACAAGCAGAGAGTCAAACCAGCAGTTCTGCCACGTAAACTTTGTGCCTGCTAAGCACAAGCGCCGGTTAACCCCTGGAACTGCTTACCTCGTACCTCCCTCTCGCTTATCTATCAACTTTAACAACAACCTTTCTTCAACCTCTGTATTAATCAAGCTGCTTGGTATTTATACCAAGCGCGTATGCCGAAATTAGCATATCTCAACCAGCTTCTTTAATTTATTCACTCAAAAGTTCGATTCATGTGAATCGAATCTTATGTATACCTTACACTGGCCTCCCTCGAAAAAAAAATTAGGTAACTGAGGTCTGAACGGCTTCAGTTAACTAATTGAAAACGCGTGCTGGTCTGACTTTTTACATAATGGGGGGCAAAGCCAATAAAACCTTCCACACGTTGTGTGGGGGGAAAACACCACTCCCATTTTACAAAACTAACCCCGAAGGGTCCAGGTGACACCATCAAACAGTGGATTTGCAGAGTTGCGGATACTGGGCTTGCCAACTGCGCCCTAGAAAGTCTATTTTAGTTAAAAGTGTCAATACAATTGCACAACATGACATTTCTTGATTGTTTGTAGATGATCTCCCTTAATTCATAATGCCCATGTGTTATGTTTTGTGAAGTTAGTATGTTAGTTAGTTAGTTGCTATCTGTAGTTAGTATGTATTTTTTTTCCTATACATTACATGCCCCCTTCAAAAATTTATAAAACAACAGTATGCCGTTTTTTTTTCAGTGGCTCACCCCTTCCCCTCAAAATGTTTACACAGTATATACAATGGGGAATTTCAAACCTATTTGGTTCGACTTTATTAAAGGGTGGGAGTTAGAATAAGAGAATTGATACAAGACTTGTTCATGAAAGCGGCAACTTCCCTGCACCAGTCTGTCCATTCCGTGGAACCTCTCTTGATGGTCACAGTCCTAGTAAAGGGATTCATTGAACGCGAAGTCATCCTTCGTGCAGCAGGGCGTTGGTCCTGAGGCGCTGGTCCGTCTTGACGATGGACAGGAGGTCTCTTGGGAGGAGGCCAACCTTGCTGGGCGGCTATCTTGCGTTTCCTGTACTTATGCAAAGGAGCTTTAAAACTGTCATCTATCCTTTTCATAACCTTGTGTACCTTATCAGCGACACATTCATCCTTTGATGGAGTTTTTGTAGTGCACACTTTACTTTTCTCCGTACTTTTTAGAGTATAGGCATTAGATTTTAATGCAGATTCTATTTTTCAAACTTATACGCCGCACCAACGTGTTTAGTTACTGGTTTTATCTCGCCCTTTATGATACTTTTACAATTTAGTTCGCTGCTTGTTTCATGTTTTTCAACAACCTGACTCTGTTTTTCGTATTGGTGCTTATACGACCTATTGTTTACCGACTTAATTACTTTAGTATTAGCAGTTTTAATGTGGAACCTGAAGGCGCTTTTTCACGTTTTTTAACCCCCTTAACTTTAGTTTTATCTTCTTTTGACGAAAAATTCTCTTTGAAACTTGCGACATCAGAATCGTTATCATTTAAATTCTTTAATACTGCTTCAGTTTTAAGAAGATTAAGCTTTTCGTACTCGTGCGTTTTAATGCAAACTTTCTCTATAACTTGCGAAGCATCAGCTAAACTACTTACAGTATAACTCTGTGTCAACTTTTCATCCTGATTCTCAGTCTGGTTTTCATGAACTTTATTTAAGACCATATTATCAACCTTGCCTACACAATCCCCATTCGGCTGGGAACTTGAAATAATATCATTTAGTTCGAGTACCTAGCGAGTTCCTAATATCGTTTAAAGAATTTTTATTGTCGTCAACTAATAAGTATTCACTAACTTCCGTAACGCATACTTTGTCATCTACTAAATTTTCTTCATTAACAGATGTGTGAATACCACCTAAAATATCAGGTATAGCATTAATAGAAGTATCAGATGATTTATTTTCTAAACCACTAGCATTAGTATGGGCACTATTTTCAGAAATTTGTACTTGAATTACCGCATTGTGCCAGCTAGGCTCACTTTCATTATAAGCCACAAAAATACCCCGACTTTCACTATTCTCAAAATAATGATTACTGCTCGGACAAGTTAATACATTTGACCACACAGTTTTAACAGTTTGAACCATATCACGTGAATCAACTTGCCAGTGCACGTAAGGTGCTTGCATATTATTTACTTTAAGTGCACTAATTTCATTGTAACGCCGTGAGCTTTTGTTATTTCGCCCGAGATACTGGTTTCGCTGTTGGTTTGAAACTCGCGAAAAATTTTGGCTGCGGTGAATAAAACTTCTCGTACCTGAGTGAGGGTAAGTGGTAGCGAAGAAATGCCTATTGTCATGTTTAGCTAAAGCTTAAAGGAGGGTAACCTTGCTTGTAATATTTTGATTATCTAAAAAATCTTGAACACTTGGCTTCAAACGTTGGATAACTATTTTTAAGATTACCGCTTCCGTCATTCCTTCTAAATATTCGTCACACTTGGAAATCTTTTCCATAGTAAAATCTAACGCAGACTGACCTTCACGTTGCCTTAGCGGATAAATTTCCGCTTCAATTTGACTTTTATTAAAGGTTTTTTGGAAAAACGCTAAGAAACTGTTGCTTGAATGACAAATAGTCAAAAATCAGATTACTGCTTTGCATGCATGTGTACCACTGATATGCACTATCTCTTAAAGCGGCTAGAGCAATTTTAAGTTTATCCCCCTCTGGGGTGCATTGTTGCTGAAAGTAATACTCAATTTTCTTTAAGAATTGGCTTGAGGGGCCGCCATTGAAGGTGGCTTCGAATGACGCAAAATGCTGAACCATAATCACCCGGGGAAAATTTCCAGCAGGGTTTTGTTCTATAACACTCATTTTCAAATAGTATATAAGTACTTGCAACAATTTTATCAATATAAGTACACAGTACACAGTTTAATTTCAATTATGTTGTTCGTTATAAATGTAACGCTAACAACCAGGGTATATATAAACTTTCGGGCGCCAGTGTAGAGTAAACTAAGGGCATTATTCTATTTGAATTTGATACAAACACAGTTTATACATGAAACAATGTTTATTGAATTCGTTGCACATATAGAATTTGCTTTTACAGCAATAAGCATACGTACTACTTGTACGGAATATATATTAACATTCAATAGAAATGCACTTTGCAAATACTCACAAACCAGCAGTACTGCCACGTAAACTTTGGGCCCCCTAAGCACTAGCGTAGGATAGCACCTGGAGCTGGTTTCCTCGTAGCTCCCTTAACTAGCTTATCTATCAACCTTAACAAAACCTTTTTCAACCTCTTTATTAATCAAGCTGCTTGGTATTTATACCAAGCGCGTATGCCGAAATTAGCATATCTCAAGCAACTTCTTTAATTCATTCACTCAAAAGTTCGATTCTTGTGAATTGAATCTTATGTATACTTTACAACCTTTTTGCATTGATTCTTCATTTACTACTGTTAACCTTGACCGATATGGTCACAACTTGAGTGAGCTCAGATTAAGCAGAGCAGTCGACTGTAATAGCTTATTATAGCTCTTATGTTTTTTTTATATTCAAGTCAACGATCGTTAATATAAAATAAATGAATGTTTGTATAACCTAGTCTAAATTGTTTTTGTTGAACTACCACTAGAATGTTGACAGTGATGACCTGGGGTGTTTGCGGTCATCTTATCTACACAACGTCTCTACGATTCGGTCTTGTGGCATAGATTGCCTAGTGGTGTCTGTTCTCCACCCTTTTTTAGCGTCGCAGAGATGTACAGTTCCTTCCATTGTGCTGTTACTATTTTACAGAACTTAAAATAACCTGGTACTCTTCCCTCTGCTCATACTTCGTTTTAGACACTAAAAACTGTATGCGCTCTGAATTCATCATTATTCCACGGACTTCTAGATTTCATCAGTAGAGACAATTAATTTCTCCAGTATAGTTAATCTCTTCTGCTTAAGTAAAAGTGAGAACTTTCTTGAATACTGATTTCATCACTAGCTAATAAAACTGAGAACTTTCGTCAGCAACTAGGTTTCTTCTGTAGCTAGTTTCTTCAGTAACTTCCCACTATAGTACAGAAAACTTCAGTAACTAAAAAACGTTCACTACAGCATGTAACAGTGCAAAATGAAGTACACCACCTGCTTCAGTTCATCTGAGGGGTTTTCTTCACTGACATATAGTCTGAGTACTCTATTTGCTGATGTTACCCATCGTGAATGTACTAATGGACCTGGTTCTCGAGCTTCCAAATCCGCTGGGCATTGGCCAAATTAGATTGCTGCGGAAATATCTAGGAGATACAGCTGATATTTGCTCAGCTCTTTCTTGTCGGCATTAGGAATAATGCAGTCAATAGGTAAAAATCTGGAACAGGAAGTTTTATACAGGCTCTCATTTTTTGACCAACTTCACCACTAAAGGATGATGGTCCTGCAGTAGCTCCGTCCAAGTGATGGAAAAGATGTCTGAATGGTAGCTCGTTGAAATGAAGGTGGCAAATACACTATTCAAATGGTCTACCATCTTTTAGCTCGATTTGATGAATAACACCATTTCTCCAGCCAGCGTTAGTGCCTGTTCCTTCACTTCCAATTAAATCGAGCTCCTCCAGAAAAAAATTCAGTTTAGCCAAATGTGTAACAATTGCCACAGCAATGTCTTTAGAAAGTCCAGTAGTGGGTGAAACAGGGAAAAGGTATTTTGAGCCTGGTTCTTGAACCAAGGAATAATGTTTTTCTTTATAGATCCGACGATAACGTTTAGAACCAACCATTTCAATCACCACAGTCTCATCCTTCCTGCCATCAAAGTAAAGACCACGTAAAGGTTCATTAATAGCTTTGGGCTGCAAATGTTGTCTGTTACCAAATTTTTCTCTTCTCACTTTGTTCTTGTCGACAACATAAGACAAGTCTTCCTCCTTTATGATGCCGAAGTCTTGGAGCACACTAGACGTAATCATGGATGTAGCGCGGTGAGATACACCATACCGATCACTTGCCAGAGTTGTTGCTTTAAGTTTTATTCTCATTTGCTTGGGCAAGATGTTTTCAGTTTTCTCTCCTCTGGTTCGAAAAGCTTATCTCTTTCAGCGTCACTGTTATTGTTTTCTTCTTTCTGTTAATTTCGGGCTGCTCTTGCTCAGTGGTTTCTTTACATTTATACCTACTTTAGCTCGAAGTACTTGCAACTTGGTTTATTTTATAGTAATCAGCCAACAAGGTAATTCTATGTTGCCTTTTCTCCAATTTGTGTGTTTTCAGTACGTCTACAGACCCTGTTTTGTCCAAATTCTACTTTCTTTGACGAGATATGAATCTCAGTTCAAGAACTCGCATCTTTTTAGCATTTTCGCACTGACACTTTAAACTTATTGGATACACACACATATCCGGATTTTTCTTACAAGTACATTCCAAAAAAATAGGACATTTACATGCGGCTATATTTTGTGCCCCATAATAAAATGCAGAGTAAAATACGGCGTAGTATAGACGAATGTTTGACGACGTGCCTCCGCTTTAAAAAAAGAAAATAGAAATTACACTGGAGTATTTCAGTTTTACTTCTGTCAAAATGATTACTGTGGTGACAGCTGGAATGCACCAGGGTCCCTAACATACGGACTCGAACCACAGATCTTCTAGGCAGTGTTGCAAAATTTAGCTGAACTACTCTTGACATGTGCATAAATTTCATTTCAAAGGTTTTTTCTCGGAACCTCATATAACTTTTCAGCATCGTTTCTTAAATATAATAAAACTTTAGTTACGGTGTCACTCAGTCTTATGACAATAACAAAATATGAACATACTTAGAAAGCTAATAAAAAAGGAGAATGTACTTAAATAGAGAAACAAATTGCCACATTTTTAGCAAAAGTGATGCTTTAATGTTTTAAATGAGGTCCCGTGTGTACAAAACTAATCAGGTAATATTACCAGATTTATATGTGATGCTCAAAGCAAAATACTTGTTTAAAACCCGTCGTAAATAACTATTCGTCCTAAACACATAAATTGGGGAATCTAAAAATTTTACCACTACTTCAAATGCTAAAGTAATCATGAAGATACTAAATATATTTTAAACATTGACTGCAATGAAAAAATATCTATAAGTACATTTTACAAAAGGTATTTATTAACCACGAATAATATTAGTAACGAAAGATCATACTTATTGAAAATCATGCTAAGTAAGATTTAAAAAATGAGAATGTCTTTTATAACAGGTAAACGCAAACATGTAGCTTGAATGAAACTTCGAAAATGTTGATTCAGTGGTAAGCATTTCTAGTGCATACCCTATTGTATTTATATCAATTCAACTTTCATATGTTTTTTTAGACACCCATGCAAACAGAGCTTAATGTGATTTACACACGAAACTGCCCACTGGATACGTATGCTATTTATTTTAACAGCTCGCAAAGATTTTAAATATTCATTGTTATGAAAATTTTCTTCAGGCGTGAATTTACGCAATTACAAATCTTCAGATGTAAAACTGGGTCATTTCATACATTTGTTTCATTTTTATGTCGTATACAAATATAGATGTATAACACGAATCACAAAAGCTCTATATGCAAAGCTCACCTTCGGATTGTTTAAAACATTGGTTTCAATGGGAGGGGCATTGTTGGTAATGATATATATATAGCGCTCGCGTAAATAATTTGAACGACACCAAAAGGTTCTGCATTCCCATAGACAACGTTCCTTTGTAAGTGGCATTATGTTGTATTTTGTATTAGGCCTATGGTTATGCGTAGTAGCACCTTGCTCGATGAATCTTTTCACGCCAGATAATACAATAATGGACTGCGGACGTTGCTTTTGGCACATGCTTTGTGACTTGGGTGAGTATAACATTCAACCGTTAAACTAAAGTTCATCTATGCCCATCTAATTTAATTTAATATGTTGAAATTATTTTCTCAAAATTGCTAAATGTTTGTACATGACTCTATGCATTACTCGATAAATTGAATAAAGTTATTTATTAATTCCTTATCCGAATGTTTTGAAAAAGGAAATACGTAAATTATTATCAGGAAATCTATCTACACTTCTCTTTTACATACGCGTCAATCTCGTGGAAAGAGTTTAAGTATGATCGACTAGGATGATTCAAAAGATTTGCATATTTACTAAATTTTTGTACATGACTCGAAACATAACTCGATAAATTGACTAAAGTTATTCATTAATTTATACTTTATCCGAAAATTTACAAAAAAGAAAAACCTGAATTAATATCAATAAACATGCCTACTCTTCTCTTATGCATACGCGACAATCTCGTGGAAAAGGTTGAGCACGATCGACTAGGATGGTTCAGAAGTTTTACATGTACTTATAAACTTTGAAATCAAAAGTTCACTGATCTTAGAAATTAATACTGCCTCCTAGCATTCATAATTTTGTTCATAACTAAGCTGAAAAATGTCACACCTGTTGCTTCCATTTTGAGTTTGAGAAAACGAAATTATTAAAGCAATGGAAATTAGTCAAAGGACAAACCTTTTAATATTAAGAAATTGTTGAATACAGTTCTCTGACATTTCAACCAAAAATTTTCATGTTTACAATTTATTATTTTTTTTCATTATAACATAAAGGATTGAATAAAAGCATAATTAAGCATGTCGCACGTGTATTTTATAAATTTGTAACAAAGAAAGTACTGAAGATTTTTAAAATGTATTTCTTTATCAAGGTATGCAAAAAGAAATCAAGGCAATCGTTGATCCGTTCCAAGATAGTGTAAGTAATTTTTATTTATTTTATAAAGAATAATATATGATTTTGCTCCAAATATTTATTTTGAGGGAAAGACATTACTATTTGAGAAAGATAAATTCTGCAAATTAGTTAATATATCTTTCGACATTTATACTTGCTAGGCATACTATTTACACATTTTGAAACTTAAAAATGATATAGACTGGGCAATACACATTACCAGGGAATGTAGGCAAACAGACTGCTGAATATGAAGGTGAAAATTCAGTCAACATTAACGAAATAGTCCTTCAAGTTTCCGTTCATTTGATATAGATAAACAACTTCGAGGCCTAGATAAATACTGCGTATTTCGATTCACTAAGCTCTATAAAAAAAGAGCTGCTGTGTCACATATGACTGTGACCAGGAGAGCAGGGCCAATGAGTTGACGCAATCATTCAAAGTCGGGCTCTGATAGGGGAAATTTTAAGGTGAGACCAGACATTATGAGAACTCCCCAGCCACAAAGTCACAAGTAAAGTCATGCCAAATCTCGAAGCATATCGATTCTAGAGACAGGCCTGCGGCACACTGAGAAAATGCGTGTCTGAAATGCACATGTCTGACACAAGGTGAAAAATTGCTTAAAAAATTTATTGTCAAAATGCTCCCCCAAAAAGCGAATGGACAATTTTCTTATATAAAAAAGTTTTCAAACCACTCAGACATGAATCATTTGGAGTCATTCGTGTTATGTGATGGTACAATATTTTATAAGAAAGGAATAACTAGGATTACGGTACAAAATAAAATACAGTCGGCGTTAAATTTGTCAAAGATTTGCTTCCGTTAAACATTTCCTTGGTGGTAAGAGCCTCTGCAGAACGCTTTTTAAAATAATATTCCGCATGTTTACGATTTCGGATCATTTAAGCAGATATTTTCTGTAAAAATGATCCTATTTTTCTGCGACTTATTTACCCTGTTTTTTTAAAGACGAGTTTTATGGTAATAAGTCGGTGTTTAGGCTAGCAGGGGCAATTTCTGGATAGTATAGTTACTTTATAAGAAGAAAAACTATTTTAAGTTCTATTAAAAATTGAGGAGCGAAAGAAAACATCACCGTGATTTGAGAATGATATGGGTTCACGATAGTGAGTATATTTTTCACCAAGTGGGAAGAAATTCTTTAAATGAACTTTATTTTGCATCTTTCTTTTCAATTTTAAGGAATAAAGGTTTTTATAGTAACTTTTTATTATTATTTTTTCTATATAGAATTTTTATTCTACCTCGTTACGATTTTTTAACATTCAACTAAACGTATATCCAACTATACGGAAAAAAATCCATCACTGCAACCTACCTAGTTTACAAAAACGTATGGGGCCAGATGTAGTCTAGTGGTAGAGTGTTGGGGCTCGTGGCACTCACAAATATTCATTCTCGTAGAGTGCCGACTCGGGGCACATTCTGACAATAACCGCTCACCTTACATAGGCCACTGTTGATTTTCGGTAATTCAGCTCGCTTGATAAGTCCCTTACGGATCGACCCTTTCTGTGATATCCGACGATTATACCTTTCTCGAAATCCGATAACTCTGGAATCTTGCATGCGAGTAAGGCCAATGTTGTTTCCAACGATATTTAACGATATTTAACGGCGGAAGACTTGACTTATATCAGGACCGCAGATTTCGTCATTTGCATGGGTGTCCAAATACATATTGGTAGATAGTGTATATATATATATATATATATATATATATATATATATATATATTAACTAGCTGAAAACCCGCGCTTCGCTACGGAGTACATTCAAATTAAATACAACGGTCAACGTATGCAATTTATGCCAAAAAATAAATATATATATTTATAATAAATGCGATGATCAATGTATACAATTGATGTAAA
Organism: Dolomedes plantarius; assembly: GCA_907164885.2. Lineage (NCBI taxonomy): Eukaryota > Metazoa > Arthropoda > Arachnida > Araneae > Dolomedidae > Dolomedes > Dolomedes plantarius. Next base: position 4,877,362 of record OU015490.1, on the reverse strand, counting down.
ATATATATCTATATATATATATATATATTTATAAAAAAATCGTAAGGGATATGCATTTTTTTGGATAATATCCAATCGTCTGCTGCATTAGAAAGAGAAAAAAATATTTTTTTTTGTCTATTTAGTTGTTACGCACGTGACGATAAATTTATTGAAAGTACCAGAAAAAGAAATCACGTGATCAGCATTTAATAAATTAAATTCTAAAAATTAATCTTTAAAAATTCACCAAAAATCAGGAAATGGAGGTAAAAATTCGAAAAAAATTTCATCTTGAAGGAATTTTTATGATCTTTCTCGTGATATAAATTTTATAACCCTCAATGTATTATTTTAAATGCAAACGTAAAAAAAAGTTTAAAAAACAGCTTAAAAATTTTATTTAAAAAAACCTAAGAAGAATTTTTGAAAAATCTTTCTTAGTGCACCCCTACACTATTAGAAGAATCGCCATGCAAAATTTCAGCCCTTTAGGTCCAGCGGTTTGGTCTGTGCGTTGTATGTCAGTCAGTCAGTCATCAGTGAATGAATGAGTCAGTTACGGAACTGTTTTTTATATATAGTTTACATGATAATAGTCACTCTAACATTTTACCTTAACACCATTCGCGTTCTAGAAGATTTTTACTCGTACAACAGGATTTCTTGTAACGCGTTCATTCAATGCGTAACATATTAATCGCTTTATGCGGGAGTCTGCTTTATAATTCTTTGAGGAGATAATTTATGCTTAACTCCTCACTTTCAGACCGTGACAGCAATCTTAAAGGCAGTTTCAGATACAATACCTGAAGAATTCAAACATCTAATAACACTTGAAAATGCACGTTCATTACCTGTGTGGAAAAATGAGATAACAAAAACTTTATGTGGCCTTAACAAGAAGAATAAAGTAAGTTGCATTTTTTATTACAATCTATATGCTTTAAAAATTTACAAGCACAGGTATAATAATAATGCATAGCGTTGCGTTTTATGGCTTCTGTGTACAAACCCTATTGGATTACCTCTTTGTTAATATATGAAAAAAACTAACAACGTGGAATTTTTTTTAAATTCTACTCCGGAATAGAGAAACAAATTTTACACCTTGGGACATTTTCATTTTCAAATGATATTTTAAAATTTAAATTACTCGGGGAAACAATCATGTATAGTGTTGTTAAAACGTTCATAAATTCCTTTGTTGCACGAAATTTATAAAATGAACCTTGTTGCAGCGTGCAGAAAAGTACAGGCTATTTGAAAACAACCTTTTTACTTGATTATTGGCATTTATTCGCACTATGTAGAATTTTTGCAAATAATAGACAAAATTTCTACATAGGTAACATTGAAGCGAGCGAATCCAAAAGGTTTAGTACACAACAGCCTTAATTAAGCAGAAATTTTAAATATTTTATGTGGTGGTGAGCTATATTATTTCACTGAAATCGTCGAATTTATAGTATACTTGCTGATTGCCTCCTACCTCTACCCGCAAAAATTGGGAAAAATTCCCAAATGATATTTTGAATAGTATAGATTTTTCCAAAATAGTTAAAACCATATATTCTGTAATTTGCGAAAAGTAGAAGAGAAAAGCGGAAATTTGGCAAATATTGTAGTTTTTCTCTGTGTGCACGGATTTAATTTTTTGCCACTCCCATTAAATATTTATCTTACAGGTAATCAGGCTTACATAAATGTGCAAAAAATTCCCTATGCTGTTTCTCCTCTTAAATTTTCGGGGAAAGTAGCGGTTTCTATTGTTGCTTATCCCACTTGACCGACAGCAATATCAGATCAAGTCCATATAGACTATTTGGCTGAATGTTGCGGCTCCGCTTTTTGAATTAGCCCTACAAGGGTCGGAGTCTGACTTGGCTCGGTGCACTTGACCCCGGACCTCAAGGGGTAAATTTTGAGAACTTGGAGGACATTGCAGCCATGACAGATTTTTCGTGCACCAGCCGCGATTAGCGTAAACGGTGGTGGAGTTGTCCGCAACGGGCATCGAACCAGAGACGTTCATATCACTGGCTCACTGTCCTTGGTAACTGGGCCACAGCGCTCGAAAGTAGAGGTAAACGGCATTAATCGCAAATAAAAAACCGCCTGATTTCCTTTATCAAAAGAATATCTCTATTTTTCTAATCACTAAAGCTCAACACTTTTTCCGTAAAAACTTCTGCCTATCTATATAATATATGTAAAGTGATACTTCTCTAGCCAGCCACTCCTAAAAACGGTCACTTTTTTTCGGAACCATTACTAACCGCCATAGAGACGATTCAGTATATTCACTATATACTGTATATACCGAGACCAAAGTTGTCTAGTGATAGCGCGTTCTCCTTCGAACTGGGGTTGCACAGCCCGAATCCGGACGAAAGCCATTCAATACATTCATGTCTAAGACGGATATGGACGCGTTAAATACGTAGACCGGAAACTCCTTCTGTGAGGTCAGTGGGTGGGAGAATGTACGTATCTCCAAAAGTCCCCTGGGGTGTCGGTAAAAATTGAGGGAACACTACGGGTTGATGTTTATCCTCCTGAATATATATATATATATATATATATATATATATATATATATATATATATCCTGTATATATATGTATATATATATATATATATATCCTGTATATATATGTATATATATGTATATATATATATATATATGTATATATATGTATATATATATATATATGTATATATATATATATATATATATATATATATATATATATATATATATATATATATTTATATATATATGTGTGTATATATATATGTGTATATATATATATATATATATATATATATATATATATATATATATATATATATATATATATATATATATATATATATATATATATATATATATCTCGAAGTACTCTAGTGGTAGAGCGTTCGGCTTCGGACTGGGCTTAGGACTGGGGGTCCGAATCCCGACGAACGCATTCGATACTTTCACGTCTAGGACGCATTAAATCCGTAGACCTAAAAGTCCTTCGATGAGGTTAGTGGGTGGGAGAATGTGCGTACCCTCAACAAATGTAGCCACTGGGATGCTCGGTAAAAATTGAGGGGACATTAGGTTTTGATGTTGATTCTCCTGTACTATGCCTCCTTTGAAAGCAACCAATGATTCAACCAACGATGGAAAGCATCCAAAAATATATCTTACAAAATTTTATTTTTATCTAACAAATAAGCGCAGCTTAGTTCGAAATACTCTGATAGGAATTTAAAATAATTATAAAATATATTTCGCTAAAATCGCCATGTGTGATACAAATTTATCAGTCTTTTCAGTTGTAGTTCTCAATAGCCTCCTTTTGCAATTCCTTGGGTCTGAACCAATGTCCGTGAAATCTTCATAAAGATGCTAGCTAACGACCGTACTTAAAAGAAATAAATTTCAAGCGTCAAAATATGACTTCTTGATTGATGGCAACATTGTTTCTTTTTTTTAATGATGCCAGCTTGCTAATGTGACACATCGGGGAAAATGAGATAGGGAAAATTTTCGAGAAGAAAACCCGAAGCTCGAACAGATTGAAAGGCTTAATTATATTTATTAGAATAAATATCATCTAAAAAATATATTCTCTATGTCCATGGAAATCTAAAACACAAGACTAAACCTTAAAAACAGTAACAAAAGTTTAATAATGGCTACATCACACAATCAAGCTCCCACTGTATGTGACAAACGCATTATTTTGCTGCTTAACTGTTTCGATTGTTATTAGAAATTAAATTATATCCTGAAACCTTGTTTGTTTATTATTTTAACCTGATAATTGCCGATAGACATTTATCTTTTTAGTACTCAGACAGGAAGTATTCAGTTAAACTTATGTTGCCTTTAGATTAATTTTAAAAAAAAATTTCTTTTGTTGTATGAATACTAGATCTGTTTAACTTAACACTTTCTTCGTTTTGCATCAGCTTCTTTAGCTCTGTTACTAATTCCAGTACTTTATTATTTCAGGATGACTTCGTGGCCAAATTAGTTTCGGTGTACTACTCTCACTTCTCTGTAAGTCCATCATCTTCCTTTGCTTCTTCAAAGCAATATTAAATTTTCATTATTTTTTTTTATTATTGTTCAGATCATCATATATGTCAGAAAGGGTAGGGATATTCATTTTTGTGATTTTACAACTATTTTTGTTTTAAATTATTTTTCCTCTGAAAAATCAATTTAAATGTCACAGAAAAATTCAGCTTTTTTTACCCCGTTTTAAGAATAGTTTTAAGTGGCATTAAGCGATTATTTTAACATAATAGGGATAAATACTATTGTGGACACCTAATTAAAGATTTTACGTATTTAAAAATTTGCTTGACTGAATCTCATCGCTATAGATGAATACAATCGATATCTCCATTGCTTTCAAATAATAGGGAGTAATAATAGCTATCAGTTTTCTCAAATAATATGCATTTTTGTGGAAAATTTTCTTTCTATTGCTTTCAAATTATAGGGGGTAATAATAGCTATCAGTTGTCTGAAATACACTTTTGTAAGAAATTAAGAGAATTTGCAGACTTGGTCGATTATCTCTAGAAATACTGTACCGATTTTAATGAAATTTGATATGTACATACATTATTACAATACAAAACAAATACCTATTCAATAATAATTGTAATACACACATATGATCGTGCGTAACACTCGTTGGAGTCGGAAGGTATGAAACAGCGGTTGCAGAATAAACAAAAAAATGGGTTAATAGATGGTGTTATTTTGCAGCAATCGGTCAATTTCAAATTGTAACAGTAAAAATGAGTAACCACCAACGTTTAGATGATGGAATGAGGTGGCGAATTGTGGGGAGGCTAGAAGCAGGCCAATCTCAAGTCAAAATTTGTAGAGAGTTCAATTTAACACCCAGCGTCGTGTGTAACTTATGGAAACAGTTCCAGGATACCAGATCCATCGAGAGAAGGCCTGGGCAAGGTCGTCCAAGAGCCACGACAGCCAGAGAAGATCGCCATTTGTCGATTATAGCGAGGCGTAACAGGAGTGCTACAGCTTCTCAGCTCTCTCGTGACTTGTATGCAGCCACAGAAACCCGTGTATGAAGGGTGACTGTTTCCAAAAGACTTCATGAGACAGGGTTGTTTGCAAGAAGACCTGCTGTTTGCGTCCCGCTCACTTCTACTAACAGGAGAATCCGTTTATCATGGTGCAGAGAGCATAGAGATTGGAATATGAATCAATGGGCGACCGTTCTCTTCACTGATGAGTCCCGGTTCAGCCTAAACACCGATTCTCGCCGTACGTTCATACGGAGAGAACCAGGGACCCGCTACCTACCCTCCAATGTCCGCTAAATCGACCATTATGGCGGAGGAGGTTTTATGGTCTGGGGAGACATCATGTTGGATGGCCACACACCTCTCCATGTCTTTGAAAGAGGCATAGTGACTGGTGTGAGTTAGAGGGATGAGGTCTTGGAACCCTATGTTCGCCTTTTCAGGGGTTCAGTTGGCCCTGAGTTCATTTAATGGACGATAACGCGAGGCCACATAGAGCGCTTCTGATAGACGAATTTCTAGAGAGTGAGGATATTCGCCGGATGGATTGGCTAGCCAGATCTCCAGACCTTAACGCTATAGAGAATGTCTGGGACGCTCTGGGGAGGGCAATTGCAACTCACAACCCCGCTCCGAGAACCATCCAGGGAATGAAAACAGCGTTGCTGAACGAGTGGGACCAATTGCCACAGGAAATGATAAACTGCCTTATTTCAAGTATGAAATCACGCTGCGAGACCTGTATATCTGTAAGAGGGGACCATAGCCCCTATTAACCCATCTATTAACAGTTTTTTTTTTATTCTGCAAACGCTGTTTCATACCTTCCGACTCCAACGAGTGTTACTTACGATCATGCGTGTCTATTACAATTATTGAATGGTTATTTGTCTTGTATTGTATCAATGTATGTACATATCAAATTTAATTAAAATCGGACAGTAGTTCTAGAGATAATCGACCAAGTCTGCAAATTTTCTTAATTTCTAACACCAGTGTAATATGCAAAATTGTGGAAAATTTTCTTTCTATTGCTTTCAAATTTTAGGGGGTAATAATAGCTATCAGTTGTCTAAAATAATATGCATTTTTGTGGAAATTTTTTTTCTATTGCTTTCAAATAATAGAGGTTGATAATAGTTATCAGTTGTCTCAAATAATATGCATTTTTGTGGAAAATTTTCTGTTTAGGGATTTTTTATTGTCCTGAGGTTGATTAAAAAACAAAATAATGTATGTACCATTGGTATAGTAGTAGATACATCTGTCAAGTAGACACGAGGTTCAGTTTCGAAGAGCTACAGTTTCTGAAACCATAGTTTATTGTCTAATTCAGTGTTTCCCAAACTATTTTTGATCTCGGAACCCTCAAAACATTCTTCAAAGTTCCCGGAACCATCAGCATTTTTTTTATATGTAGACCCTTCTTTATAAGTTGACCCTATCCATCCATAAATTTAATGTGATATTGAATGAAACAAATCTATATATTTAAGTTGCTAAGCCGACTTTTTGGGCAGTCCGTGAGAGAAAACTACTGCATCAATTTACTTCATTTTGGTCCTAAACGAAAGACTGTAATCTGTAGATTTATCAAATTTGGTTTTTGAAACTGCAATTTTTATTAATGAGCTATAATTTACAACTAAAATTTGATTTCTGCGCATGCTCAGTAGCATGTTTCAATCTTGCTTTAGAAACTCACTGTTTCTGGGCATGCTCAGTGACATGTTTCAATGCCGAGGAGTCTCTCTAGATCTCTATCTGCCATTTTTATTTTTATCATAATTATGTTTGTGAAATAAAAGCCTAAACCTGATGGACACTGTTTATTTCGCGCTGTTTAATGAGCGATAATTTACAATTTTTAAAAATTGCTTTCTGAGCATGCTCAGTGACATTTTTAAATCTGGCTTTAGATACTCACTAAACACGAGGCCGCTTAAGCACATTAATTTGTTTCTGCGCATTATTATGATTTTCAACATTTGGCAATGATGTGTTGAATATAATTTGTGTATTAGTACATTTATTTACTATCTAGCCGTCATGTTTTGACGGGTACCAACTAGTATTGTTTTAATACTTAGACTTTATTGAAATAAACAAAATATCATTAAAAAATTCTTCATTAAAACAAATAATAGGACTATAAAAACATAAATATTAAACAAAATTATAAAAAAAGTACTTCGGTTGTCAGGCTGTCTCACGGAACCCCAAAATTTTTTTGGCGGAAGCCCAGGGTTCCACGGAGCATAACTTTGAGATTTTCTGATCTAGATAATTTCTATAAAGTGATAAAATGGAACCCAAAACAATATAAGTAGAATCTGTATTTGATTTTGATTTCATCATTTTTCCCTTGATTTCGTTTATTATCAGGAAAGGTGCAGCAACGTTAAGACTGAAGAATGCATTGCCATGAAGAAAGGCTTTGTAAGTATATATCTTCTTTACTTTAAAATATACATTTGATCGACCAAAATGTTCTACGCAATTCAGAATAAAATTATTTACGCGCTGTCTAAATATATCTCCTAAAGTGTTGGTTTAATACAGAGATATTGTGATATGTATCAGCTTTCCTGGAATCACCAATACGCTCTACGTACAATTGTAAGGGGGCACAGAACCTTGAAGCTCGACAAAATGATTATAAATGTGGTATAATTCTAACCACAAAAACTCAAATAATATTAGAAAAGGAAATTCTATTTCTTTATACATATAAAGTACATATCTTTAAATATGTCATATATAAAAATGGAAATTATAAATCTATAAATAATTTTCAAATTAGTAGTTTAGAATTTTATATGATTAACTGCTGATTAAAAATCATAAATTGCTGCGCGCATCATAAAATTGAAATATATGCTTACAGAAAATAATTTATGATCAGAATACCCTTGTAATATATTTACCTATAATTTAAAACCAGAATATTGTAATAAATATTATTTAAATTTAAAATTGAGCATAAAATTGGAAAACTTCCAAAAATACCCCAATTATTTGCATAATTTTCCCCCTGTATTTGCGCCGAATACTCCTTTTCAAAGTCGAAAAAATGGAGAGCTTACAAGTCAGCAGCATGCCGACTGAAAAAAACATACTGCCGAAAACGTCAAGAATTCAAAGTTATTTATTTTCAAGCTTTCAAGCAATTCAAGATATAATATTTCATATTTTCAAGATACACAATTAAATCCAAGAATTCCGCTTACAGCGGCCATGATACACGTACACTACATTCAATAATTCCAAGTCAACTGCTTGATTTAATTTCTCGCCACAAGGGGGAGTCAAAGGGGCGAGACAAAATCGCTGACGTCAACAAAACAAGACAAATGCACGTCAGCATATCTGGAAAGGAGAGAACACCCCCCATAAAATAAAGTATTCCAAAATTATGCAATTTTCTGGTTTTAAAATGTAGATTACTATGAAATATACATATAAGTGCAGTTTTATCAGTTTCCTATAGATAGTTTGAAAGGGATACTGGGCACAAACTGAAAATTCAGCAATTTGAGAAAATTGAAATTAAAGTTTCATTACCATTTAGCTCCTATATATATATATTCCTGACAATAACTAAAATGCCCCAGAAGCATAAACTAATCCTTCTTTTGTTTTATTGGATTCATCGATTTTCTTTTTTTCTCTTCTCCTAGAAATTTGGGCTTCTAAACTGTTACTTAGAGCTCGCTTTTCTGCAAATTTAATGCGAGCTTTATCAGCTTCTTTCGCAAATGTTTTGATATGAACACCCACAACGAGGTCTAATTTTTCCATGATGGATAATATTGCCTGCTTCCCATCATTATAGTTCGCAATGGCAGAATTAACTGCAATTTCTACAATTTTCTTGCAGAATTCGTTGTTTTAGGGCAAAACGTCCAAATGAGTGCATTCAACGACTCATTCGTATTCTGCGTCCGACCACCAATGCATCTCTTTAGTAAATCAGGATGAGACAGGTCTTTGAAGACACTTTATGGTATCCATAACTGCTTCAGGCATTGATTTGCTGTGCTTAAAATCCATATGTATACCACTAGCCACAGCTTTTTTGTATGTGCACTAAGATTCACTCCCATCTGGGCAAAAATGATACGTTTCTTGAAGATGCAGACAAATTCATATCTGCATCAACACACTCACTGTTTGTATGCTGATTGCCATAAAACTTATTTATTTTCCTTTTTCGCTCTTTGACCAGATGCTCTCTTACTAGTATTCATTTTTATCTATTAAAACAAAATTTCACAAAATAATCCAGTGAAATCACAGTATAAAGTTTGTAATATAAAGAGAATAATGCGTATATCAACTTTCAAAAGCACGAGGCAAATTAACAACAAATAGCTGCAACTTTGAAAGATGAATTGTTGCATTCCTTAACCCCGAAAGTGAAATAAAAATAAAAACCATAGAGAATAGAAAAGTAGAGTTAAAGAAATGATAAACCAAAGTGTTGAAACTCTGGACTCAAAATGTAAACAAACAGTTACGATGACGTAGTTGTCTTTTTAAGGACCTGTTCACATAGGAGTCCGTTGCGTAGCGTTAAGGGAAAGATGACGTTGAGACGAAAATAAACCAATCATAGGCGTTAAAAATTTCATTGCTAATCGTTTGGAGGCCTATGATTGGTTTATTTTCGTCTCAACGTCATCTTTTCCTTAACGCAATGCAACGGACTCTTATGTGAACAGGCCCTTAATCGGCGTATCTGCACATGAAGTGTTACACAATCGGTCATAACTCGAGAAATAATGCGAATTTTTGAATGCGGTTTTTTTCATATTGAAAAATGTTCAAGGATTAAGAAAACATCAAAATCTGAAAATCGATTTTTTTTAGGGTTTCAAGGTCCCGTGCCCCCTTTTAAAAAATGTATTCTTGGCAAATTTCTATAAGGTCATTCATAATGCACTCGCCAAATAAAATTTTGCAGAAATGTCACGTAAAACACGTTCTAGTAAAGATACGTAACACACATTTTGCGTAATATTACTCTGAAGAGAATATTTTTTAGAGCAGAGTTTTCTGAAATTCAGCGCCATTGTCAAAATACATATTGTAGATTCGATATAAGTACTATCTTTTATAGATATAAGCATTACCTTAAAACGTTTACCATGTATTTTACACACTTTGAAATTCAAATTTTGAAATGCAGATAGATCATCTATCTGTGTAAAAACTTTTTCCCTTGACTCAACATGGATCTCAGTGAATTCAGTTTGGAGGGTACTTTGCTATATAAACTTTTATGTTAATGAGTAAATAGAATTACCCACATAAAGTGCTAGAATTGGACCAAGCAAAGGGTACGCGAGAACGGGCAAGTAAAATCGATTTTGCTTCCACTTCCAAAAATTCATTTCATATTCAAATCTGTTGCATCAAATTGGAGTAAAGTATTTACGACATGCGTCTAAACTAACTATTTTGTAAAATAAGCAGAGTATAATTGTTTCAGCTAAAATAAATATAATACATAATTATTTTCAAACGAATATTTGTAATGGGAAAATACTGTATGTAAGATTCCTCAACCTAAAATAAATATATATATCCTAAATCAGCGTTTCGAAAACTTTTTTTGATCGTGTAACCCTCAGAACGTTTTCAAAGTTCATGAAACCCTCTACATTTTTTTTAATAATCGACCCTTTCCACACCTAAATTTCATGTGATATTGAATGAAACAAATAATGTTTAATACTTAGATTTTCTTAAATTAAACAAAAAACAGTAAAAAATTCTTCATAAAAACAAATAATAGTGACTATAAAGCAAAAATAGTAAATAAAATTATAATACCAAAGTAGTTGGGTCATCAGACAGTCTCGCAGAATCCCTAAACTTTTTAGTGGAACCCCAGTGTTCCGCGGAACACACTTTGGGAAATTCTGTCCTAAACCTTTTCAACACTGTGTCTATATATTTGTTGTTCTGAACGAATGAACAAAATACAAATACACATACCAACAGGATCTTTTGAAAATCCTCATAATTTGTAAAAAAGGGTAAACCAATCAAAATCTAGTTTAAAATTAATTGAAACAGCAAGTGGACTTCATGATCCTGAGTTATTCTATAGATCATTCAACATTATTAATACATTCAAAAGAGATCGATACATGGTATACTTTTATTTGAATCTTTCGTGTGGCGATCAAAACTCTGTTGAGAAAACTACGTGAGAATTTTGAATTGTTTGCTTCAAATTGCTAAAGAGTACATTTCCCGTAACTCTCACTCTTTTTTAACCCTTAAAATGTGGCTATATTTGTTCTTTAATTGGTAGATTGAATTCTTCTCCCGCTAAATTAACCATGGTCATATTAGATGGCAGGACATATTGGAATACAGAGAGCGGAAATTAAAATCATATAAAGTATTTTAATTGAAAGTGTAAAGATCTTTACAAGATCTTGACAAGACAGATCTTTACAAGATCTTACAAGAAAGGCAACTTCAAAAGCATTCAAACTTAGGTCAAAATCTCCATTGGATTGCAATAGAACAGCAGAAGAACTCACATTAGTACCAATCTTTCTCTTTCTTTTAAGTTCAATACTGTGGTATTGAAAATATAATGATGCATTAGAAGGATGGCGAATTGCCGCATAATAAGGATGACTTAATCAGGTTACACTGAAAAAGAGAAAACGAAAAAAGGTGACAGAAGCAAATTGGATTTTTAAAATGAAGAACTTCATAAATTTATTTCAAATTAAACTAGACGAGGCTTAGGGCCGGTGGCTTATTGCCGTTTTTACAAAAAGTTACATCGTTGATATCAGCAAAGGAGGGTCAGGCGACCAACGCAGAATCGTCGATAGTTGTTGGAGTACTTTCTGCCAGGACATCAGGAACCGTAATCGTCGAGGCATCCTTCCTTGGCAGCGGCTACACGACCTCTGTTTCTGCGATTTCAAACGCCGCTCCTGTGTCGGGTCTATCACATGACGCTGATGAGGCAAACACCTGGAAATTGGCGACCCAGCGCTCGCCAGCAATTCCGCCAACACTGTGTAACAAAAGATTATTTTGTGTGTTCTACGAGGGTAAAGGGATAAATGGTGAATCTTACAGCCAATCCTTAGGCGATCCCTTTTTGGGGATTACGGGAAGGAATTTACTGATAAGCGAGCGACAGTGAGATTGAGCAAAAAGTGTGCTTTTTGCGTGTTTTTCCCAACTGTCTGGGAAAAATATATCAATGTAGAAATAATGAGGGAACTGTCCCTAATTGCGTTGTGTGGCAGTATGAGCAATATGAATTAGTAAAAAGCGTTGCGTAGATTAACAGCAGTATTTACAAGGTTATTGAAAGCGTTACGACAAATACCCATAGCCATAACTACATAAGAAAGACACCGAAAGTACAATAAACTACAGCGATGTCAATTCTATGGAGTAAACACCCAGCAGCTTAAAGAGACTCAAGATATAAAGAAATATCTATGTCGTATTTTAAAAGTCCTAACAGGTAGCTAACATTATATCTATCTTTTGTAACCAGAAAAGCGTTAAAAAATATTAAATGACAGAATCTTCTCTGTGTGAAAATGTCTTAAATTTGGAGTTCAGAACTTAATTCAGTTTCAAAACTGATCTTAAAGATTTTCGGTTATTGATTGGGTTAAAAATGAAGGAAGCCTATTCAATAATTTATGTTCATAAAAATTATGTAGGATTCAACATGTAAGGTCATTGAACAGAGTATAAATATTTTTACTCTTATTTTGGCTTTGTAAAGTATGTTTCTAGGTAACTATTTTAATTCGTGGATAATTTATTCCAAAATAAAAATCAGTAATTAATTAATTCGACTATTTAATGGTTAACAAATAGTCCCCCACACCTCCAACTTAAATAATTGAGTAGGAATTGAACATTTATAATAATAATTCAAACAATTAAGCTTTTTTTTAAATATTGAATTTTAAATAACGCTTTAAAGTATGTGTCTAAGCTTAAATGGCTGTTTTGATGCAAAATTTTGATTTTTTAATGTTGTATTTCAAAGGCAAATTTTTTAGGATTCTAAAACTGATCTACATTTATTCGTAAGATCATTGGATAGGAATTTATGGCCCATTTATTTAATGAACCGGAAGTAGCATCTTTAAATGTTTTTTCTAGAAAGCTCATTTTTCAGTCACTTTTGTAAACGAGAAATCTAATCATTTAAAAGGTTTTCAATATATTTCGATGAAATTTTGCAATTAGTGGTTTACGTATTACTAACAATGTTTTGACCTAAAAGCTAAGGTATATGTGTCAATTTAATAATTCTACAGGTACCTGTACTTATAAAAAGATAGTTTTTTTAAATCAGTGTTTTTCACATTTTTTGGTATATTTCAGTGATTTTCGAAATTATTGTAAAACTTTTATTTCAGAACACACGTGTCACAATAGTATGTAGTATAAGAGAAATAGTGTATAGTATAAAGGAAAAACATATTTAGTTGAATGAAATGTTGGTTCTAAAAAATGTCGTCTAAATTGTTCTAAAAATTTATAAAAAATTCCCTATATTTTAAAATGTTATGAAATTTTTACCAAAATTATATTCTGACGTTATTTTTCTGACTTTATATCACGTTTGAACTAAAAATGTATGTATTTAATCAATATTGTATATTTTTGAAAAAAGTGCTCCAAACCTAAGCCTTAAGGAATTTTATACCAACCTTAAGGAATTTTATATCAACACTTATACTAAACTATTTTTTGCATACTTTAGGACATTTACCAGGAACTGAACGCCAAAATGATTGCAGAAGGTAAATGCAAGATTCAAGATTTCAACGGCTAAGAAGATTCAAGACTTTTTGCTTACAGCTTTCGATCAAATAAAATAATCCTTGGATACAAAAAATACCCATTTTTGATGTAACAATATTTCTAATGCATAAAATAAATTTTCATAGTTTTCGATCGATATCATGTGTATAGCATATCAACTAACTTTCGTGCTCATATTTTTCAACAGAACAGGAACATCGAGGCTTCCTAATCTCGTAAAAATTCACTTAACAGCGGCTTATGATATTTTTAAAGTTTAATAAAAGTGTCTATGTATCAAGTTCCGAGAGGATTCCAAAACTGTGATTTTTAATTTCCAGCGAGATGTCAATACAATATAATCATTCATGGGAGAATCATAATAATAGAGCATAAAAAGCCCATTTAAAAAAAAAATTCCCATAAAAATTAAAGAGCCTCACATGATTGCAAAAGATTTTAAGCGAATCAAAACAATAAGAAATGAAATGATCTAAATTATAATTATTTATGCATTGATAATCAAATTAAAACAAATAAGGATTCTGATTCAGAGGTATATGTCTTGAGACATTCACATTGATAATTTATTGACTGCATTTCACCTGGGTGTACCGTACAGGTGTTTTAACATTTCTCCTTCTATGGGGCACCTCAATTTTTAGGGTAGCAGCCCCAGCGGCGACATCTGGAGGCCTCGTACATTCACCCACCCACGGATTCAAAGTAGGATTTTGCGGTTCACGGATTGAACGTGTCCTTATCCGGCCTAGATATGAAGGTTTTTAATGGCGATCGTCGAGATTTGAGCTGAGCATACTCAGTCCGTAGCCCAATAGCGCTACCACTAGGCTACCTCGGTTCCATTTTAGGCAAAATATACACAATAAAAAATGGATATTATCTAAATTATAATTATTTACACATCGCTATATAAAATAAAACCCAATACATTATATTTTCAAACAGGCATAATCTAAAAAAGCTTTTTAAAGTTTTCAAACCCCGTGGTAGGTATTAGCGTTTATAGCCTTGTCGTATCGGCTCCACGCTGTAAGACCAGGTCTGTTTAGCCCTCTAGTAGCAGAATATTACCGTAGCGCCCCGAAACAACCTACCATAACAGAACACGTTTTCTCTCAGCTTCTAAAGTTAATTTATTAAATTAGAAAAAAAAATTACTTGCTTAATGACTATTGGGTTGACCATAAACTTCAACTTGTTTTGGGGAAAAGGTGGTTCTAAAGATGATTCTAGTACAGTGCTTCCCAATCTGTTTCGAGTCGTGACCCCCGCCAACATTTTCCACGAATCCTGCGACCCCCCTCCCTTCCCCCTGTCTATTTTCATATTAAAAACTCTCTTTAGACACAAAGAAAAAACAATAAAATGCATTTTCTATAATTTAATGCCAGGTGATGGCCGAATGGCTCTGGCATTCGGTTCTGATACTGTGGGTTCGAATCCCACTGCAAGCATGGATGTTTGTAGCCGATCGGAATCGACTTTAAACTCTACGTCCCGGTCTAATTAGCCCTCGTGTAGCTAAAAGTTGACCGTAGATCTCCAAACCAAACCATAGTTTAATTCCAAACAAATGTTTAATTAAACAAAAATTGAATTTCCAAGAAAGGGGGAACAGTAAGAAACATTCATCCTTCAGTCAAAGGTGTGTCCAAGCAAAAACAGAACAGAACCTCAAGAAAAGTATTGACCTACCATTTGAATTCAGAATTATACGAAAATAAAAACAGAAAAAATCTTACCGAGATAAAATTTCTTTATTCAGCCAGGGAGTCTATAACAGTAATGCCAACAGTGACAGCACAGACTGATGAAAGACAAACTGACGTGTAGAAAAGACGAATTGACGTGTGACAAGTTTACGCTTTGCATGAGACTTTTTCCTTTAAAAGAATATCTCAGTCTCATGGCAAATAAATATTGACAATTTTTTGGACGATATTCGTTAAAAACTTATTTTAAATTCACCCAATGGCGACCCCAAGAAGATACTTCGCTCTGGCCAAGGGGTTCACGACGTTGTTAAACGGTTGTTCTAGTAGCTCTTACGTTTCTTTTAACGTCATTCGGAACAATTTTGTAGATTGTCTTGTGAAATCTGTAATTCCAGCGTGCATTTAAAACAAAAACTTATCGATTTTTTGTGTAGATATTTAAGTATTGAATATGAAAAGTCATTAGCAACATTTTTGGCATTTGCGTATTATTCTTTGAAGAATGGTAAAAACGCAAATTAAACGGCCAGAAAAAATGGTTTCTGCAGTGTAATATTTTGGAAGATGGAATTATGAAGTTGTCTGAAATATTGCAGGAGGTAATGGAACAAAACGGTGAAATTATTGTTCAATGAAGTTATTGAATCAATGAAGTGATTAAAGTTAATGTTCAATGAAAATCTAAAATGTGTCATTTATTTTTAATTAAATACGAAGGACTTTTTTCACCAACCTAATATATGAATTCAACATTTAATCACTAATTTGTTAAATAATTTAATTACTCTCTTAATATAATAAACCTGTGATGTACAACCAGCATGAGAATATTATAATGCGTGCCTGTAAGAATCGCTCGGGCAATTTTACTTTTACTAGTTTTCTCTTTTTTTTTAATGACAGTTATTGAAAAATTAAGTAGAAAAACCCTTTAAAGCAGAGTACAGTAAAACTTATTCTGAATTATATAACTTAAAGGATGATAAAAGTAAATTGCAATTGAGTTTGCTATTTATGACAGGACTATAAAGTCGAAGAATCGCCGTTCTGAATTCAATTCAAAAATCAGAAAACATAAAAGGAATATGCATTCATTTTTTTTCAGCGATTTAAAAATATTGCACCATTTAGAGGGAGAAAATGAACCTGAAAGGTGATTTTTCCCTCTTGCATCGTCGCATAATTTTGCCATCATTAGTCTAGTGATGGGGAAAACAATGGAAAGGCAGTGTTTATTACCCAAATTCTTCAATTATGACCAAATTAGAAAAACAAACGTGCTTACATTTTCATTTTCTATTCAACCGCTTCGAATTCCATTAAGAATATGGCTACAAAATGATCGTCATTTGCGAAGATTTGCGTCTTCTCCTTTATTTCACGAAGAAAACCTGTAACGGGGTAAAAAATTATAATTGTGTTCCTTTTTTTTGTCTTATTCTGGCATTAGTTAAAAGAAATCTTTTAAGCTCTTAAAAGATGATATTTTGAATGCGTTAAAAAAACAGTCGATTTACTTTTTATGGAGAAAAGGGAGGTGATTGAAATTAAAGTATGTTTTAAAGTGGTTTTTTTTTATTAATTTCCTATTTTACGAAAGTAATAAGCAAATTATGCGGTCGTGACAAACCAGTTTAGGGCGTAAATTATGTATGAACTACTTTTACCGTCGTCGGCTGAGTTTTTTATGTCTAGAACAATAACGACTAATTTTTACGATCCTACGATTTACTAACATGCTGTGAATGATGTTTAAATTTATAATTGATCATAAAAGGGCTGGTTTAATGTTTAGGCTTTAAATATAAATGAAATCACGTCCAAATACGTAATTATTTTTCTTTCCAAAAAAATTCATATCATGCACCTATCCGCCGATTTACACTGTAGATAATTTCCACAAAGAAAAGAAAAACCTGTAAATAAAAATTAGAATTTTGGTTTCTTCAGTTTTTTAAATATTAAGTTAAAGTGGTATATATTTCAGGAACACTATAAATTTAAGTGCAAATAAATACTTACTCCATTGCTGATTTAATTCATTTATTAAAAGATAGAAGTAAAAAACGATAGAATAGGCTATTTATATTAATACAGTTTCATAAATAGCCATGGAATTTCAGTATAGTATTACACTAAAGCAGGGGTGAGCAAATTGCGGTCTACTACAGATTTTTTTGTGGCCCGCCAAGACAGCCAGAAAAATCCGGACAGCCAGAAAAGCTACCAAAGACAGCCAAAAACTACAAGACAACCAGAAAAACTACCAATATTTTATTTAATTTATATTTATTGATTTTTATGATACAATTTATACATTTTCTGACACCCATATCCAGCGATTGCAGACAATTCAAAATAAAGCACTCCGCGGTATTAGGAAGGCGCACTGGTACCTTATAACCGTACTTATCCACAGGGATCTGGGAATCGGCAACACATTAAAGATCTGGCATCTAATTTCTACAATAGATTATATTCAATAAACAACGAAGAAATAGCTAACCTCCCCAACTACGACCCAAGGGAATGCTATAGGCGTCCTAAGGTCGCTTTTCTCCTTCCCCATTCTTAACGTTCCCTCCAACCTCTTCTGAATTCTAAATTACAATTGCCGGCGCTTCTAGTCCTGATCTGTCATTTTTTGATGGATCGACCTCAAGACTATCTTACTGATTTTTGCTTAATCACCTGCCACCGTATCTTTTTTTCTCTTTTTTTTTAATCTGCTACATTAAATAGTTGTCAAATTTATATTTATTTACTTGTTTATTTATTGCTATTATTAGTATTATTTTTATTTTTATTTATTATTATTATTATTATTATTATTATTTAACTTCTAAGTCAACACTTTTCTTTTAATCCTGAGAAACGAAATATAGCCACAAAAAAATTATCCATACCAAGGATATGGAGCCCTGCTCTTTGGTGCCTTGTGAATGTACCATATCTATGTCTATGTTACCTTTTCTGAAATGCAAAGTTAACTAATAAATGCAATAATTTTAAAAGGTGCGGCCGCCGCTTGCAAAACCACCGCTTGCAAAAAGCGGCCCCCTAGTCAAAACAATTGTTCAAACCTGCACTAAAGGAATGCAACGAAATTTGCTGAAAAGACTTATGTTTTATCAGTTCGACACTTGCGATTGATTATTAGAGCACAAATGTTTGATATCAAGCCTAGAAGTTGGGGAAGTGACAGGTACGAATGCATCGAAATGTGTCGCAATCTGTCGTGCGGAAGAGTAATTAATTCAGCTTAATATTTATTTGTAGTGGAGCATAGTAATATTTTTTGTTCATTAAAAAAAAACTCTTATCACCCCATGCCGATATCACAGCCCAATAAAGTGACACGGCACACCGGTTGGGAATCACTGATTTAGATAGTTAATTTTGTAAAAAAAAAATTTCTAGTAATACATATTATGCGAGAATAAACGAAACACGATCTCGGAGAAAAAAAATGTTTGATTGCCCAGGTAGGCAGTGTTTTCCCCAACAGAGAGATCTACCATTATCTTCGGCCGTATTTCAATTATATTTACTTTTCAGAAATGTTTCCTTTATAATCAGTACAAAGCAAAAAAATAAAAAAATAAAAAATATATATATATATATATATATATATATATATATATATATATATATATTTATATATATATTGAGAAAAATACAGGGGGCTTTTGAATAGCAAAACTTAACATGAAAATCATTGTCAAAACGTGTTGAAAAAGGTTTTTTCCCCATTTTGGGAAGTGACCTCGATTCGCGAAAGTAAATCAAAGTTCCACCGAGGGAATCTATTTTAGATGTACAGGTTTAGCGCGACAGATATTGCTGACATAAACAAAAGACGATTCTGGAAGTTTCCATGTGGTGTTTTGAGCATGCGCGATAGGGGAGGACTCTCTGAGGAGAATATAGATGTAGTGGTAGATTAAGCTGAAAGGTCGATGCTAACGGACGCGCGCTACTCGGCGCCGCGGAGTTTTCGAAAATGGCGATGCTAGGAGATAGACTTTGAGCGTGGTTCTCTTGAAGAAAATAATTAAAGTGATTGACTTGAATTATGGACTGTTTGCTGATCAAAGTGCCTTCCATTCGCCAACCATGTTAACGGACACGATGACTGCAGGTATATTTATTATAGCGGGTTGTAAATCCAACTCCCGTCATATATATATATATATATATATATATATATATATATATATATATATATATATATATATATATATATATATATATTTATATATATATATATATATATATATATATATATATATATATATATATATTTATATATATATATATATATATATATATATATATATATATATATATATATATATATATATATATATATATATATATATATATATATATATATATATATATTTATATATATATATTTATATATATATATATATATATATATATATATATATATATATATATTATATATATATATATAACCCAGATTGCAAATATGCACAAATTGAATAAAAATTCTTACATCTATAACATTCTAGTGTACATCTAACGAAACTTTTCCCTTGAAAAATAATAACCCCTCACATTAATTTATAAAACAGGAAGTCCTTACCTGGCTCTTCCAAATAAATTCTATTGACGGACATCAGATGAAATTTAGCTGGAGCAATAAGAAACCAGGTGTAACGAAGGAATCCTACCACATTTCTTCTATTAAAGGGAAAGGCTATTTATGTTAACAAATATTTTAAAAACAAATATTAAGGGCATACAAGTCTCCTTATGACTAGAATAAAAATGTTTTTTTAACAATTCTGGCCAAATTTTGAACAAACCAATGGTTCTTCGTTTTCTTTTAGAGGCTCGTAATCATGATGCCAGTTTCTTTTCTTCAGTTCGAATTAGCCATTGTGTTTTTAGAACCGTTCCTATTTAAATTGATAAAAGAAATCTCTTGGCAGGATGTAGAACACTACCGACTGCCCTTTCAGGGCTTCCACTTACTGAGATGTCTTTTAGACTGAAATCTTTCCATTCGATTTGCATTTTAAATTATGTCTGCTCTTTACCAAACAACTGGGGCTAATAAATTTTTCACTTCTACAAAAATGTGAAATAAATTGCACTATATGTCCTTGACTATTTGTTTATGCCTTTACTTATTAGGGAATTTCGGGCTTTTGCATCCCAGCTTAGAAACACGTTTAAAAATAAAATTGTAAATTTATTATTTAAAAAAATTTTTAAGCGATATATTTTTGTAATAGGAAGTCAGTCAAGGATTTGTATTTTGTTCTTACCAAATACAAAATACAATTAAATTTCCCTGCGTAAAAATAAGGGTGTTATTTTTCTTATTTTTAGAAAAATTAGGTAATTATTTTTCCAACCACTTTACAAGTCCAAAGGTTTAGTTAAAACTCCTTAAGATCTGTTACAACAGAGACTAGGGTTCTTGATGCACGGACTTAAGCATTCCATTGAGACTGATATATCAATAAATCCCGCTCTCTAAATCATTTATGTGTTCATTGACGACACCTGAAAACTTTTACATAATAACTATAATGATGCGCCTTCGAATAAAGGAAAAATTAAAATAAGAAAGTTGGAGAAGTGGAAAATGATCGAAGGCTTGCACCATTACATTTCATAAGAAAGAGGGGAAGCCGTCTTTGTAAAGTAAATTACAGAGTAGAGCAGTAAGTTTAAGACTTAGTCAAATTAAGAGCGGTTTGTGAGGGCTATGTGCAGGCGGGGTCTTAAGATCAGAGACGAGATAGCGATGGCTGGCACCAGGAGTGGCATTACGCCACAAAGATCTTTTATGAAAGGATTTCTGACGGTCGGGGCTCGTCTTGGAATACGAAGATCACGTGAGGCGACGTGGGGGAGCTAGATGATGATGCAATGGGGGCGGATACGAATGGAGAAAGGAAGCCAATGGGGAAATAAAATTTAAACCCAGGTGAATGAAAAGATTTAGGTTTTTCTGAGTGGCTGGAGGTTTATATGAGGAGGCGTGGGCAAGGAAATAAGAGGATGAAAAATATATATATAAGAAGAAAGAAGATTTTTTTAAGAGACTGTCTCAAGGGACTCTCACTCTCTCGCACTCTCGCGGAGATTTGCTGGCAGACCCTGTGACACTTCCAGGTGTCTAGCAACTGTGTTTTTTTTTTGAGAGAGAGATTTCTCCGATTGCCTTGCGGATCTGTCGATCCTTTCAGGTCTCTTGTGATAATTCGATATAGAAGCTTTATAATCGATAGACCCTGTCGAGCTTTCCAGGTGTCTACCATCATGGAGGGATCTTTGTTGCTGTCCAGACCCTGCACAGAAAACTAGTTGAAAGAGCCAGTTGTCAACAAATATTAAGAGAGGACTATTTTGCAGAGCGATCCTTTTGACGAAGAGACCTTGCTGATAACCAAGCACGGACAGACGTAATAATCAACTAGCCGGAGCAGATGTCATGACCCCTATGCCTAACAAGCCATTTTGAGCCCAAGTCCTGGTCCAGATATCACCACAAACGACTGAGTCCAAATCAAATCTTTGATCAGTTCAAATCCCACTTGTTAAATGAGTTTTGTAGTGCAGGAAATAGTAGTTAAAAGTATCAATTTGGAAGGAGTTTATATGAGTTAGGTTATTTTATTACGCTCCCTAAATCTAATAAAGCATATTAAATAAGAATCTGTTTAGCTTAAACACAAAGAGTTGTACTAATTAGTATAGTGTATAAGTAGAATATTGATTTGATGGTAAAAGTGTGTAAATAATATAAATTGTAAATAAATAAGTTTTTTTGTTATTTTAAAATTGGAATCAGTTTTCTTCTCTTAGTTTGTTTTTGAGAATTTAATTTTTAGGATGCCAAAGTCATGATTTGTTCGTATGCCAATTTAATGTCCAGAATCTAGGGTTGGATTCAACAAAATATTTCTACACAACGCACCCAACTACCCCTTTATCAAAATATAAAAAAGTACTAACCACTTAAAGTACGAATTCAAGCCCAATTAAATAAATTTCGGACAGGCATCACGACAATAATTAATATTACAAAATAGCGGCACAGATGTTAAGTAATACACCAGTTGCATATTAACGGAAAGCGCATTGTGTTTGATCAGGCAAGTACAAGACCATTGTATCTCAGTAAAGCCCTATGTTTGCCCTGGGGTTCCGTACCTTTAAAGACCAGAAATCCTTGACCTAGTATAAGTAACTTTTCTTTTATTCACGCCATTATTAATATTCAAACCACACCCACTCAATTTTTTTTTACTCGTCAAAGAAATATTATCAGGCTTAGATTTCTAAACTATTACCTAATTTTCTTCTGTTAAGCATGCTTACTGATGACACGTTTGAACCATGAGATTAAATTGCAAAACAACCTTTTATCTTGCCTCGTCTAAGCTTAACAGAGCTCAAAACTGCCACAGAAGCCATTTAATTTTCTCTACCCAGCGCTATTCAGTTCTCTCTAATTTTGCCAAATGTTGTAAAAGCGATTGTTTGGCTGTTAGGGTTTTCTGTTGGCCAAGCGGATAAACTCGGCAATTAATCTCACAAAGTTAAAACGGCTAAAGTCCATTAGAGCCTTAAATGTTTCTCACTAAGGTTCTACCCAATTAGAATCTGGACATAATAACTTCTATTGTCGGAATAAGTATATAGCAAATAATACATTAGAATACTCAAGGATAATTTAAAAGAAAATTTATAAATTCGATTCCTATGTAATAATGGTAAAAAAAGTACATAACCAAAAGTTAACCCCATATTGCTAATCAGATACGTAAATGTATTTTTAACATACAAATCTGTATTGACCAGTGGCGGGTGAAGTATCCTAAAATGTTTAACTGCAGACAGATTTTAATGTCCCCCACCCTTACTTCTTTCCAAATCGGATTTGATTGTTTTCCCCTTATAAGTAAACCTCGAAAGTTTCTCTGTCCAGAAAAACAAAAGTTTGTCGGATATTTTCCTTAGAGGCAATTGATTTTTTACGTAAACAAATGTTCAATCTAAATCAATCTTAACACAATCTTTAAAGTATTTACTTTATAAAATAAGTTGTAACTTAAAAGTTTGAAATGTCTTCTACCTTAAAGCTTAAAAAAATTCATTTTAAGGAAGAGGGGAGATACTTAAGAAACATCACTTTTAAAAACAAGCCTCTGTCTTTACAAATACTATGATCAATATTTTCGTTTCAGTGCATAAAAGTATTTATCTTGCTTTGAGTTTGTAGATTTTATAAAAGAAAAAAAATGTCTTTGGAATCAAATCGCTGTTTTAGAAAAATAAATTGAAGTAGATGGGTTAAGAAACATTTCTTAAATATGTGTTATTTTATCAGTAAGGTTTACAGACTTTGGTATAATTTAGCGGTGAAAACGGGCATGTACTTACTGACATTAACAATATGGAATGTCAGAAAAAATTTTTATCTGTTTCGAAAAGTTTATCGCAACTCATGATATTGTAACAGCATAAAATGTAAATAATTCATTTAAAATTAACTCTCAAATATTTTTATAGTTTTTAAATGTTACTTTTGTAATTATTGTTAAAAATAATTTTGTGGCAACAGTTGTATGCATAGTTTTCTTCAGAATGCTGTTGAGTTGAAAAATAAAATGGTCTGATGATGATAAGTTGTATTATTAGTTTTTCTTTTGTTAACACCGTCAAATTAGTAAGTTCTTATTACGTTGTCCCAACTAGGAGACTACAATGTTATCAACTAACTTCAACTCATCATTTTTGTCATGATAACATAAAGAGATTCCTAGGGGAAAATCATAGAGGTAATAATAAGAACTCAATATTTGGAGGCCCTAGACATAGCTTAACGGGCCAATGTGGTATTCCGCACCTGATTAACGACACGAAACCGTACTCTTCGATTTCAAGAACTTGAAAAGTTTTGCTAATTGGCCAATCTAATGACTTATCCAGGCTCGACTGAAGCGTAGGTCAGGGGTGTCAAACTCGGGGCCCGCGGGCCGCATGCGGCCCGCGACGAACGTTTTTGCGGCCCGGCCAATATATTGGCTCACAATAATATATAATTAAATAATCGACTCAGAATTATACTAAGATAGGAAGAATTCACTAAATGTTTTCTTAATGATACTCTTTTTTGCTATTATTAAACAAAATGCATATATTTATGTTGAATATACTGTAATTAGGTAAATAAACCTACGTTTCTATTAATGTTGATTTTTTTTTGCGGCCCACCTATAATTAAACCTTGTTTGTTTGGCCCAAGGTAGCCTCTGAGTTTGACACCCCTGGCGTATGTTGACTGACTACTATCTAATTCAAAGTTTCTATATAGTATTCTGTTAAAATAACAACACACACTTATTTTGTATAAAGATCTGGTTGTTCAATTCTTCGATTTATTATACAGGAATGGTTCAAAATACGTTTCGGATATCGTTATTCTTTATATCAATTCAGTTTGTTGTACTGTACACTGTACGGCGTACTTTGTTCACAAAAAAATCGGCTGTATGTAGTTCAAATTTACCTAAGTAAAATCTCATCAATATTTTTTTTCGAAGTTTCACAGTCTCGAAAACAAGTAATATGACCGGGCATTCATTATTTTTGTGTTATTTTAAAAGAAGGAATTGATGTTAGAGAATTACAATGTAATTTTTTAAATATTTATAAGCACCAGATATAAATCTAAAAAATTCTTCTCTGAAACAATATACTAGCTCATTTGAAAATTATATCAAAACAATAATAAATTCTGCATTGTTTTGAAAGCTTTTTTTCGATACACTAGTTAAAATCGTCACCACTAAAGTGATTCATAGCATTTGTTTCACTATAATCATGTTATGATACAAATCTCCTATTGTATCCAAAATCTGTGAAAGGTTAGAATTTCTGAGACAAATTAGCGAGACAGATAACAAATCCATGGTTATACAGCGAGTATGCAAGCAATGGTGCCTTCTTCTTAATAAGCTTCTCCCTTGTTGACAAAACTTATGTTTTGAATATTGGGAGAAATGTTTGTTATAAATATCTTATAACATACTATCCTGCGATAATAAAGTTAATCATTGCTTCTACAATCTTGAAGGATTTCACTTCCCTCCTAAAGTACACTAAAGTTTCAAATGCATTTTCTAGATGAGGATTCGAACTGATTTGTTACATGGTAAGTCACACCGTTACCAAATTTTTTTAATCCTTCGGTGCATATAGAATTCTCTGGAACTTCTGTAAATCTCCTCTTCAGGGGAAGTATATATTTTAATGTGTTATTTTTTTATTTTATGTATAATCTAATCTCAAATTAGCGATTAATAGATTTTTTTACACTCATAATAAACGAAATGCTTTAAGCTTATTTTATAAGAATTCATTGTAAGAATTTATTGTCCTTTTCTTCAATTAGCAAGTATTATTTGTTTCATTATGATAAAACTAAAAATCACTAGCCTATATAATACCCAAGAACTATTAAGGTATTAATGCTAACATCTCTAAAGAAGTTAAATTAATGCATTTAAATTCTTGCCTTGCCTGTCTCTGGTAATACATGCTGAGACAAAGTTAAAAATACAGCTTAAAAAATACTTGATAATGACTTTAAAATATTTATTTTTACACAATTTAATCTGACAAAAACATGGGTCTTGTCAAACTCTCGTGATACTAATTAACACGGTTATGATCACGGATTCAGACACCTCCGTAAAATCGATGGAGTGGGGAAAAACGAGGCATTAAAGCGAGATAAATTTGCAAAAACACGTTCATTGTCAAGCAATCTTAATTAAAATAGAAAGCCAAGAAAATGAAGAGAGATTCACGCACGCGTGAAGCAGACACACAAGAATAAATAAGTACTTTCATTGACGGAGGATGACAGCTTTCTAATGGCTTAAACATTTGCCAATGATGTCATGAATTTTAGGTGGTTGTTTACGCTGTCTTTTTTTTTTTTTGTCTTTTCATGCATTTGATATTCATAATTAAAAGTGATTGGTTCTTTATTTTCGTTAAAAGGGGAATTAATTTTACTAAGTAAACACTTCCCGCGGAAATTCTATGTAAACATGGTCATAATATTTTTATAAGCTATGACTTTACATATATCCTCAAACATATCATCTTTAACTACTCTGATTTTTTTTATTTATTTCCAATGGCAAGTTACAAGACATCTGAAATCACAATAACACAAAAAAAAGAACATACAAGAACAAACGTGACATCAGTAAATCTATAAACTTAGAGCGGCTCTCGCCACCCAATAAAGCTCCCAAATTGCAATATGGGGAAGAGCAGGGCAAATGCGAAGATGACAAAAGCCCATTTCCTCTTTAAGATTACAAAGAGTACATAGCGGGTCCGATGTGACATTGATGGAATGAAGATGTTACCCTGAAAATATACACAATTTAAAACACCCTATATTCATTAATGGGTCAGGTACCTTTTAAAAGCTAAGAGAGCTAAAATATCCCTATTTTCAATCATCAGTAGCTATGAAAACCATTTATTCAGAAATATGAAAATTTCACAGAGTTAAAAACTCTTTCTTTATAAATATGGCTCTAATTATTTTCTAGCAAGAAAAGAAATGGTTTATTTTTTTAAAATTTCAACCATTGTTTTTTCAACGTTATGTCATTACGCGCAGGCATACATCTGTATATTAAGGAATATTCACATTTTTTTAGTTTTAAAATTAAGTTATAAAATATATTTTTAAAAGATCAACTTTGAAATCAAAATTCTGAGTTCTTCAGAGAAAGAAAAATGATTTTAAAAGATCTTTAAATTTTCAAAAATGTTTCTGATAAATTTTACTGTAATAAACATTTTATAACAGGAATGACATAATAGTTGGTCATTTCAATTATACATGTTTATATTGCATGTGTATAAAATTTCATTGCATTCTCGACAGCTGTTCTGGTGATATCATGTACGCAATAACATAATGAAAAAAACAATTGTTGAAATTTTAAACAATTAATAATTACAAGATAAAAAGAACTATTTATATACCATGTTTTTAAATTTTCTGTTGAATCATATAAACTTGACAATTCTATGTATTAATAAATACTTTTAAAAAAAATTTTTGATGAATTATCCCAACAACTTGAAAGAAGATTAAGTTAATTGGAAGTTAACTTGCGTTTAACTTTTCGCTCCCGTCCAGGCCGATAGATGGCTGAACCAGTCTACAAAACAAAATTAAATGAAACTGAATTCAATTCCGCTTAAAGATGGCTAAAAGTATTAAAATAATGCATTGTCATCGTGTTCTGAGCTATTCTTAAAGTTTCAAATGTCTAGCTAGTCGGGAAGTTAGTTACATAAAAATCGATTGCAATATTTGTACGCGACAAACACACACACAAACAAACAAAAAATAAAGCGAGTTAATAAAAACATGGAAAAAATTATCACAAGATAAAAAGACTTTTTATATACCTTGTTTTTAAATTTTCTGTTGAATCTAGCATGTGTGCATAAATAAAAATTATCCCATTGTAATGAAAATGTAATATTCTTGGTTCACTATAACGTTAATAGATGGCGCCTGTAGCGCAGTTACTTTTGGCTCCAGATGCTTCTCGTATTTTTACGCAATGGATTTTAAAATATGGAATAAAGATAGCTAAAAGTATTAAAATAATGCATTGTCATCGTGTTCTGAGCTATTCTAAATGTTTCAAATGTCTAGCTAGTCGGGAAGTTAGTTAAAAATCGATTGCAAGATTTGTACGCGACAAACACACACACAAACAAACAAACAAGAAAGCGAGTTAATAAAAACATGGAAAAAATAATCGCTTCATGCTAGAAAAAATTTAGAGCAATATTTGTAAAGAGAAAGGAGTGATTAACTCACAGTAAAATTTTCATATTTCTGAATAAAGGATATTCATAACTTTTGTGATTGAAAATAGGGATAGGTTTTGTCTAGTCTCTTGGCTTCTATATCGTACCTGACCACTTAAAAAGAAACGCTAAATTAACGCATCCTCAGGATATCCTTGCCTTCAAGTCTGCAACCAATTTACTGTTTTTTGTGTTAATTAAAGGTTATGCCTACGGGGCTAGACTTTGGAACCTGAAAATGCGGGTTCGAATCCCGTATAAACATAGTTGTTTGCAGCCGTCCGAAATCGTTTTAATATGTAGTTCCCGGTCAGTTTAGCCATAGTGTCGTCAAAGACGCTAGTCACTGTTTCTTATTACTTGTGCCCACTTTTAAAGTGTTGAAAGATAAATAAGGATCATTTCTTTATACCGGTTGAGACTTTTAGTCCAATCAATTCGAAGAATTGTTAACCTTAACTTTAAAATATTAAGTATGACGAGATTCTGCCTTCCTTGCATATTGTTTAGCTGGTGTTGTTCCTATAATGCCCCCTGGCCGGAAGTTCCAGACCATGTCTATATAGGCTCTGGACTGAGATGAGCGGCTCCGGTTTATAATAGCCCCACAAGGTTCGGAATCCCACTTGGCTAGGTGCCACTACAATTTTGACCGAACAACCCCAGGAGCGACATCTGGGGAGATCGCACCTTCTGTGCGCTCTCAGGAGCTATTTCCTCCTTGGTTGGTTGCCTTGTCAACCGCTACGTGCTGCTCTAGCGCGTAACTTTAATATACCAAGAAATGGCATTATAGTTGTTGTTCTAAATATATAGAGATTTTATGATGTATTTGCTGATCTATTATAAATAAACTGTTAACACAGTGTGTGAATTTTCGTTCCTGCGAACGACGAGTGCTCTGCACTCTTCTCTTTCTTATAGATAAGAAATTTATACAGCCCTACGGCATTTTACTGTTATTTATACAGTCCACTGCTTGTGAAGCTCGACACCTTCCCCAACCACTGACATCATGAAAGGACTTTCCGTTTTATGGATTTGACGTGGCCATATCTGGCCTAGACCCGAAGGTATTTAATGGCGCTTGTCGGGATTCGAACCGAGCACCCTCAGTATCGCAAGCCAACGCGCTACCGATAGGCAACCTCGGGCCCGTTTAGCTGGTTCATAGTCGATTGGCTAGGGCGCTTACATACGGTAGCAAAGCTTGTAAGCTCAAATCAGACCGTTAGCATGGATGTCTCCAATGCACCTGACAGAACCCGACATAGCAAGTATGGCCTTTCGGGTTTAAATACTGACGGTGGGGAACAGACTGCAGCAGGCGGATAGTTACGTTTGTACTCTGAACTTTAGTCTTAGTCTAATTAACCCTTCATGGCAAAAGTGACCGCATCGCTCTCAACTGACCAACCAACCAACCTAGTATGCTGCCTAATAAGAAGTCAGTTTTGGTACTACGGCTGTTAATACGACCTGGTATCCTAGTGTATTGTATATCTCAGAATAAATGTTATTTTTTGTGTCAAATAGATAGTTTATGAAGTGTTCATTGTTATGTAACGGACAAAGCAAGTGAACCCTACATTATCGAAAGCAGACAGTGAGCTGAAACAACCCTCTGAAACAAAGGCCTTGCTTCATACATTGTTTTTACATGTTCATCAAACGCAAATGGTTATAAAGGTTAAGAACTCCGGAGTTATTCGAAAACTGCGGTATGAGAAATTAATTGTAAACCTTGAAACTAGTACTCGCTTACATATAGGGAAACGAAATTATTTCACTGCTTTTATTTAATTCGTAATTTCTCCCTGATATAGCCTAAAGAAACAAAAGTTTTATGTTTCTGGTATAACATAATTTACTCTTTTTAAGCAACTTAGCAACATAATATACAATCACTTGCAAAAGCTGTGTGAGGGTCATAGTAGTAAAACAGGCTAATTTTGGGCCCGTAACTTATCATCAAATGGCAGCATTAATTTGCAGAAATAATGACACCATTTTAAATGGACATAATTGATGGTACAGAATAAACTCATTGGGTGTTTAGGCCAGAGGAAGTCAGCAATACAACTGTAAGTTCAAAACTTTTACACTTAGCACGACAATAGATCCTCCACAAAGTAGAATATTCTATATGTGGCTAAAGAATTTTGTGAATACAGGCTTATCTTTTCGTCATCCAAGGTGAACGAGAAGACCAAATATTTCCTATACTGTTGTGATAGAAATACAGTAAAGTTCCGAGAGAAGTTATGGAAATTTAATTTGTTGTCCGTTCCTTTAAATCCCGTTTTTCCAATCGACTTAAGCAAACTGCGTTCAGTAGTGTTAGCTGACTCTGTTGAAGTTACACATGATATGCTCTGTCACGTATGACAAGAAACTGATTATAAATGGAAGGTCATCAAGATAATCGAAGGCAATCATATCAAGCTTAGTTACAATAATCAAACTAAACTTAGTGTGTTATAAGCCACATTTTCAGAATAACAAAAATTGTTAAATTATCGCTTTTGCGTTTAATAATAATTCATCGTTATAAGCTCCTTTTAAAAAATCATATTCTAAAATACACACGCAGATGCATTTCTCAAAAAATACCAAAAATGTAAATGATCCGGTTTCTTCCTTTTATGCAGAGGGTAGTAGTCAACAAAAATATTTTTTATTGATATTCACCAAAATATTGTTTTTCTAATAACCGACATATTTAAATAACTATAAGGTTTTGCAATAATATTACAAAATACCAAAAGTGGGTGGCTCGGACAGTTTTCCTTTTTTTTAAGAAAAGACATGTACTAAGTCGAACTCAATTCTCAAAATCTAGACATTTATTTTGAGGGGACAATGCTCCTTTAAAATTGTCAAAAATTGATTTTTGTTTTTTATATTAATTGACACCCGGATTTATCGTGAACAACTTGGTACCACTCTTTTTGTGATACGGCAATTATATCATGAGATATTGAAACCATTGTGAACATCCAAACAGTGATTTTTATACAAAATTTTAACTTTAACCGCATTTATCTAAAAATATGATTTTCTGACATTGCGCGTGTGATTTATCAAAAACTATTCAAAATAAATGCTTGAAATTTTCCACACACGTTAATGGTAACCTTTTACATAAAATGATCTAATCTTAAGGGAGTCCGGGACACATTTAAAAAAAATTATTTACTGAGTTAAAATTTTTAATTTTTTGTGATGGCTAAAAAAAATTAAAATTTAATTTTTTTTTAAAGTGGGAAAATTTATAAATCGTTATAACTCGAAATGTTATTTGTCGTATTTCAAAATTTTGTCCTTTAATTAAACAGAAATATATAAGTTTTAATTTTATACCACATTTTTTAAATATTAATTTTTAAAAAAATTAAAAACATTTACACTAAACATTTAAAAAAAATTATGTAACTTATTTTAAAAAAATCATATTTTTAAAAGTAAAAATTTTTTTTAAAATTTTCTTAACAAAATTAAAGTAAAATAATTGAAAAAGACATGTTCCAAGTTTGAACCATTTATCTTTAATGGTTCTTGACTTATAACAATTTAAACACGAGAAATGGTGGAAAAACCCATCATGCAGAAAAACGCATTTAAAGGTTTAAACAAACATTGTCTGCTAATAGAATGTTGCAATAAGCAAAGTTAATATCTCCTGTTCTAACTAAGATAGAAACATGATTTAAACGTCACGTTAAGCGGAAAAGAACTGAAAATTTTTTAATGCAATAATTTTTTTTTTTTTTGAAAATTTGAAGAATTTTGTGCTCTGGACCCGCTTAAGTAATAAAACTTTTATAAAGAGTTTTATGAGAAAATTTTGTAAAAAAATTTTTTTAAACTAGTTTTTAATTATATATATTAAAAATGAACGTATTTGAAATATTTTAGTTCAATGCCTTAAGCTAAATGTTTCTTTTATTTAAAGTGTGTTTAATGTTAATAAATTAAAATTAACATTAGTTATCATGTGCATTGACAAATGGTAATTATGAAAATAGGGAAAAACATGTTTACTTAATTAATTTTCCTAATTAATTTAAATAATTTACATCAAATTGATATTTTTGCTGCAACAAGTTACGTCTTATCCATCAATTCAGAAATTTTCATTGCTTTTGCTTCATTGGTTAATTTGTTAAAAATTAGGAAATCTTAGTGAATTTTCTAACAATTTTCGCAAATCAAAGGTGTACTGTCTTTTTAAATTCTCAAGACTAAATCTCTCACCAGAAAATATAGCAAAAAAACTAATAAGATCTGTAAAAACGTTTTCGAAGTGGCTAGCGGTTCACAAAACATGCTGATCAATTTAATATTGGTATATCGTAACCTCCATCACAAAATAAACTTTTATTTTATATAAGTCAAGAATTGGGGCCGGAGGTAGCCTATCGGTAGCACGTCGGATTTCAGTACTGAGGGTGCTCGGATCGAATCCCGATAAGCGTCATTAAATACCTTTGTCTAGGCCGTATATGGGCAGGCTACATCCGCAGACCGGAAAGTCCTTCTATGACGTCAGTGGGTGGGGAAGGTATGATCCCCCTAGGTGCCAGCTCTGGGGGGGGGGGGAGTGGTCGATCAAAATTGTCCTTGCGTCTAGACAAGTGAAACTCCGACAGCTATTATAAAACAGGAGCCGCACTCCTCAGCTCGAAGTCTATATGGATTTAGTCTGGACCTTCCGGCCAGGGGGCATTAGAAGCAACGACAAGAACATATGTCAAAAACCGAAGAAGTGTCCATCTTACGTTATGCTGTTCTTTCGTATCTC
Source organism: Dolomedes plantarius (assembly GCA_907164885.2). Lineage (NCBI taxonomy): Eukaryota > Metazoa > Arthropoda > Arachnida > Araneae > Dolomedidae > Dolomedes > Dolomedes plantarius. The sequence goes on along the minus strand of OU015490.1, from coordinate 4,844,050 downwards.
AAGAATTTTGAATCAATCCAAAATAAGTTCAATATTTATGTCCATTAATGGCGGAAAAGCCAGGTCAGCATTCCATGTACTCCTTTTAAATGATCTGCACTATTACCAAGAGATTTCAGGACGGAGAAAATATTGCCTCTAAAATCCTAAAAATTCGGCAAATTACAAATGTTTTACAAACATGTTTCGTCTGAGGAGAATGGAGCAACATAAAACTTTTTTACACAAAAAAAAGAAAATATATCAAGTGAAAAATATTAAATGTTTTCGAAATAATCTACAAATTGCTTAACCCAGCCACATAGGATTAAAAACAGTTATTAAAGTAGTGGTTTTATACTGAATTCTTATTTTGTGCTTTAAGGAATAAACCTTGATAACATCTAGATTAATCTTATATGTCAGAAGGGGAGGGACGTTCGTTTTTCTGATTTAAAAACTATTTTTGTTGTATATTATTTTTCCTCTGAAAAATCTTTTTAAAAGTAGCAAAAAAATTCAGTTTTTCTACCCTGTGTTCAAGACTAGAGTTTTAAGCGCTATTCAAAGATTCTATTAATATTATAGGGATAAAAGCAACTGGGGACACCTAGTTAAAGATTTTACATATTGTATTCGGTTTCTAGGCCAGTTATGGGCGCGTTTTAAATCCATAGACCTGAAAGTCCCTCTATGATGTCAGAGAGGGTGAGAGAGGGTATGATCCTCCCAGATGTCGCTCCTTTGGGGGGGGGGGGTTTCTCGTACAAAATGGAGGTGGCAACTGGCTAAATCGGACTCCAACCTTTGTGGTGCAATTATTAACCGGTGCCGCACCCCTCAGTACGCTACCCGATATGGACTTGATCTGAAATACTTCTCTCCAGGGGGCATTTGAAACAACAACAACAACAACAACAAATTGCATATTTAAAAATTTGAATGACTGAACCTTTCATCCCTATGGATGGATGCAGTTGCTCTATTCATTGCTATCAAATAAAAAGGGGTAGATAATAGCTATCAGTGATCTTAAATAATATGAATTTTTTATTGAAAATGATCTGTTTAGGGAATAGTTATTGGTCTTAGGTTCATTAAGAAAAAAAAATATTGTATGTACCCTTTGTATAATAGTTGTTGTTGTTAACGAGGTTCAGTTCCGAAGAACAATATTTTCTGAAACCATAGTTAATTGTCTAATTCGGTGTTTCCCAAATTTTTTTTTTGGATATCGGAACCCTTAGAACATTTTTCATTGTTCCCGGAACCCTCGACATTTTTTTTTTTCAATAGACCCTTTCCTCCCCTAAATTTAATGTGATATTTAATTAAACGAATATTGTTTTAATGGTTAGATTTTATTGAATTAAACAATAAATAATCAAAACATTCTTCATAAAAACAAATAATAGTTACTATAAAGCAAAAATATTGAACAAGATTATTAGAAAAAAGTTTTGTTTGTCGTCAGACTGTCTCACGGAACCCCTAAAATTTTTGGCGGAACCCCAGGGTTCCCCAGAACACACTTTGGGAAACTCTGGTTTAAATTAATGAAAATATGTTAGTGTTAATACAGAACTTGAATTATTGTAAGGTATTTTCAATAACGTAAGGTAATGCAGGTGATTTTAGAGGATCACTGCATGTATTAAAGGAGTAAGTTTCTTGAGGTGGTGACTGTTTGAAAAGAGAAAGTTCATTCTGCCCAGCCAAGTTGAATGAATTCAGTCGTTATTTTCATTGCTTTCAAATAATCTTGGATATACAATAACAGCTGAGTATAATAATATGCATTTTTATGGAAATTTTTCTATTCAGGGAATTGTTATTGTTCTTAGGTTCATTAAGAAAAAATAAAGTATGGACCTTTGTTATAAAGACTCATGGAGTATATCTATTAATATTCAGGTCTTTATAACTATCTCTCATAACCGCCACATATTGGCTGAAAAGAAAAATGATTTATTGCCAAAAAAGGCGATGCACGCCAAATCTGGTGTATTGAGCCTGTATTGCGCAGGCGCGAAGTACAGATTGGCGCACGTCAGGCTAGCTTCGAAAAGTAGCGGGAGAGAGCCCTTGGACGTGTAGGAGGTTGGTGACCTTTGGGAACGTGTGTTGAGGATCGAGAGTGGGGGTGCGTGGCATGGCCTAGTATAAGTATTTACTTTTTTTCATTATGTTTAGTTAAAATAAACTTCTTATTTGCTCCTTAAACCCCTTGTCTGTAGTTTAATTTACCGTTGTAGATAGTGTTTCCTAGGTATGAATAATTTGAGTATTGTAATATGCTTATCACGTGGGTCAGGCTATATGTAGGGTTAAGTATTTTCTTGCTAAGCTAAGTGCTGTTAACCTAAAGTAGCTATTCTACTTAATCTATGTTACCTGAGACAACCTATCTGGGTTATCCTTCATGTCGCTTAGTTACTTGAAGTTAATTCTGTAACTTAATTTAATACACAACGCATTTCATGTTTCACCTTTTTGACTGGCTTAACTATTCGCTAATTTGCTACCACTTGTTCCGATACGGCTTCCCATTTTGGAGTCGTAATTCTCGGCTTCACAACATTTGGTACCGGTTGACCAGTCCTTAAAATTAATTTAATATTTAAGGGTTTTTGTCTCATTTAGCGGTAACTTTTTTTTTAAAATTCCTTAACCTATGTGAGTAATGAAAAAATGCATCTTACTATTCCCCCTGATTATAAGGTTGTTCTCTTTATTAATAAGTAATATATGTATGTTAATAATGCTAAAATTTCATTCAGTTTGCTATTTCTGTACCACATGATGCATTTATTTATAATAGAGCATGGACGAAGCTATGTTTGTTATGTGCAATTATTTAATTATACAGTGATTTTATGAGTATCTGAGTATTTAACATTGAATATTATTTGAGATTGGAATTTGTTATATTGATTGATTTTTATGTGTAAAGGATATATTTTATTGCTTTTTGAATTACAATTATTGATTTAAACTTCATTATTGATATAAATTCATTTAATATAAAGTGCTAATTTTGTGTCATTCATGCAACCTATCATATCTGAGTTCATATAATATTTCTGACTGATATGTGACATTTATGCTGAAACTTTTTTAATGCTAATTAAGCTATGGTGAACTCAAGCATAATATTTGAAAAGTGTATTATTGAATAGTATCCTAATTTTGTGTATACATAACTTTTAATATACTTATTTTCTAAATTATATCCATAATTCGTTACATTTTGTCATTTGCTGGTTCATGTTATCTCCAATGGAATTCTTCTCTTGCATTTTATGGTTCACTGCTTTCTGCAAATTTTTGTTTACACGTTGAATGTGTAAAACTCAAGTTATGTTATCTTTTGAGTGATCCTTAAGAATTTTAGTCCAGTTCTTTTACTTGCTTTCTTGGACATGGCTAGCGAGGTAGACAATAGATTCAATGTAACCATTCAACCTTTTGAAGGTGATGGAGAATTATTGTCATTCTTCTCTAAGCAAGTCAGGGACTTAGCGAGAGTAAATAATTGGTCAGATGCTGAAACATCTATATTTATCAGGTCGAAATTGGTAGGGCCTGCTCTAAAATATGTCATAAGTACTTCTGAGTTGTTGGACACAGAAGATCATGAATTTTTGTTGCAAGGGTTGAAATCCTTCTTTGATCCAAATCATTCTGTAAACACTGCCTTATTGCACCCTCAGAACACCATAACTCTTTTACCTGCTGAATCTATTAGAAATCTTGCTCACAGAATTTCAGTTCAGGTTTCAAAATTACATCCCTCTGTTAAGAATCCTGATGCCCTTAATGAGATTAAATTTGTCGAGTTGATTAAGGCTGTCCCTCAGAGTATTAAGGTGCAACTATTAAGTGAAAACATAAAATGTTTCCAGGCTGCAGTTGATAGAGCTGATACTTTGCAGCAATTAGAATCTTACAGCACTTCAGCCCAGTCTGTGGGTAGTACTTTGCAGTTGCAAGAGCTGATCGCTGAAATTCAGGTTATCAAAGAACAGCTCAATTCACTGAATATGACTAAGAACCAAATAAATGCTATTCAATCATCCTCGACTTTGTCATGTGACACTGAATGCAATGAATATGTGCAAACACCTTGTTCTTCAAATGAGTCCAGACAGAAAGTTTCAAAGACTGTCTGTCAATATTGCTATAAGACAGGTCACACTTTTGCAAAATGCTATAAGTTTCGAAAAGATTTTCGTAGGGAGCAATCATCTTCTGGTCAAAATAATAGAAGCAGGCAGTTAAATAACTCTACTAGGCAGAACTCACACACTGTGAGGAACTCGAATCTAAATCCTGATGCCTCTTCCTTTGTTTATGATTCTTCTAACCCTGCAGTGAGACAATCTAATGCTGATGTACCTTCGCCTCTCCAGTATTCCTCATCAGCCAATGTTAATAGTCCTAATTATGACCTTTATATTCCTAATTATGTCAATCATAGTGATTTGGTACAACAGTGCTCAAATTTTTCTGTAAATAGTAGAGGTACTGATAATCTTAATGTGCAGTGTAATAATGTTCAACAAAGTTTTTCTTCTGTTGGTTGTCAAACTTCTGCTGCTATCAAAATTATGAACTCCACTGCTACTCAGTGTGAGATCCCTGTTAATGATAATGCATTACATACTAATAGCAAAATTGTCATCGAAAGGATATGCAGTGCTCAAACGTCTGCTAAATTACCTATGGTTAATATAAAATTTCCTCAAACAACTATTATTGGATTAATTGACACAGGTTCTTCTATCTCGTTGCTCGACCAGTCATTTTTCCACATGAACAAACAATCTCTTAATTATAAAAACATTTCTAGACAGGTGTCTATATCCACCATCAACTCTTCTGTCAATTTCTCTTCATGTATCAATTTATCTTTCAAACTTGAGAAGAAATTCTTCAAACATCCATTTTTTGTTACAAATTTGAATGATAAGTCTTTTTCTGCCATAATTGGTTATGATTTTCTTACTAAATTTCATGTGGATATATCAAATTCGCAAGCTTCCATCACATTTGATGATATGGTCATTCCTTTTATTGATTCTGAAAATCAAGGTGTACATTCTCATGTTGTTGTAAATGCTCAGAATGCTACTCTTGTTTCTAAATCTATAATCAAACCAAATTCTTCTTCTTTTATTAAAATCAGTGCTCCAATAATCAATTCAAATTCTGATTTATTCTTTGAACCTGTTGTTAAAAATCCAAATCTGTTAGTTCATCCATCCATTATTGCAAATAATATATCTGTTGATGAGCAACCAGATTCTATAAGTGATAATAGTTCAACTCCTGCTACTCAACAATCCTCTAAAGTGATTAAGTCATTTATTTTAATTGAAAATTTATCCAATAAGCCAGTTCATGTAAACAAAAATGCTGTGTTGGGTCATGTGTCTTCTTTAGATGAGCAGTTATCTGTTTCACATGCTCGAACTACCTCAGTCAGTGAATCTGTAAATCTTATTACTGCATCTCCTGAAATATTAAATTTAAGAAAGTCTGAATTTAATCTTAGTGACTTTAAGCTTTCCCATTTGAGTCCTGGAGAAATTTCTCAAATGTCACAACTGTTGAGTAATTATGCCACAGCTTTTTCTTCGTCGTCTAAGTCTTTAGGACACACTGATCGTGTGATTCCAAATTTGAATTTTGATCATGACTTCCCTCTTAAGACTCTTCCATTTCCCATTCCCCAGTCTTTGCAAGCTGAGACTAAAAAGCAAATCGATGAACTTGTGGAGGCAGGTATCATTGAGAGAACAATCTCTGATTGGGCTTGCCCAATATTGCTTGTTAAAAAGAAGCAATTAAACTCTTCTGCTCCACAAAAGTTCAGACTTGCTTTGGATCTACGTCTCATTAATCAGATAATTAAGAATTCATCTTATCCTTTACCTAAGATTAATGACATAATCTCTAATATAGCTCAGTATCGCTACTTCACCACCTTGGACTTAAAAAGTGCTTACCATCAAATTGACCTACCTGAAAATTTTCAAGACCGCCTGAGTTTCACTTCCATGTGGGGTCAGTTTAAATATAAACGTTTAGTTTTTGGACTGCGTAGTGCAGCATCCTTTTTCCAAGCTTTAGTCGATACTCTCATTGAGGAAACCAATGAATTGGGTATCTTTGCTTATCAAGATGACATTGTCATCTGTGCGAATTCCTTTCAGGAGTCTTGTCAGAAATTAAAAGCTCTTCTTTCTGTTTTTACTAAAAATAATATTACTGCTTATCCTCCAAAGTGTTCATTCCATCAAACTGAAGTAGACTACCTAGGTTTTAAAGTGTCGCAGAACACTAAAGTCCAATTTCTTCTAATATCATAAAGGTGACTTCATTTCCAACTCCAAAAACTAAAAAACAGTTGAAACGTTTCCTAGGTGTTTGTAATTATTATAGACACTTAATTCCACGCTTTTCCAATTTAGTTGCTCCTCTGGTTTCAATGACTTCTATGTCTGTACCTTTTAATTGGACTGATGAAGCTTCTAATGCATTCCACGCACTACAGAAGATTTTCTTTTCTTCGCCTTTTATCAGGCAACCTAATTTTGATAACACGTTTTATGTTAATACTGATGCTTCCAAAGAAGCAATTTCTGCAGTGCTGTTACAAGACTTTGATGGTCAACTATTACCTGTCTCCTACTTTAGTAAATCATTAAATAAAGCTGAGAGGAATTATCCTGCTCTCAAATTAGAACTCATGGCTATAGCAAAAGGTGTGCAATCCTTCAAACAGTACTTGTATAATAGAGAATTTTTTGTTTTATCAGATAGTAAACCTCTTATGCACTATAAGAAAACAACTTCTCCTGCATCCATCACCACAAGATGGTTAATGTCCCTATCTGAATATTCTTTTAAATTTATTCATGTCAGTGGAACTTCTAATGTGTTACCAGATTATTTTTCTCGCACACCTAATGTTATAACCCAAGACCTTAATACCAATGCTAATTTAATTAATTCAAAGCAAATTTTACCTGTAGTTACTTTGGATTCTGACGAACCTGCTCAGTATGATAAAGTACTTAATAATAATAATAGTAATGTGTTGTATGATAATAGTGATTCTATAGAGGTAGATAATTCACCTCATAAGGTATCTCATGTAAATGCTATAAATAATGTCAATAGCAATAACACTTGTATTTCTACTCATGTTGTAAAGCCTAGTTCTTGCTCTAACTCATATTTTTCTGTACCTGATAATACCCATGCTAAGGTAATTAATTGTACTTCTGCTCTGACCCACAATAGTAATGTTCATATTAAACCTAATTTGCCTCCCTTTGCTGCCTCCTCCACCACTCCTCAGGATGTAAACACACACAGTTCAATCTCTAAGTGTGAAGCTGCAAAGCAGCTACAAAAGATATTCACCATCATAACGTCAGAAGTTGCTGACCCAGAGAATGAAATCTCTTCTGCAACAATCCTGAAGGAACTGCTCAGGGATGAGGATTTGTCCCAGCTTTTCAACAAAGTAATCAACAGGGCGAAGGATGTGCCCAAGAACATTTTTGTGCACCCACAATCAAACCTATTGTTTTACGCAGGAAAGACGGGATTGTCGAGAGAAGAGTACATTGTGTTACCGTCAGCTCTCAGGCCAAAGGCACTTCGCTTGGCCCATTTGTCCCACTTTGGACTTGCAAAGACGTACGAGGCTCTCGCCAAAAAGTATTGGTGGCGAGGCGCATACATGGATTGCGCCAATTATGTAGCCTCATGCACACAATGTATTCTTCACAAAAAAAGAAGAGTGGCGGTTGCTCCAGTCCAGTCTGCACCACTTCCTACTGCACCAGGCCAACTTGTATCACTGGATCTTGTTGGTCCCTTCCGTAATGGTCACTCGGTCCTCACCATTATTGACCACTTCAGTCGCTTTTTGGTCCTAGAGGACATGCCGTCAACCACAGCTGACAGAGTAACCAAGGCTATATTTAGGTACATTGCCATGTTTGGCAGACCAAGCCATATTCTTACTGATCTTGGCCCACAATTTACCTCTGTGGTATTCAAAAGACTATTGGATATGGCTGGAATCAGATTGGCACACTCATCACCTGGCCATCCTGAGGCAAATGGAGTCTCTGAAAGGATTAATGCCTCTATCAAGTCATCGATCTCAACTTTGCAAGCCCAAGGTGTACCATTTGACACAGCCATCCTAATACATGCCTCACTATACAACTCTACCATCCACTCTACGACAGGTCACTCCCCTGCAGTCGTCCATTTTGGAAGAGCTTTAGCCCTCTTAACTGATTCGGAGAGATTCTTCGATGACTTTCCTCATCTTGACAAAGGGTCCCTCATTGATAATATTGTGGCACAAACTAAAGCCATTTGGTCACTGTGCTACAACAATACATCCGTAAGTCAAGCAAACTCTCACAGGAAGCTCAATAGAGCAAGAAGAGACACAAGGCTAAAGGAGGGTGACATTGTGTATGTAAAATATAAAACTCACTTCAACCAATTTCTCAAGTGACCATTCTTAATTGAGAAATTCCGCTCAAATGTGACTGTGGTCATTCGACCACTGGAAGATAGAATATCACAGGCTTCGCTCATCCATGTGAACAGGCTGATAAAGGCCCCAGCTCGTAAAGGGCATTTATTAGAGAGGCAGACGAATCCATCTCCCACTACTAATGATTCTGTGTGCCCTAGTTCTTTTCATCCAGTTGCCCAGATGCCTGTTCCAGTGTCCAATACTTCAGATCCAGTGCTGGACTCCAGTCATTCAAGGGTTCCAGAGGATGACCATTCCATGGATGCCACTGAGGGGTACTTTCCTGATGGAGAACTGTTTCCTCCTGCTCCAGACGATGAGTTCCAGGTCCCAGAAGCAAGTCTAGCAGACGAGCAGTTGTCATTCCACCAGCCATCAATGCTTCTTGAAACTCCTCAGCTCCAGATAGAATCGACTGAAATCCAGGATCCAGTTGGTCTCTCCCATGCCAGTCCTCCACCGCCAGAAACAACAGACCCCAAGATGCCAGAATTTCCTACTGCAGTGAAGAAGCCCTGCCCCTACAACCTCAGGCCGAGGAAATAGAGTTCTGGGAAAGATGTTTGCGCGCACGTCTTCAGTTGATGGACAACCCAGCGATTGGCACGTCCAACTCTTCTTCTGCCTGTCTTCCTGTATGGACTAGGACTCTTGCTGCATATGGTATACCTCTGTATCTTTTTTAAGTTTGTAATATCTGTGAAGTTACTCCATTCCTAATATATCTGTTAATTATGCACAACCTTGTTCTTTAACCTCTATAAGCTGATAATGGATTTCACTCTTAATTCTAAAGTTCTGTTGTTATTGAGTCTACCAATAGTAAAGTAAAATGCTAATTTAACCACTTTGTTGATATAAAATATAATAATAGGCAATTAAAATCATTTGGTTCTCCCATATACCATTGTAAATAGCCTAGCAATAGTTAATATTAAGTTTTGTTTCACACTTTGCCTGAATTGCAGGAAACATCATCTGATATCAGCTATCAGTTTGTTTTCATTTGCGAGTTTCATTGAATATGTTTTTTTGTACATTATGTGCAACCTGTGATATTTTAATCATCCAAAAGATTCTCGATTTTGTTATTTGAGAAATGAAGCCAAGTTTTTATTGCACAAGGCAATTTTTTTCCATTTCTCAGAAATAAGTCCCAACATTTTTGTAAATATATGTATTGTATTAACTTATTCTTTTGGTATATTTTTTATGGGTGACCAGCTTTCCAGAAAAGTATCGAACCCTGTTATGTACTGTATACAGGTTTGAAGGTTCTCGACCTCAACATGGTCACCATCTCCTGCAGTTGTACATCACCTGCTGCATAGAGATGAAGTTTTTATAGTTTCCATGTTAAATGTAACTCACCTGTTAGCTTTGTGAAGTGGGTAATGCATCAACTGTTTCTTGTATATAATCATGTATTTTTGTGTTATATTGTATATTTGTTTGTGAATAATGTTATTATAGTGTCCTACAATTTATGATTTTAGGGTATATACTCACCATAATGTATATCCCAACACAAATTTTGCACTTGTTTTTTTAAGTTTTTATTCACATTTGTTTTTACTATTTGTAATATGCATGGTACAGTGTGATACACTGTGTTACAAGTTATTTTCTTCATTCAAGGTGTCTCTATACTTTTCACTTATTAATGACACTCTTGTGTATGACACCATGCTCTCTGTCACAATGTTGACTGTTATTAGTGCTTTCACTTTGTCTATCCATGACACTTTGTCTATCTAGGACACATAATTTTTGCAATTGTCATTAATCGCTTTTCAATGTAACTTTCTATGTGAAATTTCTATTTTTTCTATGTGAATTTTTACAGGGTTGTTTTTTGTGTTTTTATATTGTTACAATGGCTGGCCAGCCGACGTGAAGTGTTTAATGTTCTTTTATACAATGTACATACCCTGTGTAATGTTATAGTCATTTAATCAAAATTAGGAGCAAATTTTTTTTTCCTCATTTAGGATCTCCAATGTGTACCTTTGTAAACTAGACTCAATATGAGCCGTAACAAATTTTTTTCCTCATTTAGGATCTCCAATGTACACCATTGTAAATTAGACTCAATATGAGCATTAATGAATATTTTTCCCTCATCTAGGGTCTTCAATGTAATACATTGTAATGCACTGGTGTAATCACATTTTTCCAAAAGATCTTCAATGTAAATTTTTGTAAGCCTGCCAACTCCCACTCCTAACACATTGTTAATTCTAACTCAACTCTCTTTGGGAAATTTTCCCTCATTTGTTTTTTTTCTTCACTTGGTGAAGGGGGAGAGTGTTATAAAGACTCATGGAGTATATCTATTAATATTCAGGTCTTTATAACTATCTCTCATAACCGCCACATATTGGCTGAAAAGAAAAATGATTTATTGCCAAAAAAGGCGATGCACGCCAAATCTGGTGTATTGAGCCTGTATTGCGCAGGCGCGAAGTACAGATTGGCGCACGTCAGGCTAGCTTCGAAAAGCGGGAGAGAGCCCTTGGACGTGTAGGAGGTTGGTGACCTTTGGGAACGTGTGTTGAGGATCGAGAGTGGGGGTGCGTGGCATGGCCTAGTATAAGTATTTACTTTTTTTCATTATGTTTAGTTAAAATAAACTTCTTATTTGCTCCTTAAACCCCTTGTCTGTAGTTTAATTTACCGTTGTAGATAGTGTTTCCTAGGTATGAATAATTTGAGTATTGTAATATGCTTATCACGTGGGTCAGGCTATATGTAGGGTTAAGTATTTTCTTGCTAAGCTAAGTGCTGTTAACCTAAAGTAGCTATTCTACTTAATCTATGTTACCTGAGACAACCTATCTGGGTTATCCTTCATGTCGCTTAGTTACTTGAAGTTAATTCTGTAACTTAATTTAATACACAACGCATTTCATGTTTCACCTTTTTGACTGGCTTAACTATTCGCTAATTTGCTACCACTTGTTCCGATACGGCTTCCCATTTTGGAGTCGTAATTCTCGGCTTCACAACAACCTTTGTTATGATAGTCAATACATTTGCCCAGTAGGCAGAAGGTACGGTTTCAAAGTAAATTTTTCTAAATCCATAGTTTTTTCCTAATTTAAGAACATGTACTATTGAGAATACAGTACTTTACTCTTTGTAAGGTTATTTCCCCTAACGCAAGTTTATAAAGTTAATTTTAGAGGATCCTTGCATGTTTTAAAGGAATAAATTCAACATTGGAACTTCTACTTCTTCAGGTGGTGACTGCTTGAAAAGAAAGAGTTTCTGTGCCAGCCGAGTCGTTTTAAAGTCTGATATAAAATTGTTTGAAGTTTCTGGAGGTGGTGTGATTGTTAAGAAGTTACGTTTATTTACAAAAAATTATAGAAACATTATTGAGCATTAATGAAATGGTGAGTATCGCCAAAAACGACAGCATCCGCTGAGGGAGGATATCAGAGAAATATCAGGGAAATTCTGCTTTACGAATGCCTTTTAACCGGTGGGAAGTAGATTTTCACCTATTTTCAGTCGAACTCCGTTATAGCGAACCCGGCATATAACGTACTCCAGGATTTAATGAAAGAAAATTTTGGTCCCGCCGTTTTCCCATGCTATTTAATGCTAATTTATCCTTTTATAGCGAACCTCCGAAATCTTAAGAATCGGCTATAGTGAACTTGTTTTTCAGTCGACTACGGAGTATTTTTTTATTTTTAAACTTTTTAAGAATGCTGAAGATACAACGAATGTTAAGAAGCAAAGAATGCTGAAGATGATGATGATGAAGATTTACCTGTCGTAATGTGTATAGAAAAGCGCAAAATTTCATCATTCTCAGATTGTGACCCGCTATTGTTCGAAACATGTAATGATGAAGTCATTACATGTAAAAATCCGACTGATGAAGATGTTGTGGAAGAAATTAAAAGGAATCATTCTGAAATCGAAGATTCTGCATCTGATGCTGATGAAGAGGAACACATAAATGACGAAATCCCCACCATCTCAGATGCTACAGCCGCGATGCGTGTAATTAATAAGTTTTTGTCTACACAAACGGTGGAAGAAAGAGTATTCGAGTCATTTAATGTATTGGACAAAGAAATTCATAAAATGTTTTTTGAAATCGGCATCACGTCAGCAGAAGATTATCGATTATTTCTGTATCAAAACATTGAGGAACAATTTAAGGTAAAATAAATTTATTTCCATTTGTCTTCGTGTTTAGTTAATTTAATTAGTATTGTGTCCGTTTAATGTAATCGATTTTAGTCAATTTAATTCATTAATGATCATTTTTAATAGATTTTATCATATTTTAATACATTATTATTGAATACACATAGCAACTAATGAGTTATAAATTTTGTAAACTCTAACATTTTTCTTAACGGTTCGGATATGCAGAAAAACGCACTTACAGGTTTAAACAACGATTAGCTACTGTTAGAACCACCGGATAAAGCGAACAAAACCTTTGGTCCCTTGAAGTTCGTTATAACGGGGCTCGACTGTACTTTAAGGGGGTCCGGGACACATTTAAAATTTTTTTTTATTTATTGAGTTAAAATTTTGGAATTTTTTTGTGATGGTTAACCATATAATTTGTAAACAAAATCACATCATAAATTTTCTGAATTTTCTTTTTTTAATTTTTAAATTTAAAATTTTTAATGAAAGTGGAGTAATTTAAAATCATTATAACTCGAAATATTATTTGTAGAATTTCAAAATTTTTTATTTAATTAAACAGAAATATATAAGTTTTAATTTTGATTCACCATTTTTTTAAATATTAATTTTTTTTAAAATTAAAAATATTTAGATGAAAAATTACAAAAAAAAATTATGTAACTTATTTTTAAAAAATCATATTTTCAAAAGTAAATATTTTTTTCAAATTTAATGAATCAAAATTAAAGTAAAATAGTTGAAAAAGACATGTTAGAAGTTTCAACCATGTATCTTCAACGGTTCTTGACTTATAACAATTTTTATAGACGAGAAATGGGGAAAAAACCCATCATGCAGAAAAACGCACTTACAGGTTTAAACAACGATTAGCTACTATTAGAATGTTGCATAAAAATAATAATTTTTCCTGTTCTAATTAAGATAGAAACATTATTTACACGTCATTTTAAGCGTAAAAGAACAAAAAAATGTTTAATGCAATAATTGTTTTCGAAAATTTGAACAATTTTGTGTCCTGGATCCCCTTAATAATCTCATGTTCAAAATTTGAATAAAAACATGAACACTACAAAAATTTGTAAGCTATATTTTAACGTAATGAAAACATTAAAAGAGAAATATATCATCTGAATCAGAGGTCAGAGAGGACGGGAGAGGGTATCCCACTAGATGTCTCCCCTAGGGGATTCTCTGTCAAAATGGAAGTGACAACTGGCTAAATCGAACTCCGACCTCCATCACAAAGATTTCAATATTTTAGCTTATTTAAATATCTGTAAATTCAGGGATACCTTAAGAGTTTCACTAATTCTTTTCTGTCAAGGCTGTTGATATCTAGCTGAATATTAACCACTGTATTCTGCTTAAGCAATTATTGTAACTGAATTTAAACCTAAAAGGTATTTTTTTAACCTAGAACTTATCATTTGTATCCAGTTTAGTCTACGAAAAGAAAAGTGCTCTTTATACACACAACTCTTGCATCATTAATCATAGTTTAATGCTCCTGTCCATGAATCTGAAATACTTTCATTCTGGATTACTTCTACCTCATTACGGATGCTTCAGCGAAGTTGTTCCGCTAAGGGAAAAAAATTAACTTTCACTCACAACTCACCAGGACTGTGGCCTCATTGAGTCAGAGAATGAATAAAAGGAACAATGCGGATCATCTAAAAAAATATTAGGAAAGCGGCAGCGTATAAGAAAACAACAAAGTTGGAAACAGAGATTAACATACAAAAAACGAAGAAAGACTATTCAAAGCATAATTATGCTCTTTTTTATAACTGGGAATTTTTTTCCTTGCACTGATAATAAAGGAAACATTTCTGAAAAGAAAATATAAGCGAAATAAGACAGAAAATAATGGTAGATCTCTCTGTTGGGGAAAACACTGCCTACCTGGGCAATCAAACATTTATTTTCTCCGAGATCTTGTACCGTTTATTATCGCATAATATGTATTAGTAGCGAAATTTTTTTTATAAAATTAAATATCTAAACATATGATTCGCAACCGGTGTGCCGTGGCACTTTATTGGGTCGTGATATCGGTCTGGGGTGCCGAGAATTTTCTTTTCATAAACAAAAAATATTTCTATGGCCCACTAAAAATAATTATTAAGTTGAATTTATGAGTCTCACTCCCGAAAAATTGTGACACAAAATGATGCATTCATTCCTGAGGGTGCATTAGCTACTCTGAAGCCCGCAACTGTAGGGCTTGATATCAAACATTTGTGCTCTAATAATCAACCGCAAGTGTCACATTAATAAAGCATAAGTTTTTTAAGCGATTTTTATTTGAAAACATTTCAAAATATAACAGTAATCAGTTTCCTGTCAATCTCAATTATATTAGAATAACCAAGAAAATCTAGAATTAATAAGGATTGAAGTTTTTATTTCTTCAAAATTTATTAAAGTAATACACTTGCTTGATACATTGAGACATTTTTAAAAACTGTTAATGTGCTAACTACTTTCGACACACTAATTTTGCACTCAACTTCTCCAATCTTATAACATTTAGTTCTTAATAAACTGTGCTAAATGTGGCATACACGCAGCCAAAATGTAATTCTTGATTAACAAGGAAAATACTTTTCTATGTCAGAGTATTAAATTTTATTAAAGAGGGTAAGGAAGTAGAAAAATAATTATGTTTTCCGTTGAAAAAATGTTTGTAGTGATTCGAAGATAGTTTATGGTATAGGAATATGTCTTAAATGATGCTTGGTGTAACTATGGTAACCTTTATTTGGTAGTCATAAAAACTTTGTATTTTTTGGTATTTTTTTTCTTGAGATGAGAAATTAAAAACTGTTTGGGAAAGATCAATAAAAATAAGACTATAGTGCATCGCAAGTAAAAATTTGGATATCAGAACTTAATGGCCTGTTTGAAAAACTACTAATTCTATGTATAATGCTAAAATCGTTGATTATGGATTGAAAAATTTCTTACGAAATCATTTAAAACATCTTCGAAACGAATTTTAATCCTACATTAAAATCGCATGCTTTATTACAAAGACGCTATAATTTTTTACAAATTTTCTGAAAAAAAATACAAATACACCTATTCCCTGATTTACACGGCACTTTTTTTACACGATTACACTTTTACACGTTTTTCAAAATAGAGAATTTCCAAAAATAAAAACTATTAAAAACGGGCGCATTCTTGTGGAATGCGCCCTGTTCTGAGAAATCCCTTTAAAACAGTGTTTCCCAAACATTGAAGGGAGTCACAACCCCCTTCAATGGTTTCCCCGCCCCCTGCAACCCCCGCCCTTCCCACCCTGCATATTTTCATCAAAATTACCTTTTAAAACACAAATAAAAATTAATAAAATGAATTTTCCATGATGCAATTTCAACTACATGTTTGTTTTAACAAAAATGAAATTTGTGAGAAATTTATAAGACATTCAGAACATTAGGGAACATTTATCCCTTAGTCAAAAGTGTGTTAAAAGATGGACAGAACAGAACAGAGCCTGAAAAAAAATAATTCCCCTACCGTGTTGATTCTGAATTATACAACACTGAAAATAGAAAATCTTACCTAAATAAACTCGCTTTACTCCGCTGGGGAAACTACAACAGCAATACCTTAAGTGACGACTCAGACTAATGAAAAACAAACTGACGTTCAGAATTTTCTTTCTGGATGTAGTAAGTAACAGTGGTTTTCCTTAACCATTTGTAGATTTATCAACTAACTGATAAATGCTTTGAATGAGACTTTTTCCTTCGAAAACATCACTGTCTTGCAGTTTCATGGTAAATAAATAATGACATATTTCTTTCGAGAAATTAACTAAAAAGTTATTTCAATTGATTGAAACCGTAGTGACCCCCCATAAAACTCTCCGCGACCCCCAAAGGACACCTTTGGAGGTCGGGTCCCACAGCGTGGAAACACCTGCTCTGGAACATTATGCTTGAAGG
Source organism: Dolomedes plantarius (assembly GCA_907164885.2). Classification (NCBI taxonomy): domain Eukaryota; kingdom Metazoa; phylum Arthropoda; class Arachnida; order Araneae; family Dolomedidae; genus Dolomedes; species Dolomedes plantarius. The sequence continues at coordinate 4,827,355 of OU015490.1, read as the reverse complement.
CGACGACTTTTCCACTGCCACTATAAATATTAAAGTTATCGCAACTATTCTGCTCCGGTTCCAGTGAGATAATAATGTTTAGCTCAATATGAGGAGGTCTAACCAAAAGCCAAACACAATTGTTAATTACCGATTTCCTAACCAAGTATCTCCCATCTAAAATCCATCAACGATCGAACCGGAATCGCATCAGACACTATCGAGTGATGAAAATGAGAAGATTAATAATCTAGGATAGGGATGATATTATGTAAATAAACCTTTGGACTCATTTTTTATGAATTTTCTATTTCTAGTTCCTACAAAAGGAATGAATATGTAGATTTATACATTTGCTATTTTATGAATGGATTCCTATCTTTTGTTTTTATTTTCATTTTATCTTTATTTTACGTTGAAATAAAGGAATTTTTTTCAATAACTGACTAAATTATGCGCATTTGGGTTTTTTGTGTGTGGATCAGCCGTGTAAATCGGGAGATAGGTGCACGATATAAAACTTTTTTCGAAGGAAAAATAACCTCGTATTTGGATGCGATTTGCATTTATATTTAAAGCCTAAACATTCAACTAACCCTTTTATGATCAATTATAAATTTTTACATTAATTCACAGCGTGCTAGTAAATCGTAGCATATTTCAAATTGGCCATTCTTGTTCTAGACAAAAGAAAACTCAGCCGACGACGGTAAAAGTAGTTCTTGCATAATTATCGCCATAAACTGGTTTGTCATGACTGCATAATTTGCTTATTACTTTCGTAAAATAGGAAATTAATTAAAAAAACTGTAAAACATACTTTAATTTCAATCACCTCCCTTTTCTCCATAAAAGTAAATCGACTGGTTTTTTACGCATTCAAAATATCATCTTTTAAGTGCTTAAAAGATTTCTTTTAACTAATGCCAGAACAAGACAAAAAAAAAGAACACAATTATAATTTTTTATCCCGTTACAGGTTTTCTTCGTGAAATAAAGGAGAAGACGCAAATCTTCGCAAATAACGATCATTTTGTAGCCATATTCTTAATGGAATTCGAAGCGGTTGAATAGAAAATGAAAATGTAAGCACGTTTGTTTTTCTAATTCGGTCATAATTGAAGAATTTGGGTAATAAACACTGCCTTTCCATTGTTTTCCCCATCACTACACTAATGATGGCAAAATTATGCGACGATGCAACAGGGAAAAATCACCTTTCAGGTTCCTTTTCCCCCTCTAAACGGTGCAATATTTTTAAATCGCTGAAAAAAAAAATGTATTTTCCTTTTATGTTTTCTAATTTTTGAATTGAATTCAGAATGGCAATTCTTCGACTTTATAGTTCTGTCATAAATAGCAAAAATAATTGTAACTTACTTTTATTATCCTGTAAGTTATAAATTTAGAATAAATTTTACTGTACTCTGTTTTAAAGGTTTTCTCTACTTAATTTTCCTAAAACTGTCGTAAAAAAAGAGAAAACGAGTAAAAGTAAAATTACCAGAACGATTTTTACAGGCAAGCATTATAATATTCAAATGCTGTTTGTGCATCACAGGTTTATTATATTAAAACAGTAATTAAATTATTTAACAAATTAGTGATTAAATGATGAATTTATATATTAGGTTGGTCGAAAAGTTTGTTTGGCATTTAAATAAAAACAAAAAACACATTTTTGATTTTCACTAATAACTTCATTGAACAACACGTTTGCCGTTTTGTTCTATTACCTTATGCTAACTTTCAGGCAACTTCATAATTCCATCTTCCAAAAATTTACACTGCACAAATCTCTTTTTTTGGGGGGGAGGGGGGGTTTAGTTGCGTTTTTACCTTTCTTCTTTAAGAATAAAACGCAAATGCCGAAAATTTTGCTAATGTTCTTTCATCTGTTATTGCTCCTTATCTTCCATATGTTATTACTCCTCGTGACCGGCAGCAACATCATATCAAGTCCCGAAGCCTATGGGCGAGGAAGATGCAGCTCCTGTTTTTTACTCACACCACAAGGGTCGGAGTCCGACTTCGCCAAAGTTCAGTCCCGTAACTTTGAACCGAGTCAAGTGACGAGACCAGGGCCCTTGTCCTGCACCTCCAGAGGTAATTTTGAGAACTTGGAGTACATCGCAGCCATGACAGATTTTGTGTGCACCAGCCGCCATTAATGTACACGGCAGTGGATTTGTCAGTGACGAGCATCGAACCAGTGACACTAGCCCGCTGGTGTCACTGGTATCATATCACTAGCCCGCTGCTCTTTCCAACTGGACTACTGCGTTCTTTCATCTTCAATATTTAAATTACTACACAATAAATCGATAAGTTTTTGTTTTAAACGCACGCTGGTATGACAGCTGTCTCAAGACAATCTAACAAAATTGTTTCAAATGACAGTTAAAGAAACTTCGAGAGCTACTGGAACAGCGGTTCCCAACGTCGCTACCCCCTTGGGGGTCGCCATTGGGCCAATTTAAAATAAGTTTTTAACGAATTTTTATCCAAAAAAATTGTCAATGTTTATTTGGCATGAGACTGAGATATCTTTTAAAGAAAAAGTCTCATGCAAAGCTTAAACTTAGTTCGTTAGAAATCTACCTACTTTATTGGGTGGTAAATGTACAGTATACAAATGCTGCACGTCAGTTTGTCTTTCATCAGTGTGTGCTGTCAATTTTGGAATTACTGTTACAGTCTCCCTCGTGGAATGAAGCAATTTTATCTACGTAAGATTTTTTCTGTTTTGATTTTTGTGTAATTCTGAATCCAAATGCTAGTTCAATGCTTTTCTTAAGGTTCTGTTCTGTTTTTGCTTGGACACACCTTTGACTGAAGGATGAATGTTTCTCACTGTTCTCCCTTTCTTGCAAATTCAATTTTTGTTTAGTTAAATATTTGTTTGGAATTGAAGTATGGTTTGGTTTGGAGCGCTACGATCAAATTTTTGCTACACGAGGGCTAATTAGACAGGGAGGCTACAAACATCCATGCCAACAGTGGGACTCGTACCCACAGGACCTGAACCGAATGCCAGCGTCCTAACCATTCGGCCATCAGCTTGCATTATATTGTATAAAATGCATTTCAGTGTTCTTCTTTAAGTCTAAAGAGATTTCATTAATGAAAACAGACAGGGGGGAGGTGGGGGTGTCGCAGGATTCGTGGAAACTCTTGACCGGATGTCACAATGTCGTAGTTCGGGACGACACGTTTCTTAGAAAAGAGGGAGAGCCAAGTCACAGGTGCATAAAGCGACATTATTAAGAAGGAATAGAGAAAATAAGTAACACGAATACAGTAAGGAAAGCAGGCAACGAGTCTTGACCAGCTAATAAATGGCGACCAGCTGGATTTAACGAGCTGCTTACGCGAAAATGAAGACTAGAGATGCCAAGTTGAAACGAAATATGGACAGTGAAAGGGGACCAGCTGGATTTAATGAACTAAGCAGGTGAAAATTGGAATCTAAAAGGGTCAGAAGTGAAAGATGAAAAAGGGAGAAAGAAATTTATGATGTTGACATCGTTAGGTGTACATTAGGTGGTCGAAGGGAGTCTTGAGAATTTGGGAATGTGAGGGACCCTAGAAAAGAGTGCATGAGAAACAGGGGCGGGCGCCCTCTTCAATTTAGATTGGGAGAAGAATCATTATAAAATATATGTACAGCCAATAATATAGGTCCAGGTTACCCATATGTCAGAAGGTGGCCACCAATGGAAGCCCTGAGTGAAAGAGTGGAAATTAAGTTGAAGGTAAGAAAATTGAGCAGAGCAAATTGGGCTGAGATGTCAAAAAGCGTAGACCGCATCAGAGGCTGAAAGAGACGCATTTACCCTGGCAGATATGTAAGCCCCAGAGTTAATGTAGAGAGAGAATAGAAGCAGTTGTGCCGAAAAGACGGAGCTGATTGAATGAAATTGTAAGCTAACGTGAGATAGGAACCATCTTTTCCCCAAAAACCAATTGAAGTTCATGGTCGACAAAATAGATTTTAAGCAAATTAATAAATTTTTTTATTTAATAAATTCACTTTAGAAGCTGAGAGAAAACGTGTTTTATTATGATAGGTTGTTTCGGGGCACTACGGTAATATTATGCTACTTGAAGGCTAAACAGACCTGGACTTACAGTGCGGAGCCAATACGAAAAGGCTACAAATGCTAATACCTACCACGAGGTATGAAAACCTTAAAAAAACTTTACCAGTCTTTTAAGATTTTACCTGTTTGAAAATATAATGTATTGGGATTTATTTTGTTTAGCGATGTAATTATAATTTAGATAATATCCATTTTTATTGTGTTTATTTTGCCTAAAATGGAATCGAGGTAGCCATGTTGGTAGCGCTTTTGGGCTTCGCACTGATCGTGCTCAGTTCGAATTTCAGCGGTCGCCATTAAAAAACTTCGTGGCTAGGCCGGATATATGCGCGTTCAATCCGTAGACCAGAAAGTCCTAATTTGAAGTCAGTGGGTGGGAGAATGTACGAGCCTTCCTGATGTTGCTCGTGGGGATTCTTGCTCAAAATTGAGGTGCACCATAGAGGGAGAAATGTTATCTCACCTGTATGGCACTCCCAGATAAAAAGCAGTCAATAAATTATGAATGCGAATGTCTCAATACAAGTACCTCCGAATCAAAATCCTTATTTGTTTTACTTTTATTAACAATGCATAAATAATTATAATTTAGATCATTCCAATTTTTTGTTGTTTTTAATTCGTCTAAAACTTTTTGCAATCATGTAAGGATCTTTTATTTTTATGGAATTAAAAAAAATTGACTTTTTATGCTTTATTGTTATGCTTCTCCCATGAATATATTGTATTGACATCTCGCTAGAAATTAAAAATGACAGTTTTGGCATCATCTCGGAACTTGATACATTGACGCTATTATTAAAATTTAGAAACATCATGTCGCCGTGAGGAAAATTTTTACGAGATTAGGATGCCTCAATGTTCCTTTACTGTTCATAATTATGAGCATAAAAGTAAGTTGATATACTATACATATGATTTCGAATGAAAACTATGAAAAGTTTATTTTCAGCATTAGAAATATTTTTACAACATCAAAATAAGATATTTTCATTTATTCCAAGGTTATTTCTATTTGATCCAAGGTTCTAAGCAAGAGATGCTCTTAAATCTTCTTAGCCGTTGAAATCTTGAATCGTGCATTCACCCTTTTCAATCATCTTTGCGTTCCATAACTGGTAAGTGTCCTAAAGTATGCGAAAAATAGTTTAGTAATAGAGTTGATATAAAATTCCTTTTTAGGTATTCTTTTACGGCCTAGTTTTGGAGCACATTTTTGATTAAATACATACTTTTTTGTTCAAATGTGATTAAAAAGTCTCAAAAACAAACATAATTTTGGCAAAACTTTCGCAACATTTTAAAATAGAGGGAATTTTTAAAAAAATTTTAGTACAATTTAGACGACATTTTTTAGACACTACACTCCATTCAACTAAATTTGTTTTCGGATATAGCGAACGGTTCGGATATAGCGAACCATCGGATAAAGCGAACAAAACATTTGATCTCTTGAAGTTCGTTATAACGGGGTTCAACTGTAACAGTTAATATATTTATTCCCTGTTCAACACCATTACATGTAGAATCCAACATAATTATTTTGAACGTAAATTACTCAATGGGCTTCTTTCACTTTTAAACCATCCAATAATCGAAAATTTTTAAGACTGTTTTTAAACTGTTATAAATTCTGAATTCCTCCTTTAAGATCCTGTGGGTTCGAGTCACAGTGTTGGCATGGATGTTTGTAGCCGTTCGGAATCGGCTTTAAACTGTAGGTCCCGGTCAAATTAGCCCTCGTGGAGCAAAAAGTTGACCGCTCCAAATTAAACCTGAAACGAAATAAAATGAATTAATGAAGTTCCAAATCGTCTTGTTAAGCTTTCTGGGTGTTTACCCTATAGAATTATCGCGTTTAACATCGTTCTCGTATATCGTACTTTCGTGTGCTTTTCTTATGTAGTTATGGCTCTGTATATTGAACTCAGGGACGGATTTCCCATAAGGCCAACCTAGGCCATGGCCTAGGATGCAGCCGTTAAGAGGGCGTACATTTAGAAGAAGTAACAACCAAATTATAAAATTTATATATATATATAAAATGAGAAAGTTAATTTTTTTTCTTTTTTCTTTTTATTTATATATTCTTAGTATCGCTAAAAATGTTATTTGCAATATACGCAATTTGAAATAACTTTTTCGTCAACTGACTAATTATTTTTTCCTTCTTTTTCTTTCATTCTTTTCCCAAACATCCATTATGAGTTAACGAGACGGAGGTTAAGAATTCTTGCAATTTAAAGGGATAATGATTGCAGAAAGCAGTCGGACTTGAACCTCACAAAAGAATACGTATCGCAACATCGTCTTAATCAGAATAAAAATGTTGATTTCTCAAAGTCGAAGAGGCAATACGGAGATAGAAGCTGATCATTTAATGGTAGTTACTTTAGCCGCAAACTAGTAAACAGTGATACGTAAGACTGAGGTTGGTTAGTATATTCAGAAAGTAAAGGAAGTGTCTTTTGCGGACCTTGTCTTTTCTTCCATTCTGGTACAAAGACTGAATCATCTTTTGTAAGAAATGGATTTAATGGCTGGAAAAATGTATCATCTAGACTGAAGGAACACGAAAATTCGGTTTGTGACAGAAATAACATCCTAATTTTAAAACATAGAGGAGCTAAACTTGGAAGAATCGATATGCAACTAACTAAAATGGTTGATCAAGAAACTGAGTACTGGAGAAATGTGTTACACAGAGGGGTTGTAGTAATTAAAGCTCTTGATTCGCGTGGCTTGCCATTTAGAGGTCGAAATGAAATATTTGGTTCTAATATTAATGGCAACTACATGCTGATGTTGGAGACAATTTCTGTGTTTGATCCATTTTTGGCTGATCACATCAGGAAATTCGGGAATCCAGGTAGTGGACAGGCATCCTATCTCTCATCTACTATTTGCGATGAGTTCATCGATCTCCTAGCTAAAAAAAGTACTAACGCATATTGCTAATGAAGCCAAAATATCAAAGTATTATTCCCTTGTTGTAGATTCAACTCCTGATAACTAGCATGTGGATCAGCTGTCGTTTGTTTTGCGATATGTGAAAGAAAATGGGAAACCTCTTGAGAGATTTATAAAATTTTTACCTAACGTTGGCCACAAAGCCCATGAAATGTTTGAAGCGGTTATTAAGACTGTCACTGATCTCCACCTTGATATCTTGAAATGTCGTGGTCAATCATATGACAATGCAGCTAATATGGCTGGTGTTTACTCAGGTCTTCAGGCTAGGATACTTGAAGTTTCTCCTCTTGCATCCTTCATGCCTTGTGTAGAACACTCTTTAAATTTAGTGGGCACACATGCTGTAGATTGCTGCATTGAAGCCACATCGCTTTTTAAATTGCTTCAAGAATTTTATAATTTTTTTCTCGTCGTCTACAGCGAGGTGGGAAGCATTGAAGAAAAATAGCACCCTTACAGCAAAAAGCCTCTCCACGACACGATGGTCGGCAAGATATGATGCTTGTAGAGCATTAAAAGAAGGTTGGTTTGCAGTCATAAAAGCTCTAAAATACTTTGAAAGTGACGAAAGTCAAAAATCAGGAACAAGAGCAGAAGCTAGAGGTTTACTAACAAAGTTGCGAAGGCTCGAAACAGTATTCATGGCACAGTTTTGGGGAACGGTGCTGATTAGACTTCACCAAGTCAATAAGTATGTACAAAACGTAGAACTTGATGATTCAGAAGTTGCCACAGTTCTTCAGTCACGCGTAAAGTTCTTGTTAGAACTCCGAGAACAATTTGATATATATGAAAACAAAGCTCTGGATATTTCTGAAAAGAAAGTTTATGAGCGTGATGAAAAGCGTCAGGTTTTCAGAAAACTACTAGCTGACGAAAAACGTGAAGGCGAAGTTAATTTAAACGGGCGTGATATCTTTAGAGTTAATACCCATTTCATGATTGTGGACAAACTCAAAGCAGAGTTTGAGAAGAGGTCACAAGCTTATAGAGAGCTCAGGTGAAAAATTTAAAGGAATTACGAAAATTTGATCACTGACTTCTCATGAGCCTGAAGAAGAGGGAAGAAAATTATAGGCAATTTTTAAAGATGATTTGGAGCCTGCATTATGTGATGAACTGCAACATCTAAAATCTAACATAACTGAGTGCAGCATTGGTTCGAAAAATCCCTTAGCAATTTGAAAGTGGCTACGTGAAAGTGGATTACAAACAGTGTATCAAAATGTTGTTATCGTATTGAGAATGTTTGTGTGCACACCTACCACAAATGCCTCTGCAGAAAGATTTTTTTCTGCACTAAAAAGAATCAAGGATCATTTAAGATCTTTGCTGCAACAAGACAAACTAAATGCCTTGGCACTTCTTTGCATTGAAGCAGATTTAACAAGATATGTTGATTTCAATGAAACTATTGAAAAATTTTCATAGGCGAAAGCACGAAGGAAAAAATTTTAATTGTAATTTTTAGATAAATTAGAAGAAATTATGCAGAAAATTTTTATTAAAAATATGTTATTCAAATGTTTATTAAGTATATATGTTTCAAAAACTCTTACTGTATATTAAATCTAATGTTATAAGTCAAAAATTTAAATGGAAGGAAGGGGGGGGCAAAATGGTGCTTTGGCCTAGGGTATAAAAATATGTAAATCCGCCCCTGATTGAACTTAAAAGAAAGAGAAAGTTTTTACTAGTGTGAGTTCTTCATCTGTTACATTGTAATCCAATGGAGATTTTTACCCTAAGTTTGAATGCTTTTGAAGTTGCCTTTTGTCTTGTAAAATGTTTACACTTTCGTATAAAATACTGTATATGTTTTTAATTTCAGTTCTCTGTATTCCAACACGTCCTGCTATCTAATATGACCATGGTTAATTTAGCGGGGGGGGGGGGATACAATTAACCAATTAAAGAAAAAATATAGCCACATTTTTAAGGTTATAACAGAGGGACACTTATGGAAAAAATATTCTTTAGCAATTTGAAGCAAACATTTCTAAATTCTCACGTAGTTTTCTCAACAGAGTTTTGATCGGCACACGGAAGATTCGGATAAAAGTATAAAATGTATCCGCCTCATTTGAATATATTAATAATGTTGCATGATCCATAGAATAATAGAGGATCATCAAGTATACTTACTATTTCAAATATTTTTAATTTAGATATTGATTGGCTTACCATTTTTTACAAATTATGATAATTTTCAAACGATCCTTTTCGTAGTATTTGTATTTTGTTCATTCGTTCCGTAGAACAACATATATAGATACACAGTGTTGTACAGGTTTAAGACAGAGTTTCCTAAAGAGTGTTCCGTGGAACACTGGGGTTCCATCAAAAAGTTAAGGGATTCCGAGAGACTGACGACACAAGTACTTTAGTTTTAAAATTTTGCTTAATATTTTTGTTTTAAAGTCACTATTATTTGTTTTTATGACGGATTTTATTTTGCTGATTTTTGCTTAAATGAATAATATCTAAGTATTATACAATATTTGTTTCATTCAATATCACATGAAATTTAGGTGTGTTTTCGAAACGCTGATTTAGGATGTATACCTATTCTAGATTAAGGAATCTTACATACAGTATTTTCCCATTAAAAATATTCTTTCGATAATTCTGATGAATTACGTTTCTTTCGATAATTCTGATGTATTACGTATATTTTAGTTGAAAAAATTAGTTTGTTTTACAAAATAGCATGTTTAGACGGATGACATAAATACTTTACTCGAATTTGGTGCTGCAGATTTGAATATGAAATGAATTTTTGGAGGTGGAATCAAAATCGATTTTACCTGCCCATTCTCAGGTTCTAGAGCTTTATATTGCGCAATTCCATTTACTGGTTAACATAAAAGTTTATATAGCAAAGTACCCACCAAACTGAATTCACTGAGATCCATGCTGAGCCAAGGGAAAATTTTTTACACATATAGATGATCTGCATTTCAAAATTTCAACTTCAAGGTGTGTATAATACATAGAAAATATTTTAAGGTAATGTTTATATCTATAAATATAGCGCTGCTCTCGAATCTACTATATGTATTTTGAAAATGGCGCTGAATTTAAGAAAACTCTGATCTAAAAAACATTTTCTTCAGAGTAATATTACGCAAAATGAGTGTTACGTATCTATACTAGAACGTGTTTTACATTACATTTCTGCAAATTTTTATTTGGCGAGTACAATATGAATGACTTTCTAGAAGTTCACCTTGAATACATTATTAAAAAAAAAATGCAATTGCACTGTAGAGCATATTCGGGATTCCAAAAAAGCTTATAGTTATCACAATATGCCTGTATTAAACCAACACTTAAGGAGATAATTTTTGACCGCGCGTATATGATTTTATTAAGAATTACGTAGAACATATTAATCGATCAAATGTATAGTTTAGAGTAGGGAAGTTATATACTTACAAATCCTGTCTTCATGCCTATACATTCTTCAGTCTGAACGTTGGTGCAGATTTCCTGATAATAAACGAAAACAAAGGAAAAAGGTGAAATTAAAATCAAATTCAGATTCTATTTATATTGTTTTGGGTTCCATTTTATAACTTTATAGAAATTATCTAGATCAGAGTATCATCAGAGTACTCAGTGTTCCTGGGGTTCCGCCAAAACATTTTGGGGTTCCGTGAGACAGCCAAATACCAAAAGGATTTATTTTATAATTTTTTTTTTTATATTTTTGTATTTATAGTCACTGTTATTTGTTTTTATGAAGAATTTTTTAATTACTTTTTGTATAATTCAGTAAAATCTAAGTATTACAATAATATTTGTTTTATTCAATATTACATTAAATTTAGAAAAGGATAAGGTCTATTGATAAAAAAATGTAGAGGGTTCCGTGAACTTTGAAAAATGTTCTTTGAACTTTTAATAATAAACTTTGAGAAAGGGTTTCGAGATCATAAAATGTTTCAGAAACACTGAATTAGACAATAAACTATGGTTTCAGATAATGTAGGTCTTCGGAACTGAACCTGATGTCTATTTCACAGATGTATTGACTATTATACCAAGGGTACAAACAAAATTTTGTTTCTTAATCAACCTCAGAACAATAAAAAAATCCCTAATCAAAAAATTTTCTAGAAAAATGCATATTAATTTAGACAACTGATAGCTATTATTACCCCCTATTTGAAAACAATGAAGAGATCGGATGTATTCATCTATAGGGATAAGATTCAGGCAAGCAAATTTTTAAATATGTAAAATCTTTAACTAGGTGTCCCCAGTAGCATTTATCCCTATTATATTAATAGAATCTTTCATCCAGCCTTGAATTCAGGGTAAAAAAAAACTGAATTTTTTGTGACCTTTATATAAATTTTTCAGAGAAAAATAATTTAAAACAAAAATAGTTGTCAAATCAGAAAAAGGAAAGTCCCTCCCTTTTCAGACATATAAGCTGAACTGAACAAGGATTTAAAAAAATTAAGGAAAATTTAATATTGCTTTGAAGAGGCAAGGAAGATGATGGACTTACAGAGAAGTAAGAGTAGTACATCGAAACTATTCTGGACACAAATTCATCCTGAAATAATAAAGTACTGGAATTAGTAACAGAGCTAAAGAAGCTGATGCAAAACGAAAAAAGAGTTAAATTTAACAGATCTAATCATACAACAGAAGAGAAAAGTTTGATATTTTTTTTATTAAACTAAATACAACATAAGTTTAACTGAATTTTTCCTGTCTGAATACTAAAAGATAATTTCCATCAGCATTTATCAGGTAAAAATAATAAACAAACAAGATTTCAGAATATATTTTAATTTCTAATAACAATCGAAATAGTTAAGCAGCAAACTATTACGTTTGTCACATGCAGTGGGAGCTTGACTGTGTGATGTAGCCATCATTAAACTTTCACTCTTTTTTTAAGGTTATATCGTGTGTTTTTGGTTGCCATGGACACAGAGAATAATTTTTTAGATGATATTTATTCGAAGAAAAATAATTAAACCTTTCAATCTGTTCGAGCTTCGGGTTTATTTCTCGAATCCTTGAATATTTTCCTTATCTCATTTTCACCAAAGTGTCACATTAGCAAGCTGGCATCATTAAAAAAAATAATAATGCCATCAATCAACAAGTCATATTTTGACGCTTGAAATTTATTTATGTTTTAAGGATGGTCGTTAGCTAGCAACTTTATGGAGAATTCGCGGAAATTGGTTCCGACCTAAGGAATTGCAAAAGGAGGCTGTTGAGAACCACAACTGAACAGACTGCTAAATTGGAAACACATATGGCGATTTTAGCAAAATACATTTTATACTTTTTTTAATTCCTTCCAGAGTATTTCGATCTAGGATGCGCTGTTTTGTTAGATATATGTAATGGTCTAGGTGATGCATACAGTGGTTAGTATCGTGGTCTAAGTTGTCAATTTGAGGTGAATTACCAATCATTAATTATGCACTCACTATCTACTCGTTCGACCACGCTGTTCGTATCTGCGTTGTGTTTATGAAGAATGACAGATTATCTGATTGATAAATTACAGATGGATTTATTAAAAACATAACACTCATACACATTATTTAAATCAACACATTATCTTTAGTATATAAGTTTTACACTTAATTCATTTATGAACATTATTACACAATTCACTTTCTCGTATTCGTAAACCTTCTATATTAATACTCTACTTTCAATTAGTTAGTTACGAGGTATTCCCTCTAAGAAACAATTATCAACTTTTGCCTAATACATCTACTCATTATCATTATTCCTCAATAGTTATCATCACAATTACATTAACCATTTACATAACACGTTCATACATTAATTATTTATTTAAGGCGTGAGCTACCCATATAACCATTTTATCATATCAATTCATGTAACTCTTATACACTATCTATCATTATCTGAATCAAGGATGAGAGGCACACTTTATACACGTTAAATATATATATCAATTATAGACGGCACAATACCTTCATTGACGATTTTTTCCAATCTTTGGACCATGTGCCCAATCACTGGCGGGTGGGGTTTTTTTGTGACATTCTGCACGCTCCTTCCAAAACTCGTTCCATTGTCTGTCTCGATGGCTAGATATCGTATCTCGCTAATAGCTCCTTGGGATGTGGGGGCACTCCTCTCGTATTGTTGCCGGTTCGGGGCTTATTCACAGGATTTCTGCTGGCTGGGGATTATTTTCGTCTTCCGTCGCTCTTTCACATTGACCATCATCTAGAGGGGTTTCTCTGCTTATTGTGGACTCGAGGTTAATAACTTCCCGTCATTCCCATCAATGGCTGTCTGGTTGCCGTCCACAGTACTAGTGCTCTCTGCATAAAAAAATGTCTAATGCCGCTACTTCGCTGCCAGATCGCGAGTCGTCATTTCATAATTCTCTAGCATGAATGAATCTTTTTCTTGCGTGTCTATTTTTTTTAGTCAACTACCTTCTTCCCCCCTTTCATTTTGGATCCGCTCATTCCTTCGCTTTCTTATTGGTCAGATATATTTTAATCCTATTCTACTGGGCTACTCATTTCTTTCCAGAATCTTCTTTTTCTCCGCCTTCTCGTAGGTGGGGCCACTCGCTTCCCATCATCATTATTCCCATCTTCTCGAATATCATTTGTTTCCGATTTTCCACCAAACCATCACTATTCAATGCATTTTCCTCGTTAGTGTGCTTTTCCCTTCTTCCTATATCTTTCACATCTGCATCTGGTCTAAGCATACCCCACATTGTAAATTTCCTTTGGGCGGTTTTTTTTTCATCCTTAATGGCACTTAAACATCCTGTTTCATTTCCAAACTATGTCCACGTCCCTCGCTTATTTATCACTCGTCATTGCTTCTCTTAACTCGATCATTTCTTAATTGATTCCTTCACCTGTGCCTTCCTTCACTGTTGCGGTGCTTTTGAACCATAACAATATAAATAAAATTTTCTAAGATACATTTTTGGATGCTTTCGATCGTTGGTTGAATCATTGGTTGTTTCAAAGGAGGCTTAGTACAGGAGAATCAACATCGACACCTAATGTCCCCTCAATTTTTACCGAGCATCCCAGGGGCTGCATTTGATGAGGGTACGCACATTCTCCCACCCACTAACTTCATCGAAGGATTTTTAGGTCTACGGATTTAACGCGTCCTAGACATGAAAGTATCGAATGCGTTCTTCGGGATTCGGGCTGCGCAACCCCAGTCCGAAGCCGAACGCTCTACCACTAGAGTACTTCGGGATATATATATATATATATATATATATATATATACATAATACATATATATAATTCATATATATATATGACGCGCTCGTTACTTACACCCTTCCCATTACGTCGTCTTACATCCAAACTCACTCCTTCTTAATCTATTCATACATAATTATCAAAGTTATGGCAGTCAATGAGTTAAAGGTCAGTGGGAAAGAACTACAATTAATTACATTTAACATCGTTTATTTCTAATTATTAACCTACCCGATTCAATCTGACAATTTAAATTCAAGAATTCGTCACGTTCCCGCGCGACGCGTGATCGTATTGATCAAGAATTTCCCGCCGTCTGATTAAAATGCTATTGTTTTAGACCAACTAACGCCATTGCTCATGACGTCGCACCAGACGCCAGGCTGGTGCGGGGCCACAAACTGTTAATCAATTCCAACGAAAAACCCGGGGATTCCCCTTTTTCTCTCGATGCATTTCCAACCAAGATATGAGAATAGTGGCGAATTACGCCACAAAAATAGATTAATTCCTAAGCCCCCTTTAAATTTAATTTAATTATTCCTTTCCCAGTTATTTCCTCACATATATATACCGGGTCGCCATAATTAAACTGACAGTGCTCACAGTGTTTTGTATACGCGATCTATTTGCGAGAATGACGCCACATTTTGTAGGAAGATTAAACAAGACGGGGGACGAAGGATTCCGTGAAAAAATAAATTAGTTCCAAAAGTCACCGCTAGGGGAATATTTGGCGCTGTGTAATAGAAAATAGAGTGTTTGTCGCTGTGTAATAGAAAATAGGAAATTTCTGTGACTGCATGTGGTGATTTGTCATCCCAAATTCGGCAGTTCTGGGTATTCACAGTTCCATGCAGGTAAAAGTGGGCCTCGTCTCCCCATAAGATTTTCCACGGCCAAGCATCATCCACCTCCATTCTGGCAAGAATGGTGAGAGCAAAAGTCAATCGCTTATCGTGGTCGGGGTACAGTAACTCCTGTACACGGCTAATCTTGTACGGATAGAAGTTGATAATCTTTCGTAAGATTTTCCATACCGTACTGTAAGGCATATCCATATTCCGAGCTAATCCACGAGCACTAGAGGTGGCAGCAATATTGTCTGGTCCTCTGTCGACAATCGCCGTGGCAACTGCTTCGATTGTATCCTGTGGTACAGGTTTTCGTCCTCTGCCTGACTGAACCTTCAGAGAACCTGTTTTCTCAAACGTCGCAACCATTGCTTTTAGCCCATTAACTGACACAGGACCGTTACCTTTACGCATTTTTTTGTGCGTTCTAAAAGCACGAAGAGCGGCTGACGCGTTGCACTGGTTGAGGTAAAAGAATTTGACCAGTAACGCACGCTCGACTAAAGAAGGAGACATTGCACATAAACTTTCAATCCGATTGATTCGAAACGTAACACATTGCCTTTTAAAACCCAAGCAGCTGGCACTGTGCCAATGGATGTAACGTGAAATTTGAATAAAGAACTTCTTCTTCTGCTCAGCGTACGTGATATTGCAGATCACGAGACTTTATCGGTGTTTATGTAGATTTTGCGCTTTTTTAAAAGTGTTGCCATATTGCACTTGAACTAAATAAGAAAATGTGCATAATAAAAGGTAAGTTTATTCCGTATTAATTTGCATTTGTTAACACTCTATTTTCTATTACACAGCGCCAAATATTCCCCTAGCGGTGACTTTTGGAACTAATCTATTTTTTCGCGGAATCCTTCGTCCCCCGTCTTGTTTAATCTTCCTACAAAATGTGGCGTCATTCTCGCAAATAGATCGCGCTACAGAACACTGTGAGCACTGTCAGTTTAATTATGGCCACCCGGTATATGTGTATATATAGAGAGAGACGTCTCTATGGCGGTCAGTAATGGTTCCAAAAACTAGTAACCGTTTTTAGGACTAGCCATGGAAGAGAGGTTTTCCCCATAATATTGGCTCTATGGAGTCTTGAATCAGTTCTTCAGAAAATATGTCGTTGTTTTTACGGGTGGCAGGCTAGAGAAGTTTCACTGTATATATTTTATATAGCTAGGCAAATGTTTTTTCGGAAAAAGTTTTAACTTTCAGGAATTGAAATAATAGAGAAATTCTTTATATAAAGGAAATCAGGGTGATTTTATTTGCAATTAATGCCGCTTACCTCTACTTTCCCCGAAAAAATACAAGAGGAGAAACAGCACAGTGAATGTTTTACATATTTCTGTAAGCCGTCATTACATGTAAGATATATATTTAACGGGGGTGTCAAGAAATTTAAACCGTGCACACAGAGAAAAATTAAATGGTTGCCAAATTTCCGTTTTTCTGTCCTATTTTTGACGAATTACAGGATATATGATTTTAACTATTTTGGAAGAATATATACTATTCAAAACATTATTTGGGAATTTTTCTCTTTTTTGAGGGTAGAGGGAGAAGGCAGTATACTACATTCAGCAAGTATACTATAAATTCAACGATTTCAGTGAAATAATATAGCTCATCCCCACATTAAATATTTAAAATTTCTGCTTAATTTACCCACTCTTAATTAATCCTACTGTGTACTAACCCTTTTGGATTCGCTCGCTTCAATGTTAACCTCTGTAGAAATTTTATCCACTATTTACAGTTACACAAATACCGATAATCCAATAAAAATAGTATTTTCAGATAGCCTGTACTTTTCTACACATTTCAAAAGCGTTCATTTTGAAAATTTCGCGCACCATTTCGTGCATTTATGAACGCTTTAACCACACAATTACAGATTGTTTCCCCGAATAATTTAAATTTTAAAATATCATTTAAATTTTTTATAAAATAAAAAATGTCCCAAAGTGTAAAATTTGTTTCTCTATTCTGGAGTACAATTAAAAAAAATTCATCCAAGTCGGCAATCCTTGGACACATTTTCTCCATAGGTTAACATGGGGGTGAGGTATAGGGTTTGTACACAAAAGCCTTAACACGATTATTATTATACATGGGCTTATAAATTTTTAAAGCTTATATATTAACAAAAAATGCAACTTACTTTATTCTTCTTGTTAAGGCCACATAAAATTCGTTTTACGTCCTTTTTCCACGCAGGTAATGAACGTGCATTTTCAACTGTTATGAGATGTTTGTATTCCTTGGGTATGGTATCTATACTTCGCTTTATGAACACTACCATTGTCTGAAAATGAGGAGTTAAGCATAAATTATCTCCTCGCAGAATTATACAGAAGACTCCCATATAACGCGATTAATTAGTCACGAGTTGTATGAAATCGCGTTGTATGAACTCGCGTTATAAGAGTTCGCTTGTTTTGGGAGCATATTTAGAATAAATTTTTTGAACGATTTTTCAGCTTGTGTCAGATATGCGTGTTTCAGACACGCGCTTTCTCAGTGTTCGACAGCCCTGTCGCCAGAAGCGATCTGCTTCCAGATTTGGCATTACTTGAGATTTTGCGGCTGGGAGTTCTCATAATCCCTGCTTTCACCATACTATTTCCCCTATCAGAGCTCGACGATTGCAGTTACGTCAGCTGAATGGCCGTGCTCTCCCGGTCACAGTCATATCTGAGACAGTAGCTCTTTTTTTATAGAGCTTAGTGAATCGAAATACGCAGTAATTATCTAGGCCGCGAAGTTGTTTATGTATATAAAATGAACGGAAACTTGAAGGACTGCTTCGTTAATGTTGACTGAATTTTCACCTTCATATTCAGCAGTCTGTTTGCCTACATTCCCTGGTAATGTGTAATGCCCAGTCTATATCGTTTTTAAGTTTCAAAATGTGTAAATAGTATGTCTAGCAAGTATAAATGTCGAAAGCAATATTAACTACTTTGCAGAATTTATATTTCTCAATTATTAATGTCCTTCCCTCAAAATAAATATTTGAAACAAAGAAATATATATATTTTTTAAATAAATAAAAATCGCTTACTTTATTTAGGAACGGATCTGTGATTGACTTGATTTCTTTTAGCATACCTGAATAAAAAAATCCATTTTAAAAATCTTCAATATTTTGTATGTTAAAAATTTATAAAATTTACGTACGACATGCTTAATTATCCTTTTATACAACACGTTATGTTATAATGAAGAAAATACAATAATTTAAGAACATGAAATTTTTTATTTGAAATGTCAGAGAACTATATTCGACAATTTCTTAATATTAAAAGGTTTGTCTTTTGACTGATTTCCGTGGCTCTAATAATTTCGTTTTGTCAAACTCTAAATGGAAGCAACTGATATTTTCCAGCTTAGCTATGAACAAAATTAGGAATTCTAGGATGCACTGCTAATTTCTAAGATCAGTGCACTTTTGATTTCAAAGTTTATAAGTACATGCAAAACTTTTGAACCATCCTAGTCGATCGTACTCAACCTCTTTTCACGAGATTGTCGCGTATGTAAAAGATAAGAGTAGACAGGTTTACTGATATTAATTCAGGTTTTTTTCTTTGTGAAAACATTCGGATAAGGAATTAATTAATATATAACTTTACTCAATTTATCGAGCTATGTTTCGAGTCATGTACAAAAATTTAGTAAACATACAAAACTTTTGAACCATGCTAGTCGCCCGTACTCAAACTCTTTTCACGAGATTGGAGCGTATGTAAAAGAGAAGTATAGATAGCTTTCCTGATACTAATTTACGTTTTCACTTTTTGAAAACATTCGGATAAGGAATTAATAAATAACTATACTCAATTTATTCATTCATGTCTAGAGTCATGTACAAACATTTAGCAATTTTGAGAAAATAAATTCAACATATTAAATTAAATTAGATGGGCATAGATGAATCTTTGCTTAACGGTTGAATGTTATACTCACCCAAATCACAAAACATGTGCCAAAAGCAACGTCCGCAGTCCATTATTGTATTATCTGGCGTGAAAAGATTCATCGAGCAAGGTGCTACTACGCATAACCAGAGGCCTAATACAAAATACAGCATAATGCCACTTACAAAGGAGCGTTAGCTATGGGAATGAAGAACCTTTTGGTGTCGTGCTAATTATTAACGCGAGCGCTATATATATATCGTTACCAACAATGCCCCTCCCATTGAAACCAATGTTTTAAACAATGCGAAGGTGAGCTTTGCATATAGAGCTTTTGTGATTCGTGTTTTATTTCTTTATTTGTATATGACATAAAAAATGAAAAAAATGCATGAAATGCCTCAATTTTAAGTCTGAAGTTTTGGAATAACGCAAATTCACTCTTTCAAAAATTTCCCCAATGAAAAATAAGTAAAATCTTTCAGAGCTGTTAAAATAAATGGCGCTTGAATGTATCCAGTTGACAGTTTCGTGTGTGAATCGCATTAAGCTGTTTCCATGGGTGTCTAAAAAAACATATGAAAGTTGAAATGATATAAATACAATAGGGTATGCAATAGAAATGCTTACAACTGTATCAATAATTTCGACGTTTTATTCAAGCTACATATTTGCGTTTACCTGTGATAAAAGACATTCTCACTTTTTAAATCTTACTTAGCGTGATTTTCAATGACTATGATCTTGCGTAACTAATATATACCTTTTGTAAAACGTACTCATAGATATTTTTTCATTGCAGTCAATGTTTAAAATATATTTAGTATTTTCATGATTAATTTAGCATTCGAAGTAGTGCTAAAATTTTTAAATTCTCCAATTTATGTGTTTAGGACGAAGAGTTATTTTCTGAGGGTTTTAAACAATTGTTTTGATTCAGAGCATCGCAAATAAATCTGGTAATATTACCTGATTAATTATGTACTCAAGGGACCTCATTTAAAATTTAAAGCATGACTTTTGTTAAAAATTGTTGCAATTTGTTTCTGTATTTAAGAACATTCTCCTTTTTTATTAGCTTTCTAACTATGTTCATAATTTGTTATTGTCATAAGAGTGAGTGACACCTTAATTAAAGTTTCTTTCTAATTGAGAAACGGTGCTTGAAAGTTATATGACGCTCAGAGAAAAACTTTTGAAATGAAATTTACCCACATGGTAAGAGTAGTTTCGCTAGATTTTGCAACACTTCCTGGAAGATCCGTTGTTCGTTACCCATATGTTAGGGACCCTGCAATTTCTATTTTGCTCCCAGGAAATATAAAGTGGTTGAAAGCGCAAAATATGTGAGTCAGAAAGTTTAGTTACAGAAACAGCCATGGAAAATAATTTGAATTTTAAAGGGAGTTCTGAGTACCCTTAATCTATCTTTGACTAGGGATAATGTGTAGCTTGATGGCATAGTTCAGAGGATGGACAATTTGGGTAATAGAAATGTTCCCTTGTACGAGTGGTGATGGAGTCACTATAACGGCAGACCAAAGAATTTCTTCCAAGAGGAATTCATGTTATGAGGACTTGGTCCACAGAGATTTAAAAACTTGATGAAACAAGTTAAAACACGAAACTGATATAATTCGAAACTAAGATTTCTTACAATATTTTTAAAAAAAAGGTTTTATTAACCTTGAAATATATACAAGAAAATATTCAATACATCAATGCCCTGGCTAACACAAGCCAAAAATCACTTAACCACGGTCTCTGTCTCAAACCAGAGAAAACCCGTGCAATCTCTCAAGAGAATAAAATCGGCCTCAGCCTTCACACTTCCGACCTCCCTCCAGCAGGTCGGCGTAGCAAGTCCCCCTGAGACAAAAGGCAGCCAGCCTTTTATCATCTGATCTCGAAAGCCTGGAATATTCCAGAGAATTCTTTACTGCTCCTTACTTTCGGAAATGTTGGGTCATTTCCGCTCGTGCCGTTCGGACGTCAAGCTGTCAATTAAGCGACCATCAGCACGCCTCCATTGTCCGGGGAAGGTTCCTCTACTGTCGGTCATCGATCACATCTGTCCCCAAGTTACAGGGCATTCGCCGCCATGCCAGGTTTATCTGCAACAGATGCTCTCTGGAACGGAAAAAAGTCATTAGTCTGTCCTTCTTATTAACGCTCCTTCGTGTACTTGGGAGAGCACATGGGGTAAATAATCAAGTCCATTTCTTGTAAAGAAAAGGGGCTGCCGATGTCACAAGGTACTTACAGAGCGCTTGAACTTTTGTATTGCACATCATGGAGACTACGTAGAAAACGATGTAAGTGTATTCCATTTTTATTTAATATTAAAGGATTGAATATTAAAGGATTTCCTTTTTCTCTCCCTATTATTAAAAGATTAAATACCATCCTTGAAGCTTCCATTTTTGAGTTGGCGACTGTTTGAAAAGAGGAAATTACTGCGCCAGCCAAGTTGATTTTAAAGTCTGATATAAAACTGCTTAATGTTTCTGGTGGAGTCTCATTATTGTTAAAAAGTAGATTCTAATTACAAAACAAAGTGAAATGGAGTGCGGCGCCAAAAACTATAGCGTCCACTTAATGAGAGATGTTACGAGGAAAATTTAATTCTCCTATAAGAATGCATTTCCATTCTGCGTCAAGTAACTTTATGTCTATTTTAGATACTATAATCTATATATTTAAAATGCTAAGCCGACTTTTTGGGCAGTCCGTGAGAGAAAACTACTTCATCGATTTACTTCATTTTGGTCTTAAACGAAAGTTTTTAATCTGTAAATTTGTCCAATTTGGTTTTTGTAACTGCAATTTTTATTAATGAGCTATAATTTACAATTAAAATTTTATTTCTGCGCATGCTCAGTGGCATGTTTCAATCTGGCTTTAGAAACTCGCTGTTTCTGCGCATGCTCAGTGACATGTTTCAATGCCGAGGAGTCTATCTAGATCTCTGTCTGCCATTTTTATTTTTATGATAATTATGTTTGTGAAATATAAGATTAAACCTGATGGAAATTGTTTATTTCGCGCTGTGTAATTCGCGATAATTTGCAATTAAAAATTTGCTTTCTGTGCATGCTCAGTGACATGTTTAAATCTGGCTTTAGATACTCACTAAGCACGAGACCGCTTAAACATTAATTTGTTTCTGCGCATTATTAAGATTTTCAACATTTGGCAATGATGTGCTGAGTATAATTTGTGTATTATTACATTTATTTATTATCTAGCCGTCATGTTTTGACGGGTACCAGCTAGTATTCTTATATTCTGGGTGTTATCTGTACAGATGTTATTGGGAGACCCTTGATCGCATGAGAATTTAGTCTCAGCCTTTTCTTGTTTATGTATTTTCTATTTTGTTCTCCTTTGCAGTTTTGCATTTTCCCTTTTTTCTGTAAACGAAGGACTTTGTCGGCAGGTTTCTGCTTTAGTAATAAAAAAATTCTAATATGAGTGTATTATTCAAGACTTTAATTAAAAAACTCAAAAGAAACTTGTACGTCCACTTTTAGTAAATGAAGAGCAAAATAAGGGAAAAGAAATTATCTACATCACAAAGATTGCAATGTTTTAGCTTATTTAAATTTCTCAATTGAAGAATAGTTAGAGATTCACCAAATTTTTGCATTCAAGCTGTGGAAAGGTAGCGAAACATTAACCACTGTTTCAATACTTGCTTTTGAATTGGAAAGTTTCTGATTAAAGAATTATTGTTACATAGTTTAAATCTAACAGGTAATTTAAACCTAGAACTGGTCATTTTCAGTCATTATAGTCAGTGCATAGACAAGTTTCCCTTATAAGCCCCAGTCTTCTATCATTAATCATAGTTGACTTCTCTTTTCCCAGAATCTGAAATTTCTTTCATACCGTGTTACATTTCCCTCATTACGGATGCATCAGCGAAATTTTACCGCTCAAGAAAAAAATATAACCTTGACTAACCAGTCACCGGGATTCTGTTCTCTTCGTGTCAGTGTATGGAGAAAGAGAACAATGCAGATAGTGTAAAAAATACTACAGAAGCAGGCAGGAAAAAAGGAAATACCGAAGTAAGAAGCAGCGGTTAACGAACAAAAATCGAAAAGGAGTTCCTTAAAGCATAATTATAAGACTTTTTTTATAACTGAGAATTTCCTTTTTTTATCTAGGACTACAAACTTTTCTGAAAGACAAAAATAAATTAAGTATGGTGGGAGGAAATGTTGTGTTTCAATACTTCTTCAAAACGCATTACGATCTAAAAATAAAATCGCATTTTTTATTATGCAGGGATTTGATATCAGTTAATGTCAATAGAAGGTAAAGTTGCTTATTGTCAGGTGATTATCACTTGTATTTAAATATCGTGAATTAAATTAACTCGTGCCAAATAATTGTAACCTTATTCATTGCATACACTAGTCCAGCTATTCCCAACTAGTGTTCTACAGCACTTTAGGGTGTCGCGAGATTTTTTTGGGTTTAAACGGTACATTTTATGAGAGCCCCCTTAAAATAAATACTAAGTGTTTTTTTTTTCTATTTTTTTCTGTTTCATTTGAAATCTCCTCATGCACCACAAGGTATAACATGAGGCTTACAGAAGTAAGTGAAAAACACAAAACAAGAAAAATTAAACATTTAAATTACAAACAAAATTTCGCAATACAGCAAGACTTTCAACACTCTTAACGCGATCAGAAAGAACAGGAGGCCAACAAATGGACAGACGTCTCAAGTCCGCCTTTAATATAGCTCGGGCACTGGCATGTAATTTACAGTGAAAAGGAAAATGTTCAACATCTTCATCAGCATCCTAATACTACTAAATACTAAGCAACTAAATACAGTATTAAGTTGATATCCATTTTTTGTGCTTTAAGAATCAGTCGCAAAAGACTATTCTTAGTAATATCCATGGCAGTCCTCTAGCGCAATGGTAGCCAACAGGTCGATCGCGATCGACCGGTCGATCTTCGACATGATTTTAGTCAATCGTGAACCATAACTTCCTAAATATATGGACTATGTTAGTGACGATAAGCTGCTCATTTTCCACAAAAATGAGAACTAGTCGATCGCTGAATAAAAAATCATAGAAAAGTCGATCGCCAACTAAAACAGGTTGGTCAGCCTTGCTATAGTGTAATACCATACAGAATTCCATGGCTATTTTTGAAACTGTGTTGTTATTTCTTTTCTAGTACTTGTTACTAATACTTTTCAATAAATAAATTAAATCAACAAAAGATTGAGTATTTATTTGAACTTAAATTTGACATGTTCCTCATATAAAATTAAATTTGATTCAATATATAAAAAATGAAAAATTCTAAAATACTAACAAGGGTGCCCAAAGTTTCTAGCCTCCTTCCCAAAGGTGCCGCCGACGTAAAAAGTTTGGGAATCCCTGCCTTAGTCGGTCACATAAAGATTTCCCATCATATCTTTGCATTTTACAAGCTGTCCCTCAAGGCTGCTGCGTACTAACCTTACTGAATTCACTCACCTCAATGTTTACCTATGGATAAATTTTGTCTACCCTTTAAAGCTACATAAATGCTGATAGTCCAATAAAAATGGCATTTTCAGATAGCCTGAAATTTTCTACACCTTTTAACAGGATTTATTTTATCAATCACGTGCATCAAAGAAATTTATAAGCTTTTAAAACACGATATAAACACTACATTTTTTCGAATAATTTTTATTTAAAAATATTACATACATTTTTCTAAAAAATGAAATATGATTCATATTATAAATTTCGTCTACCAAAGTACTTGAGGGGTGTTTAAAACACACTATGCCTGATTTTTTCCCAGAATAATTTAAATTTAAAAATATTTTTTTAAATAATGGTAAAATGATCCAAGGTGTAAAATTTCTTTTTCTAGTATGGCGTACAATTTTTTAAAAAAAAATCATTAAAACCAAGTTATCAATCCTTGGACAAATTTTATTCATAGGTTAACATTGAGGTGTGTGAATCGAATAGGGTTAGTAAACAGAATCCTTAAGATTGTAGTTATAAAAACAGAAACTACGTCGTTGACTTAAACCAATTTATGCAAAAACTAATGAAATTTAACGTCATAAACTGATGTTCCTCGTTTGTCATGACACCGAAATTTCATTATTTCTTTTCTAAAATAAAAAATTAATAAAAAAATCTTTAAAACATTAATTTCAATCACCTTCCTAATTCTCATACTAAGCACTTCGAATAACTTTTTTTTTACACGTTTAATGGATCCTTTCATAAAATCTAAGAAAATTGTCTTTTAACAAATTCCGGAATACGAGGAAAAACACAAGATTATTTTTTTTTCTCAATTACTTGTTTCCTTCGTGCAATAAAAGCGAAGGCGAAAATCTTGAGCAATTGACGATCATTTTGCAGCCATATTCTTAATAGAATTGGAAGCGGTTTGATAAAAAATGAAAATGTAAACTCATTTATTTTCCAGTAGGGTCATAATTGGAGACTCGAGGTAATAAAATCTGTTTTTCCATTGTGTTTCTCATCACTACACTGATAATGGTAGATTTATGCCACGGCGCAAGGAGGATTAGTTATCTTTCAGGTTTATTTTCTCTCTCGAAATGAGATAATTTTGTATCCTTTGAAAAAATTGAATGAATTTTCCCACTTTTGAATTGGATTTATGACGAAATTTTCAAACTTTATATATATGTCATACATAGGAACTGTAACTGTAATTTGCTTTTTTTTACTGTGTAAGTTCTTGAATTCAGAATGAACTTCTTTTGTACTTTATTTTGAAGACTGAAAAAATATTTTCTACCCTTTATTTCCGAATCACAAAGGCAAAAGAAAAGTAGTAAAAGTATGTTTTTACAAAATGAATCGTATCTGCATATACAGGGTGTGTCACAATTCCCTCCGGGGTTTGGAAGACTTATAAAAAAAAATATTACCAATACAGCAACAAAGTTGACTTTACTGGAGAAACAAACATTACAAGTTTTGTTTCACAAATGTTCAATATGTGAACCTTTCGTGATGCGGCAGATATCAAGTCTAAAGTCAAATTCTTGTTTCGCTCGCTTTTTCTGTAATTCCGCACTCGCTTGACGAATTATTGACTTTCTCGGGCTTCGCACAAACGCAGCTAGTACACAAGTAACCTTTTCCGCCGAAGGGCCTGGACGACCAGTTCGTTTTCCATCACACAAGCAACCATTTTCCCGAAATTTCCAAATACACACATGAATTGTTTTATGCGTTGGTGGTTGAAATCCGTATTTTGTACGAAATGGTCTTTGAACTGTCACAACAGATTCACTTTTCGCAAATTCTAACACGCAGTAAGCTTTCTGTGAACCTGTAAACGCCATTGTCTTATGTGCAAAATTAAGTCTGTGTTTCCGTTTTTTACTACTGCTATCAGACCTAGTGTCGCCATCTACTAACACATTTGTGAAACAAAACTTGTAATGTTTCTTTCTGCAGTAAAGTCAACTTTGTTGCTGTATTGGTAATATGTTTTTTTTATAAGCCTTCCAAATCCTGGAAGGAATTGTGACACACCCTGTATTATAATACACCTTTGTTATGTATGAATCAAAAGTTAAATCATTTTAAATAATTTAATATTAAGAAAATTATTTATTTATTAAAACGTATTTATTTCTTAAATGTATTAAAACGGTGAAGTATAAATTACTGTTCATTTTCTTCAAGGGAACAAGGGACCTTCAATCTCGTTCTTCTTTAATTTTCAATATTTTACTCTATATATATTACATGAGTATAATTAATATTCCTTTCTACTACATTGAAGATACTTAGAATTCACAAATAAGTATTTTGTTGAGGTATTATACTTTTTATCAAGAAATTCTTCAAAAATGCGAGAATTTTTCAAAAGGCTCCATGAGTATTCATTTTCTCTTGATATCTTCCATATTTCTTTGAATTGTTAATTGAAGTGTTTGGCACAAAATTGTGCATAATCCTTTGAAATCACAAATATTTTTCAAATTTATAGACCATAAAATAAAGTAATAACATAAAAAATAAAGAAAAGAATAGAAAAAGAATAGAAAAAAATTATTTAAGACTTTAGATTCCTACAAAAATAAATTAAACGCCCATTTATATTTATATACATATGGTAAACTTATAATAAAAAAATTAAAGACTTTAATTAATATAGAATGCGCATAGAGCATTTTGAAAAACATTAGGATTCTTGAAAAAAAATTGAAAATCAGTAATTGTTCTGCGAAACATTCCTTATTTTGAATTCTAGGAGTTTTCAATGTAGTAAGAAAGATAATTAATTATTCTCATTTTGTATATAGACTTAAAAATTTAAAATTAAAAAATTCGACTTTGAAGGTCCCTTGTCCCCTTAATTAGAATATAAAGTGTAATCACTACAATTAACTTCAGCCATCTATGGACCTGGTCTGGAATGTTTCAGACAATGGGAATAAGTCCCAACAAGAACTCTCTTAATATGTTTACTTTAGTTTTAAGACTGCTGTGCACTAACCCTATTGGATTCGCTCATCTCAATGTTAAAGTATGGAAAAAAATGTGTCTACTATTTACAACTACATAAAAGCTAATAATCCAATAAAAATAATATTTTCTGAACTTTTCTGAACCTTGCCAAGGGAATCATTTTATAAATTTCGTACACCAAAGGAATTTATGAGCCTTTACAACACACTATACTACATTTTCTTCCAAATAATTTTTATTTAAAAATATTATTTATATTTTTCTAAAAGAATGGAAAATGATCCAAGGTGTAAAATTTCTTTATCTATTACGGAGTACAATTTTTGAAAAATCTTTAAATCCAAGGCGGCAATCCTTAGACACGTTTTCTCCGTAGGTTAACACTGAGATGAACAAATCCCGTAAGGTTAGTATACAGTAGCCTTAATCCACAAAATTATTATCGCATTTTGTTTGTAACGTTCATCTTAATATCCGTAGATATTCAGATAACAATCTTAAACAGGATTACGAAATTCTCTGGAGAAAAATACCGAATCATTCAGCAAATTTTGCCGAAATAGTTTTGAAGTAAACTGCTAATGATAAAGTTTGTTTTCCTTCCGTTATATCCTACCTCCATTAACACAACTCCTCAAAAATTTAGTTGTCAAGTGCTCTATCCGAAAGCATATCTATTATGATTATCTTCACTTTCTGTTATCCATAATGCGTGCGAAAATTTCAAATAAAAATAAATAGATGCTATTTTCGTCACAATTTTTCCTGGTCTGCGTCTATTGTACTGAACAAAGAAAGTAAAATGGGAAGTTTTCTATTCCAGTGGCTTTTAAAGGACACTTTTATTTTATTTTTTTTATCGTTCCTCTAAGTTGACAGTCTGAAAATGTGTTTGGGTTGTTTTATTTTTAGCTTACATCTAGAGCAGGGGTTTTCAACTGGCGGCCCACGGTGCCTTTTTTTGCGTCCCGCGAAGACTTCTAGGAAAATAATTTGCAGCATCAATTTAGATATTCTTAGTTAACGAGAAATGTTTTTGTGAAAATCTTTATTGTTTTCAAATGCTGTTCATTTACAAAAAAGATTGATTTTCCTCGAATTCCATGAAAAGTAGGGTGTCCACTCATGTTCTATTTCATACCCCCCCCCCACTTCTTATTTAAATACCCACTTCTTATTTGACATTTTTTGTGTGTGTCTGTGTAATTTAATGAGAGTTGGTCAGTTATAATCAAGGTCGTTGTCGAAGGTTCATCCTAGAATTTTTAAAAATTTCAGAGTACATACTATACACAAATCCTCCTCCCTCAAGTAAAAAAGTCCTGGGTATGGTCCAGATTAAATTGCGGCCCGCCACTAGACAGGTGTTTTCGATTGCGGCCCTAGGACACTTGTAAGTTGGAAACCCCTGATCTAGAGGAAGCTAAGGCCGTCTGCACACGGGGCAACTCAAAAGAAACTGATAACTGACTCAAATCACAAACCATACCGTGATGAGTCGCAACCTATGTAATTGAATGGAGCCACGCACACGACGCAACTGGTTACAAACCCGTCGGACGGGTTTGTAACCAGTGCGACTCATCACGGCCTGGTTTGTGATTTGAGTCAGTTATCAGTTTCTTTTGAGTTGCCCCGTGTGCAGACGGCCTAACAATTCATTAGTGTTGTTAATGTGAATCAAAAATCTGAGAGAAGATAAAGGTGTTGGAATGGAAACAATAAAATAATTAAACGTATTCTAAAATCCTATACTGGCTGAATGAATTTCCTATTGAACATAAATTTATCGAACAGTAATGGCTAATTTAAATTTAATGTCAGAATTCCTCGTAAACCGGGTGGTTCAGTAGTCAGTAAACAGTGAATAATTGAGCCTTCACAAGTTAAATTAGTAAATTCACTTTTTGAAATTTAATTTCTAATGCACATATTTCTTTTTAAGTTCATTTCTCACAGTCTTTTAAAATTTAATTGCAAATGGTTTAGTGATCACGACAAATTTGAAAATCTTGCAAATATAAGAGCAATTTCGCATTTGCGAAGGCCCATATTTCATGCCTGCCTGCAGACATTTGAACCATTCACCAGTTAAATCGGTTAAGTCCACCTTATGATTTTTTTGAAATTTTAGTCTCAAAGAAATTGTTGTACTCCTAATTTTTTACATTCATAATAAATTTCCCAAATTATAAGGATTAACACCTCTCAGTGACAAAAATGTATTACGCCATCGAACAATAAGTCAGATTTTTCAGAAGACAATCAAGTTAAGTCCATACTCTATTGTAAATCGTTGCAATAATGTAATTAAAACGCAGAAGCAAGTACTTGATGATAACTTTAAATCATTTAGTGTTGTTTCATCACAAAAAAAAGGAAAATTAAGGAGTCAGTTACAGTCTATTTTCATTATTTCAATTTTTTGCTGTAGTGAAAAAATAATTTTGTTTTATATGTTTTAACTGTTAACTGTTTTATGTTTCTTCACTGTATCTGTGTTTTGTAGCTGTAGTATATAAGCTGTCCTGTAACTGTAATAGGGGCTCTTTTAATAAAAGCACTTGTATAAAACATGGCGTAGTCGAACCGCTAAGCGAGTAAAAGTAGAAAAGGATTTATGACTTCCGGAATATGGAGGCATCTTTAAAAGCTCCCAAACCGCTTTGCCTTAATGGAAATGTGGCTGAAGAATGGCGTAAATTTCGGCAGAATTTTGAAATATTTTTAAAAGCTGGTGGCCATACAGAAAAAGCAGATGATGTACGAGTAGCTATTCTACTTAATTGTGTGGGTGACGATGCAGTGGAATTGTATAACACATTCCCATTGACAGAAGCAGAACGAGGTGATTCCAAAAAGGTTTTAAGAGCCTTTGAACTATACGCTAATCTTTTGAAAAGAAAAGATACCACCTTTGTGCTCGAGGAATAAGCAGGAAAACCAACGTAAATAAAGCACAAATATGATGCAACTATTTTGCATACGGCTAAGCCTGGCTTAGTTTTCGGCTTTTTGAGCTGCCACTAAGTTAGTTGCACTGATGAAGAATCTCCTTTGTAGCTTCGAAACGGCCGTATGCAAAATAATTGCATCTTATTTGTGCTTTATTTACGTTTGTTTTCCTGTTTATACGCTAATCCTCGTCGGAATATTGTGGTGGAGCAATATAATTTTAATTCCCACCAACAAGAGGAAAACGAACGTTTCGACGATTTTGTAACGGACTTGCGTAAGCTCGTCAAACACTGTGAATATGGCGACCAAACCGAAAGTGTTTTGCGTGACCATATCGTGCTTGGAACAGTGGATAAAACACTTCAAGAAAGGCCTCTGCGTGAACATAAATTGGATTTAGATAGGACTATTGAAATGTGTCGAGCTTCGGAATTGAGCAAGAGACATTCTGAAATACTACAAAGAAAGGCGACTGATGTTGTTGTTGTGGATACGAGAGTACAGCTGACCGAACAAAATTTCAAGACTGAATTGAATGTTATTACTTTTTTGTACTTGAAATTTCGGTTGTCCCTGTGTCAAGCAGAACTTGTAATAACAGTAACGATTACTCCAGGAATAGTCCATCTTATATGTCGTCAGATGAAACCTCCGTCTGCAATAATACGTTCTACAATGTTTATTTGAGTTTATATTGTCATGGGAATTTTAAAAAACAATATAATATATATCATTTTATGACTTTTCTTCAATTTTTCGTTTATTGGCTTAACCGATTTGGAAATTGAGCGGTTCAACTACAGATGATCTTCAGGGTAATTTATTTTTTCTTTTTCTGGTCCGAGAGGCTTACTCTGGAGTGAAAAAAATGATCTATGTGAATGCGAGATAGTTGAAGCTCGTAAAATTGCATGTCACATTTAATGCATTTGAAAAACTCTAATGTATTATATGGCTAAGAAAATAAATTTTCAGAATTACCAGGATTGAAGAGGTAGTTTTTAGGAATGGGGGATACAAATGAGTTATGCCGGAAGGGATACTTACGGAAGGGATTTCAACATTGGCTTGAAACAACTACACACAAAACATTTCATGTATCTTGCCGAGTTTTTTAAGAATTGAAGATTTTACTGAGAATATTCTAAAACATTTTTTGAAACAAACGGATTTTAAAGTTTCGTCGTAACTGTAAAACTATTTTATCATCAGAAGTTAAAACAAAAAGAAACTTAATGTCTGTTCGTAGTTTTTTTAAAAAACCTCAACTTACGGTTCTCCATTCTAAGTGTTTGTGTTTGAGATTTAAAAAAAGCATTTCAATTGCCTTCCCTTAAGTTAAATTACTGAGATATTTTATGATTTGAAAGTCATTTTCTCAACCCATGATGGTAACTGTAGAGTAATCAAAATTTATATTTAATAATTTATCTCTAAAATAACTGGAAATAGGATTCGTTTTCCTCTATTCAGAGAATTGAACGCTGGTTCCCGGAAAATGGTCAAATAAATTATCTTGGATAAAATCATCGTTTCTGGCATTCTTATTCTTTGAAACATAAAAAGCCGATGTTCAATGAAAAGTGTACCTAAGCGTTCTGTCTTGCAATAAATTCTCTGAATTGTGTGACTACTGTGTGAAATATTTATTAATTCTCTTCTTGTAGTATTATCAACAAAGCATAATTGATCTAAGATGCAAAAATTGACACATAGATTTAATGCATAAATATTAAATTCAGTCGCATGTGTTTTAGCTAGAAACCATCGCGTGGACCCGAGTTTTAATCCCGGCTTAGACATCTACAGACTGGTTTTGCCCCTTCATTGTAAATAAGGTGAGTTCACCTATAGTAAACGCCTACAACAAAGTAGACAAAACATTTCATGCTGTATGTGAGTACAGAGGCACCACTTTATTTTCTGCACAAAAATTATTAACATCGTCTGGTCTTAATTTGTAGGGAAACGGACGCAAATGTATATCGAAGTTAAAATTAGGCATACTTGAAGGTAAAAAAATTCTCCATCATAGTGCAGCTTTCTAAATATATTTTCTAGATTTTGTTAACAAATTCAGACGAGTCCTTGATAGAGTTGGCGTAATTAAAATATAAATGTTAAAAAAGTAGGTGATTAAGGCAACTGGTAAGTTGCTTTACCAATGTAATTATTGACGAGCCAACGAGGCAAATTTTGTTTATGAACCCATAGGGAGGACAAAGTACCAAGTGAACTCAGAAATGGATGGATTAATTGAACTTTTAGAAAAATCCCTAGAGAAACCAGAAATTTTCTTCCACTTTTTGAGATTAAAAAAAATTGCAGGATCTTTTTTTGAAATTTCTTTGAAAGGATATTCCTATCGTGACGCATTAACTTTATCAATGTTAATGGATTTATCAAGTAAAGCAATCTGGACACCTACGTTAATCCTGCCATTAATTAAGTTTGTAATTTCCGTTAAGTATTATAAGTGCATGTTTTGGGGGAAATATTCACGGGAATATTTAATACACAGGGGAATATTTTTAGTTATTACAGCAACAGCATGAGCTAAGATAAAACGCAATGCATCTTCTAGATTCGATTTTTTTTTCCTGCTGTATTTCAGACAACTCTCGGAAGGCGCGATTATTTATGATAAAAAGGGTAAGAAAGTTGTAGAAAATATTTAATTTATTTAACTTCTAATCATATTTTGTTTTGTTGAGGTATAAGATGACAAATTAATCATTCACTCAGAATTGAGTGTAAAATAACTTGGGGTGGGGTTAGTTGAAACAAAACGCATTTATTGAAAAGATGTAAATTTTTGTGTAGAAATTTTTGAAAGCAAAGCATATGTATGTTTCTTTGATGTCGGCAAATAAATTCACTTGGATTTGGCAATAGAATTACTCGGAGTGGGGTCAGTTTAAACAAAACTCATTTAAAGAAGCGATGTAATTTTTTTATGTAGACATTTTTGAAAGGATAACATATTCATGTTTCTCTGAGGTCACCAAAATAATTCACTCGGTTTTGGATATAAAATTATTTGAGGCGGGATAAGTTAAAACTAAAGTTATTTTTTAAAAAAATTATGTTGCCATTTTTAGTAGGAAAACACAATTATGTTTCTCTTAAAAACAAAATAAAATACAAAGAATTAAATGACGATATAAAAATTTTTAGTAGTGACAATTTTAAGACTAATATTGTGAACAATAGCTCGTAAAATAAAAATAAAGCAGAAAAGAACTTTATAAATTCTAAAATATTTTTTGAAAATTATTTTAGGTAAAGTAATTTATGAAGGATTTTATAACGTCTATAGTTTAAAGGAAAGTTAAGAGGATTTAGGAACTTAATATGTATTAATATAAACAACTGAAAAACCATTAGGGATAATATGAAAAACAATCAATTGATTTTGTAATTGTAATAAGAAAATCAATTATTTGTTGAATTATACCTAAGATACACTAAAATAAACCAATATATACATAAAACATTGAATAAAGAAATCAAAAACGTAAGGAAATTAATATAAAATAGACCATGATAAAAAATACTTCCCCACAATACGGAAAAATTTTACTCACAGTATACTTGCGAAATTAATAAAAAAAATATAAAACAGTTTCTTAAAATCAAAACATAGTGAAAAAATAAAATTTATTGTTCTACAAAACACATTTATTATAAGTGAAAAACAAATAAATTTTTAAATAAGTGATCTCTAACTTCTTCCGGAAATTTAAGCTTAAATTTAGATTTTACGATGCTGAAATAATGCACCCCATGCAAAAATTTATTCCTGAATTCGGTTTTCTAAAATAACTTTCCTTTTAAAAAATATCCCTTGGTTTTGCTAAGGATTTATTCTGTAAAAAATGTTTGTTATATTAATGTTACTATGTTTTTATAATGATGTTTTTAATACGGAGTTAGCACTATATTTTAATCCTGACTAAATTTCACTCTTGAAGATGAACCGTCTATTATTTTGCTACACTAAATTAATGTTTAAGGTATTGTGTATTATATTTTGTAAAATATCAGATAAGTTTTACAAGGTGTGATAAAACTTTTTCCACTGTGTAAGTCTCTGTACGACATCTTCTGTTTTAGAATATTAGATTTAAAATCCATGCAGACAGCTTTATCTTTAGTCAGTAAGCCGTTTAACTCCTTTTAATGAAAAGACGAATGATCGGTGATGAATGTTCTTTTTTGTAATCAGGCTCACTGGAATGAGTTGTTCCAGATAGGGAAATTGCTCAACTAAGTTTTGATTGGAGGGATATATCCTAAAAAATATGCATGTTCAGCGTACCAGGTAGCCAAGGATATAGGTTTACGCCATTGTTACAGGCTCATCATGAATGTATAACTGGGGAGTACACGGGAGGGAAAAGATTCCAAATCAGGAATTTCCTTAAATTTTTACTGGTGATAAACAAAGTGCAGTCATCCAACCCACGTCGTCAATAACCATCATCTATCAAGAATAGTGCCTTACATGTAGAGCGCAAAAATGACAAAATTTAAAGACCACACCCTGCAGAGCGGAACCAATTCCAAAATCTACATCATATAAGGTATCAGGTAAATCCACCTACGTTCTGTAATAGATCTGTATCAGATAAATGAGCCGCTCTCTTGCAAAATCGGTTAAGGGCAGAGGTTACTTTTACGTACCTTTAAAAGTATTATTTTTAGACCTATGTTCGATTGTATGTACTACTCATGATTTTTGCTCGTTTTACATGAAATTTTTTGAGTAACTGCCTATAATACTATTTATTATATATGCAATATTTCAAGGTAATTAAAAAAGTAAAAATATGTTTATGCATAAAAAGTGAATAATTTATTTAAATCGAACATTTCGCAGTCAACTACTGTGCGCATTCTGTGAAAATAAATTATTAAGGTACAGTAATAATTGTTTACTATATATGATTATAATACTTCAGGCCACAATATCCACCAACATTATTATAAAATATATTAAAAAAATTTAGTACGTGCTATTTTTAATTAGAAATTTCAAAAATGACTGAGTAAATTCTTATAAAAAATTCTTTTAAAAAATTAAAATATATTATAGTTCAAAATTGGTGGTGTATTTTCTTGCCTGAAGTATTGTAATCACATATAGTAAACAATTATTACTGTACCTTAATAATTTTTTTTGACAGAATGCGCACAGTAGTTAACTAAAAATGTTCGATTTAAAAAAATTCACTTTTTATGTATAAAAAATTTTTTTTAATTACCTTGAAATATTGTGTATATAATAAATAGTGTAATAGGCAGTTACTCAAAAAATTTCACATAAATCAAGCAAAATTTATGAGTAGTACATACAATCGAACATAGGTCTAAAAATGATACTTTTAAAGTTACGTAAAAGTAACCACTCCCCTTAAGTCCATAAAATAAAAAGTCAGTAAAAGTGATAAAATAACATACATTGTTTTTAAATTTTCTCTGGAAATATAAATTTAAATAAAAATTGCAGAATGTATTATAGCAAATAAGCTTTTATAGAACGTTATGTAAAATATGTAAGATAGAACATCCATAGAGTCATCGTCGTTACTATTACAATTTTTCCTTGACTAAGGGTTGGTTTGGTGTGGTTTCAAGTGCTACGGTCCACTATTTGCCACATTAGGGCTAATTAGACTGGGACCTACAGTTCAAAGCCGATTCCGAACTCCTACAAACATCCATGCCAGCAGTGGTACTCGAACCAATAGGATCTGAACCAAATGCCAGCGCCCTAGCCATTTAGACATCACCTGGCCCTTAATTAATGTTCTTAACCGATTTGGAAAGTAAAAAAAGTAATAACATCCAATTCAGTCTTCAAATTATTTTTTTTAATGCAGGAAAAAGATTGAAATAATAGTTGAATAATTCACAAGTAATTACTTCTGAAGAAGTTAGACTGGCACTAACTCATTTATTTTACTTTTTCGTGATGAAACAACACTAACCGATTTATCGTTATCATCAAATACTTACTTCTAAATTTGAATTTCATTATTGCAATGACTTACATTAGAGTAGGGACTTAAGTGGATTGGCTTCTCAAAAAAAGGTGAACGTACTCTTCGATGGCCAAAAAATATTTTTTTCATTGAGTGGTGTTAAACCCTATTATTTGGGACATTTATTATGAATGCAAAAATGTTAGAAATTAATCTAGAGTTTTGGCGCTAAAATTTCAAAAATTTCAAATAGTGAACAAAAAAGATGCTCAAACAATCGTATATTTTATTTTAAGAGAGGCATATTTAGTAAGTGTTTTTACTTAAACAGGAATAACTCCAACGAATAGTTAAAGCATAATAAGTAAGAGTAAATGCTTGTAAATTTAGTTTTTTTCCATTGTATCGTGTATAGATATCGGACGCTTTCTTCGAGAGTCAAGTAGTTTTTCACTTTATGATAGTAAATGCAAGTTTATGGCCTTAAACTCTGTTTCAAGGATAAAAACAGGGAGAGAACGAGTCCTACCTTAAAAGGCTAAAGTACGTTTTGTGCACGAAATAACCTTTTCATGGTAGTATTCCTGCCAGGTGCCCTATGCGTAGAGACTTTTCCTCCAAAAAGTTTATATCGAACTGCGTGATGTGATCACCAAGCAAGTCACTTGTACTCTAGCAACAGCAGAAAAATGCCAGGCCAATCTGCCATAAAGTTGAACTAAAGAACGGATTGACTCGATGTCACTTTCTACATCTCTCTTCATCGCTCTTTTTACCAAATTTAACCTCTGTACTGCCATTTAGGTTTCCACTGCAGAAAAAATAAACTGTATCTGCTTTTGTGTGTAAGTGTGGGGTAGGGTCATTATTTTTACAGGTGTATTATTCGAGGACTATAGATAAGATAATGAAATTTGATACAAATCCTGAAATAAATAAAACATATTATAAATGACTAATCAGCGGGACTGCTGAAAAGAAAATTGATGAATTTAAGTTTGTTTGTTTTTCCCTTCAATTTTTCTCTTTTTACTTTTAAGAGCTGGAATTAAATTATTTATTACCACTAACTAGAGAAATTTACATTCTCTAATGCTTTGTCGTTCAATTTAATTTAAATGTGTTTTCATTCGTTCAGAGGTAAATTCCAGGAAATTAATCAGATTCCTCTTAATGGATCTTTTTAAACGTATTTAGGGTGTTTAAAATTTTATATATTTTTAGGGTAGTTAAAGATATGTCTGGGAATATATATACACTCAAGAGCCAAATCATTATGACCACCCCTACATTTTGCAATGCTATAGCCTGGATGACGTGGAAGGCACGTGATCAGGTGGAAGTGGTATTTAACTGCTACGTTCTACAATGTTTATTTGAATTTATACTGTCATGGGAATTTTAAAAAACAATATAATATATATCATTTTATGACTTTTCTTCAATTTTTGGTTTATTGGCTTAACCGATTTGGAAATTGAGCGGTTCAACTACAGATGATCTTCAGGGT
The DNA here is from genome assembly GCA_907164885.2 of Dolomedes plantarius. Classification (NCBI taxonomy): domain Eukaryota; kingdom Metazoa; phylum Arthropoda; class Arachnida; order Araneae; family Dolomedidae; genus Dolomedes; species Dolomedes plantarius. The sequence continues at coordinate 4,789,303 of OU015490.1, read as the reverse complement.
AATTTATTTTTTCTTTTTCTGGTCCGAGAGGCTTACTTTGGAGTAAAAAAAATTATCTATGTGAATGCGAGATAGTTGAAGCTCGTGAAATTGCATGTCACATTTAATGCATTTGAAAAACTCTAATGTATTATATGGCTAAGAAAATAAATTTTCAGAATTACCAGGATTGAAGACGCAGTTTTTAGGAATGGGGGATACAAATGAGTTATGCCGGCTTCATCAAACTTACGGAAGGGATTTCAACATTGGCTTGAAACAACTACACACAAAACATTACATGTATCTTGCCGAGTTTTTCAAAAATTGAAGGTTTTACTGACAATATTCTAAAACATTTTTTGTAACAAACGGATTTTCAAGTTTCGTCGTAACTGTAAAACTATTTTATCATCAGAAGTTAAAACAAAAAGAAACTTAATGTCTGTTCGTAGTTTTTTTAAAAGCCTCAACTTACGGTTCTCCATTCTAAGTGTTTGTGTTTGAGATTTAAAGAAAGCATTTCAATTGCCTTCCCCTAAGTTAAATTACTGAGATATTTTATGATTTGAAAGTCATTTTCTCAACCCATGATGGTAACTGTAGAGTAATCAAAATTTATCTTCAATAATTTATCTCTAAAATAACTGGAAATAGGATTCATTTTCCTCTATTCAGAGAACTGAACGCTGGTTCCCGGAAAATGGTCAAATAAATTATCTTGGATAAAATCATCGTTTCTGGCGTTCTTATTCTTTGAAACATAAAAAACCGATGTTCAATGAAAAGTGTACCTAAGCGTTCTGTCTTGCAATAAATTCTCTGAATTGTGTGACTACTGTGGGAAATATTTATTAATTCTCTTCTTTTAGTATTATCAACAAAGCATAATTGATCTAAGATGTAAAAATTGACACATAGATTTAATGCATAAATATTATATTCAGTCGCATGTGTTTAGCTAGAAACCATCGCGTGGACCCGAGTTTTAATCCCGGCTTAGACATCTACAGACTGGTTTTGCCCCTTCATTGAAAATAAAGTGAGTTCACCTATAGTAAACGCCTACAACAAAGTAGACAAAACATTTCATGCTGTATGTGAGTACAGAGGCACCTACTTTATTTTCTACACAAAAATTATTAACATCGTCTGGATTTAATTTGTAGGGAAACGGACGCAAATGTATATCGAAGTTAAAATTAGGCATACTTGAAGGTAAAAAAATTCTCCATCATAGTGCAGCTTTCTAAATATATTTTCTAGATTTTGTTAACAAATTCAGACGAGTCCTTGATAGAGTTGGCGTAATTAAAATATAAATGTTAAAAAAGTAGGTGATTAAGGCATTACTGGTAAGTTGCTTTACCAATGTAATTATTGACGAACCAACGAGGCAAATTTTGTTCATGAACCCATAGGGAGGACAAAGTACCAAGTGAACTCAGAAATGGATGGATAAATTGAACTTTTAGAAAAATCCCTAGAGAAACCAGAATTTTCTTCCACTTTTTGGGTTTAAAAAAAATTACAAGATCTTTTTTGAAATTTCTTCGAAAGGATATTCCTATCGTGACACATTAACTTTATCAACGTTAATGGATTTATCAAATAAAGCAATCTGGACACCTACGTTAATCCTGCCATTAATTAAGTTTGTAATTTCCGTTAAGTATTATAAGTGCATGTTTTGGGGGAAATATTCACGGGAATATTTAATACACAGGGGAATATTTTTAGTTATTACAGCAACAGCATGAGCTAAGATAAAACGCAATGTATCTTCTAGATTCGATTTTTTTTTCCTGCTGTATTTCAGACAACTCTCGGAAGGCGCGATTATTTATGATAAAAAGGGTAAGAAAGTTGTAGAAAATATTTAATTTATTTAACTTCTAATCATATTTTGTTTTGTTGAGGTATAAGATGACAAATTAATCATTCACTCAGAATTGAGTGTAAAATAACTTGGGGTGGGGTTAGTTGAAACAAAACGCATTTATTGAAAAGATGTAAATTTTTGTGTAGAAATTTTTGAAAGCAAAGCATATGTATGTTTCTTTGATGTCGGCAAATAAATTCACTTGGATTTGGCAATAGAATTACTCGGAGTGGGGTCAGTTTAAACAAAACTCATTTAAAGAAGCGATGTAATTTTTTTATGTAGACATTTTTGAAAGGAAAGCATATGTTTATTTGATGTCAGCAAATTAATTCACTTGGATTTGGATATAAAATTATTTGAGGCGGGATCAGTTAAAACTAAAGTTATTTTAAGAAAAGAATTTATGTTGCCATTTTTGGTAGGAAAACACAATTATGTTTCTCTTAAAAACAAAATAAAATACAAAGAATTAAATGATGATATAAACATTTTTAGTAGTGACAATTTTAAGACTAATATTGTGAACAATAGCTCGTAAAATAAAAATAAAGCAGAAAAGAACTGTTGGGTGGATTAAACCGCATAATTTGCCCCATACCGAATTTTCTGAAATAAAAACCTTTCACAAGAAAGTAGACTTGATGAGGCTAACTAAAATGTCTTTATTTTTCTTATTTTACATAAAAACATAGTAAAAAAGGGGATCGATTTGATCCAATAGCTTGGAAGAAAAATATTTACAAAAACTTAACCATTAAACAAAAAAGAATACAGATAAGCGTGTCATGAACGGGCGAAAATTAACCTACTTAAATTTTGAAAAAAAACTACTTATACTGAATGGTAAAGCTTGGGATAGTTACAGGAAGAAAGAAGCGATACAAGTTTAATGGTGCAACAATTCGTCACAAACACATCTAAATGTCAAACTTGCTGCGAAAACAGCTACTAACACTATGGCTGAAAGTCCCAACTCACTCGCTGAATAGCTACTGCTTAAAACCCCCACTCGCTGAAAAAAACGTACATCTTAAATACTTGTTGTATTTACTTGTACAAACCCCATTGGCTGTGACGCGAGAGCTTCGTAATTCGAGTCCTGCCTTCAAAGTTGAAAAATCTGCATATTATTTTATTTTTATTTTAAACCATCCGTTCATGACACGTTTTTAAATATCGCGTTTTCCGACGAAGAGAGAACAAATACTACAAGAACTTTCTAAATTCTAAAATATTTTTTGAAAATTATTTTAGGTAAAGTAATTTATGAAGGATTTTATAACGTCTATAGTTTAAAGGAAAGTTAAGAGGATTTAGGAACTTAATGGTTTTTCAGTTGTTTATATTAATACATATTAGGTATAGTATGAAAAACAATCAATTGATTTTGTAATTGTAATAAGAAAATCAATTATTTGTTGAATTATACCTAAGATACACTAAAATAAACCTATATATACATGTGTCGCTTACTATACCACTTTTTTTGCTATTTTCTTACGATTTGATTTTATTTTTTCGCAACTCATAGTTCTATTTCGTGATTACATATTTCCAATTCTATTTTTCTTCTAATTTATTTCTGTGCCTTATTTTATTTGACTTCATAATTTGGGATCATTAACTGAAATACTTTAAAGCAGATAACAATATTGGTTACGTGTTGCATGTTGAATATTTTACAGAGTCTTAAATATCAACCCAGTCAGCAATAAAGTGTTTCATAATGTGTAGGATATGATGCACTATGTTTTTATATTGATGTTTTTAATACGGAGTTAGCACTATATTTTAATCCTGACTAAATTTCACTCTTGAAGATGAACCGTCTATTATTTTGCTACACTAAATTAATGTTTAAGGTATTGCGTACTATATTTTGTAAAATATCAGATAAGTTTTACGAGGTGCGATAAAACTTTTTCCACTGTGTAAGTCTCTGTTTGACATCTTCTGTTTTAGAATATTAGATTTAAAATCCGTGCAGACAGCTTTATCTTTATTAAGTAAGCCGTTTAACTCCTTTTAATGAAAAGACGGATGATCGGTGATGAATGGTCTTTTTTGTAATCAGGCTCACTGGAATGAGTTGTTCCAGATAGGGAAATTGCTCAACTAAGTTTTGATTGGAGGGATATATCCGAAAAAATATTCATGTTCAGAGTACCAGGTAGCCATGGATATAGGTTTCGCCATTGTTACAGGTTCATCCTCAAGGTGTAACTGGGGAGTACACGGGAGGGAAATGGATTCCAAATCCGGAATTTCCTTACATTTTTACTGGTGACAAACAAAGTGCAGTCATCCAACCCACGTTGTCAATAACCATCATCTATCAAGAATAGTGCCTTACATTTAGAGCGCAAAAATGACAAAATGAAAATACCACACCCTGCAGAGCGGAACCAATTCCAAAATCTACATCATATAAGGTATCAGGTAAATCCACATACGTTCTGTAATAGATCTGTATCAGATAAATGAGCCGCTCTCTTGCAAAATCGGTTTAGGGGAGAGGTTACTTTTACGTACCTTTAAAAGTATCATTTTTAGACCTATGTTCGATTGTATGTACTACTCATGATTTTTGCTTGATTTACATGAAATTGTTTGAGTCACTGCCTATAATACTATTTATTATATATGCAATATTTCAAGGTAATTAAAAAAGTAAAAATATTTTTATGCATAAAAAGTGAATAATTCATTTAAATCGAACATTTCGCACTCAACTACTGTGTGCATTCTGGGAAAATAAATTATTAAGGTACAGTAATAATTGTTTACTATATATGATTATAATACTTCAGGCAACAATATCCACCAACATTATTATAAAATATATTAAAACATTTAGTACGCGATATTTTTAATTAGAAATTTCAAAAATGACTGAGTAAAGTCTTAAAAAAAATTCTTTTAAAAAATTAAAATATGTTATAGTTCAAAATTGGTGGTGTATTTTCTTGCCTGAAGTATTGTAATCACATATAGTAAACAATTATTACTGTACCTTAATAATTTTTTTGACAGAATGCGCACAGTAATTAACTGAAAAATGTTCGATTTAAAAAAAATTCACTTTTTATGCATAAAAAATTTTTTTTTAATTACCTTGAAATATTGCATATATAATAAATAGCGCAATAGGCAGTTACTCAAAAAATTTCTCATAAATCAAGCAAAATTTATGAGTAGTACATACAATCGAACATAGGTCTAAAAATGATAGTTTTAAAGGTACGTAAAAGTAACCACTCCCCTTAAGTCCATAAAACAAAAAGTCAGTAAAAGTGATAAAATAACATACATTGTTTTTAAATTTTCTCTGGAAATATAAATTTAAATAAAAATTGCAGAATGTATTATAGCAAATAAGCTTTTATAGAACGATATGTAAAATATGTAAGATAGAACATCCATAGAGTCATCGTCGTTACTATTACAATTTTTCCTTGACTAAGGGTTGGTTTGGTGTGGTTTCAAGTGCTACGGTCCACTTTTTGCCACATTAGGGCTAATTAGACTGGGACCTACAGTTCAAAGCCGATTCCGAACTCCTACAAACATCCATGCCAGCAGTGGTACTCGAACCAATAGGATCTGAACCAAATGCCAGCGCCCTAGCCATTCAGACATCACCTGGCCCTTGATTAATGGACTTAACCGATTTGGAAAGTAAAAAAAGTAATAACATCCAATTCAGTCTTCAAATTATTTTTTTTATTACAGGAAAAAGATTGAAATAATAGTTGAATAATTCACAAGTAATTACTTCTGAAGAAGTTAGACTGGCACTAACTCATTTATTTTACTTTTTCGTGATGAAACAACACAAACCGATTTATCGTTATCATCAAATACTTACTTCTAAATTTGAATTTCATTATTGCAATGACTTACATTAGAGTAGGGACTTAAGTGGATTGGCTTCTCAAAAAAAGGTGAACTTACTCTTCGATGGCCAAAAAATATTTTTTTCATTGAGTGGTGTTAAACCCTATTATTTGGGACATTTATTATGAATGCAAAAATGTTAGAAATTAATCTAGAGTTTTGGCGCTAAAATTTCAAAAATTTCAAATAGTGAATAAAAAAGATGCTCAAACAATCGTATATTCTATTTTAAGAGAGGCAAATTTAGTAAGTGTTTTTACTTAAACAGGAATAACTCCAACGAATATTTAAAGCATAATAAGTAAGAGTAAATGCTTGTAAATTTAGTTTTTTTTCCATTGTATCGTGGCTTCTCAAAAAAAGGTGAACTTACTCTTCGGTGGCCAAAAAATATTTTTTTCATTGAGTGGTGTTAAACCCTATTATTTGGGACATTTATTATGAATGCAAAAATGTTAGAAATTAATCTAGAGTTTTGGCGCTAAAATTTCAAAAATTTCAAATAGGGAACAAAAAAGATTTGGCTTGTGAATGGCTCAAACAATCGTATATTCTGTTTCAAGAGAGGCATATTTAGTAAGTGTTTTTACTTATACAGGAATCTCTCCAACGAATAGGTAAAGCATAATAAGTAAGAGTAAATGCTTGTAAATTTAGTTTTTTTTCCCATTGTATCGTGTATTGATATCGGACGCTTTCTTCGAGAGTCAAGTAGTTTTTCACTTTATGATAGTAAATGCAAGTTTATGGCCTTAAACTCTGTTTCAAGGATAAAAACAGGGAGAGAACGAGTCCTACCTTAAAAGGCTAAAGTACGTTTTGTGCACGAAATAACCTTTTCATGGTAGTATTCCTGCCAGGTGCCCTATGCGTAGAGACTTTTCCTCCAAAAAGTTTATATCGAACTGCGTGATGTGATCACCAAGCAAGTCACTTGTACTCTAGCAACAGCAGAAAAATGCCAGGCCAATCTGCCATAAAGTTGAACTAAAGAACGGATTGACTCGATGTCACTTTCTACATCTCTCTTCATCGCTCTTTTTACCAAATTTAACCTCTGTACTGCCATTTTCTAAAAATACACAACAATAATCTCACTTTGAAAGTAAATCCTTACCTCATCATTACATGCCTATTACTTACATAGGTTTCCACTACAGAAAAAATAAACTGTATCTGCTTTTGTGTGTGAGTGTGGGGTAGGGTCATTATTTCTACAGGTGTATTATTCGAGGACTATAGAAAAGATAATGAAATTTGATACAAATCCTGAAATAAATAAAACATATTATAAATGACTAATCAGCGGGACTGCTGAAAAGAAAATAGATGAATTAAAGTTTGTTTGTTTTTCCCTTCAGTTTTTCTCTCTTTACTTTTAAGAGCTAGAATTAAATGATTTATTACCACTAACTGGAGAAATTTACATTTTCTAATGCTTTGTCGTTCAATTTAATTTAAATGTGTTTTCATTCGTTCAGATGAAAATTCCAGGAAAGTAATCAGATTCCTCTTAATGGATCTTTTTAAACGTATTTAGGGTGTTTAAAATTTTATATATTTTTAGGGTAGTTAAAGATATGTCTGGGAATATATATATATATATATATATATATATATATATATATATATATATATATATATATATATATATATATATTATGACCATGTATACATAGAATTTCCGCAGGAAGTGTTTCCTTGGTAAAGTTAATTCTCCTTTTAATGAAAATAAAGAGCCAATCACATTTAGTTTATGAATATCAAATGCGTGAAAAAACAAAAAAGAAGACAGCGATAAACAACCACCTTAAATTCATGACATCGTTGTCAAAAGTTAAAGCCATTAGAAAGCTGTCATCCTCCGTCAATAAAAGTACTTATTTATTCTTGTGCGTCTTGTTTCACGCGTGCGTGAAATCTCTCTTCAGTTTCTTGGCTTTCTCTTATAATTAAAATTCCTTGACAATGAACATGTTTTTGCAAATTTCTCTCGCTTTAATGCCTCTATTTTCCCCACTCCATCGATTTTACGGAGGTGTCTGAATCCGTGATCATAACTGTGTTAATTAGCATCACGAGAGTTTGACAAGACCCATGTTTTTGTCAGTTTAAGTTGTATAAAAATAAATATTTTAAAGTCATTATGAAGTATTTTTAAGCTGTATGTTTAACTTTGTCTCAGCGTGTATTACCAGAGACAGGCAAGACAAGAATTTAAATGCATTAATTTGACTTTTTTAGAGATGTTAGCATTAATATCTTAATATTAGTTCTTGGGTATTATATAGGCTAATGTTTTTTAGGTGTATCATAATGGAAAAATAATACTTGCTAACTGAAGAAAATCATAATAAATTCTTGAAATCAATTGTTATAATAAACTTAAAGCAATAATTTTATTATGAGCGTAAAATAATCTATTAATCACTAATTTTAGATTAGATTATGCATTAGATTAAAAATTAACATATTAAAATATATATTTAATATAAATATATATAAAATAAATATATATAAATATATATAAAATATATATTTACATATTAAAATATATATTAGAAGTTCCAGAGAATTCTATATGCATCAAAGGATTAAACAAATTGGTAGTGGTGTGAATTATCATGTAGCAAATCAGTGCGAATTCTCACCGAAAAAAGGCATTTGAAACTTTAGTCAACTTTAGGAGGTAAGTAAAATCCTTCAGAATTAGATGCAATAATTAACTTTATTATCGCAGAATGTTACGTTATAACATATTTTTAACAAACATTTCCCCCAATTAGCAAAACATAAGTTTTGTCAACGTGTGAGAAGCTTATTAACTAGGCACACGTCGCTTGCGTACTCGCTGAATAACCATGGATTTTTTATCTGTCTGGGTAGTACGCTTTTAATCTTGGAAGAGCTTTTGGATATACTAGGAGATATGTATCACAACATATTTATAGTGCAACAAACGCTATGAATCATCTTAAAGTGGTATAGATTTTAACTAGTATATCGAAAAAAATAGCTTTTAAAACAATGTAGAATTTACTATTGTTTTGATATAATTTTCAAATGAGCTAGTATACTGTTTCAGAGAAGAATCTTTTATATTTATATATGATGCTTATCCTATATTAAAAAAATTACATTTTAACTCTAACATCTTTTCTTTATTTTGCAATAACACAAAAATAATGAATGTCAGTTCATATTACTTATTTTCGAGACTGGGGAACTTCGTGGAAAATATTGGTGAGTTTTTACTTGGGTAAATTTAAGCTACGTACTGCCGATTGTTCTACTATGTATTCAAAGAGAGGAAAGTTCTAAGATTGTGCGAATAAAATTAGACGTACAGTGTACAAGAGAAGAAAAGCATCTAAATATAAAAAACAGTTCCGTAACTGACTGACTGCCTGACAGATAACGCACAGACCAAACCAGTGGACCTAAAAGGGCTGAAATTTTGCATGGTGATTCTTCTTATAGTGTAGGGGTGCGCTAAGAAAAATTTTTGAAAAATTCTTCTAGATTTTTTGGAATTAAATTTTTAAGCTGTTCTTGTAACATTTTTTAAAGTTTGTATTTAAAATAACAATTTGAGGGTTAGAAAATTTATATCACGAGATAGATCATAAAAATTCCTTTAAAATGAAATTGTTTTCAAAATTTTATCTCCCTTTTCTGATTTTTGGTGAATTTTTAAAGATTAATTTTCAGAATTCAATTCATTAAATGCTGATCACGTGGTTTCTTTTCTTTTTGGGATACTTTAAATTAATTTTGCGTCACGTGCATAACAACGAAATAAATTGACAAAAAAAATATTGAAATGCAGTAAAAGGTCAAATTTAACCACTAAACTAATTGAGATGGAAATTTAAGAATTTAATTCAAATTAGTATGTTTTATGGATATTGAACATACAAATTAATTGCATACATTGACCTTTGTATTTAATTTGAATATTTTCTTCTACATTAGTTTGTCTATAAAAATATCCGTTAATTTTTATAAATATATATATATATATATATATATATATATATTGCATTAATTTCATGCATTGACCGTTGTACTTAATTTGAATGTACCCCCTACCGAAGCACGGGTATTCAGCTAGCAATTATATAAAGAACAACACGATAACCTTAACGTATTTTGAAGTACTGCTGTATAATAAATCAAAGAATCGAACGACCAAAGCTTTATACACAATAAGTGTGCGTTGTTACTTTAAGAGGATACTAGACAGGGACTTTGAATTAGATAGTAGTCAGATAAACTACGATTCAGATGAGCTTGGGTAAGCCCTTAGTTGGAAGAATTAGCGAAACTTGAAAGTTCTTGAAAGGGAAGGTCACGGTTTCGTTTAGTAAAGCAGACGCGGATTACCGCATTGGCCCGCTACGCTATGTTTAGGTCCTCTAAAAACTAATTTCTTAATATTTCCCATATGATTTCCTCCTAGGAATCTCTTTAGGTTATCATGGCTGTAAAGAGTCGGAATGTGAAAACAACAGAAACCTAAATTGTTAAGGGGCCACCCAGCTTGCGTGGACAAGCAAATTTACAGTCCCGACATTTTTATAACGCCAGATTTACGGTACCATAAAAAAAGTAGAAATTAAGTTGTCAACGGCCGTATATCTGAGGTCGGAGGTCGAACAGGTGGGGCCGTCTGATGGGAAGTTTTACCAGACATAATCGGCGCCAGAACTTATGTAATTGCGAAAGGCAAGAGGCAAGAATAACCTATGAGAGCTAATCTCATCCGCCCCCTCTATAAACAAGGGAGTGGAGAGCGAATAGGGACCGAGGAAGCGAGAACCAATGAGACGAGGATGGAGAAGAATATATACAAGATGATGAGACATTTGTAGAGAGAGCGCCATTAAAAAAAAAGATGATAATACAGTAAGCTGCCAACGGGCCGACGAGAGCCCTAACTTACGAAACTCAACAAAAAATAAGCTGCCACAGGGCTGAGAAGAGACCCACTGTATACTATTAGAAGAAAGACGCCGGTCCTACGCAACTACATAATACGTACGGATTGAACAGCGTTAGCTCCGGACGCGAAATCGAATAATCAGCGACGAGAAGTTGCAGAAGTAGCGATTGCCCATAGATGTCTACGTAGTGCCGAGGGAGAAGAGACGACACTACCATTAAGTTTAAGCCGATACCAGAGAGATACGCACCGTCGCTTAGCGAGTTGGACACCCAGACGACCACCCATCAGTGCTGATCGACTCGCATATCGGAAGAGAAGGCACCTATGCTGAGCAACATTGACCGCCCACCAATGCTGACAGACCCGCATAGTGTAAGAGAAGCTACCTGTGCTGAGTAACGTCCGAGGAGTCTTCATAAGTGATCTTCGACATAAAAGGACCCCGAACTCTTCAGTCCCAATAGAGTGAACTGGATTAATAGGACGATGATACACCGCGTCCCTACAGTGAACAAACTGTATCCACGAACGCTGTGAACACTGTGTGAACTTTGTGTACTACTATGGACCAGCGTTATCGGTGAATTCGATGTAGACGGCTGCGACAAATGGGTGAGCATTTTGTATTATATCAATTCACATACCGACTCTTTACATAATCGCCTCTAACCCGCCAGGGCCGGCGACATCGTATGATTTAAAATATAGTGATCGGATAAGACTATATATATATATATATATATATGTAAATTCCTAGCATTACTAATGTTTCAACGTTTGCTAAGTGTTACAAGTTTGAATGTATTTAAATATGTATAAATAAAGTGTATATATGTATATTCAGTATCATTCTTGAGAGTTGGGCCCATCTATTTAATTAATTAATTACCACCCTATTGGCGAACTTACAACCAGTGTACGAGATACGATTTCAGCCGTAGTTAATAACAACAGGTCACGACCCTGTGTTATTACAATGGCTAAAATGATGAGTCGAAGTTAGCTGATTAAATCATCAGTTGCAGCCAGCTTTTCGAAAGTGATCAATTTCTTTTTCACATTCCACATTATTAATGTTAGTAGTACATGCCCGTTTTCACCACTAAAGTATACAAAAATCTATAAAACCTATTAATTAAACAAGACGTATTTAAGAAATTTTCCTCTTAACTGCTCTGCTTCAAGATTTTTTTTCAAAACGACGATTCGATTACAAATCTTTTTTTTTCCTTACTTGGAAAATCTAAAAACTCAAAGCACGATAAATTCAGGGTGTCCATAATTAAAGTCCCACTTTCTAAAGGCTGCAAAAAAAGAACCACTTGTCAGAATGACTTCAAATTTGAACTGAATATACTGGAATAAGGGAGAAACGATCTGTACTTCCATGTATTTAAATTAAAATATTTATCAAACTATTAGTAAAGAGAGAGACTTGTTTTAAAAAATAATGTTTCATAAGTATCTTTCCTCCTTCTCAAAATGAATTTTTAAGCTTTATGGTAGAAGACATTTCAAACTTTTAAGTTACAACTTATTTTATAAAGTAAATACTTTAAAGATTATGTTAAGATTGATTTAGATTGAACATTTGTTTACGTAAAAAATCAATTGCCTCCGAGAAAAATATCCGATAAACTTTTGTTTTCCTGGACAGAGAAACTTTCGAGGTTTACTTATCAGGGAAAAATAATTGGAGGGAAGTAAGGGTGGGGGGGGCTTAAAATCCGTCAGCAGTTAAACCTTTTAGTATTCTTAACAAAACAACGTGCTCAAATTTCCCATTAAGTGTAATTTGTAGAAAAATAAATATTTTGCTTACTTTGTAATGCAATTTCATTTTATATTTGAATAAAAATTATTTCGTATGGTATTTTTGCAAAATACATTATAGGTACATCAATCAATTATCCAAGTAAAATTCTTTTAAATTTATCTTGTTGTTAGTGAGTCGCCATTTTTTAAAATTATTAAAAGTGTACCGTGACAGTTTGGTTTGGAGCGCTGTGGTCAACATTTTGCCACACGAGGGCTAAATAGACCGGTACCGTGACGGAAAAAAGGTTGATAATCACTGCTCTAAGTAATGAATGTATCAACAGGAAAACCAACGTAAATAAAGCACAAATAGCAATAAGATGCAATTATTTTGCATACGGCCGTTTCGAAGCTACAAAGGAGCTTCTTCATCAGTGCAACGAACTTAGTGGCAGCTCAAAAAGCCCAAGACTAAGCTGGCTTAGTCTTCGCCAACTCTCTTTCGCCAACGACTAAGCTGGCGAAAGCAAATAGTGATCTGAAACAACCCTCTGAAATAAATGGTCTTGTTGCGTACATTGTTTTTTACATGTTCATCAAACACAAATGTTAAAAAAGGCTAAGAACTGCTGAGTTATTCAAAAACTGCGGCACGTACAATTAGTTGTAACTAGGGGATACGCAATAGATTTACGAAATAGATCCGAATAAATGCGAAATTTGCCGACATGAGCGAATAAATTCGGAAATTATTTATTTATTACTTTCGGCGAAAGCGTGGTGATAAACGGCTTTTTAAGTGAAAATATGAAAAAAAATTTAATAATTTATTAACATAATTTTTTATCTAAGACCATCCACTGTCTTTAACTAATAGATCTCACTCTGGAAATTTGCTTATTACTCATTGCTAAAGACTTAAGTAAGAGAATGTGGAGACCACTACAATGTCAGCTTTTAACCAAGAATTTTGATACTTGCCTAACCAAGTAAGTCAAATTGTGATTTTTTTTAAATAAATGCGCGTTTTTTTTAAATAAATAAATAAATAAATGCGAAATTTTATATATAGTAATTTTTTTGCGAAATTTTTGTACCCCTAGTTTTAACTCTTGAGACAAGTTGTCGCTTAAATATAGGGAAACTACATTATTTCACTATTTTTATTTAATTCATCATTTTTCCCTGAAATGCCTTAAGAAACAAAAGAAAGTCTTATGTTTCTGATATAACATAATTTACAGGGTGTTTAAAATAGGTAAGCAACATACCAACATAATATACAATCCCTTGCAAAAAATGTGGGGATCATTAGTAAAATTAGTAAAACAGGCTAATTTTTCGCCATTTAATGCTGCCGTAACTTATCACCAAATGGCAGCATTAATTGGTGGGAATAATTACATCATTTTGAATGGACTTAATCGATGGCTCAGAATAAGCTCTTTGGGTGTTTAGGCTGGAAGAATTCAGCTATGCAACTGTAAGTTCAAAACTTTTACGTTCAGCACGAAAATAAATGTTCCAAAAAGTAGAATGTTCTATACGTGGCTAACGTATTTTGTGGAAGCAGGCTTATCTGTTCGTCATCCAAGGTGAACGAGAAGGACAATTATTTCCTATACGGTTGTGAAAGAAATACAGCAAAGTTCCGTTTCCGACAGAAGCTATGGATATTTAATCGGTTGTGCGTTCCTTCGAATTCCATTTTTCCAACCGACTTGAACGAATTGCGTTCAGTAATGATAGCCACCTCTGTTGAAGTTACGCATGATATGCTCTGTGACGTATGACAAGAAATTTATTATAAATGAAAGGTCAACAAGATAACCGAAGGCAATCATATCAAACTTAGTTACAATGATGAAAATAAACTTAGTGTGTTATAAATCACATTTCCATGATAACAAAAATTGTAAATTTATCGCTTTTGCGTTTCATAATGATTCAACATTATAAGTTCCTTTTAAAAAATCCTATTCTAAAATACACACGCATATGCATATCTAAAAAAACCAACCATTTAAATAGTCTGGTTTATTCTTTTTGTGCAGGGGTTAGTAGTCAGCAAAAACAATTTTCATTGATATCCAACAAAATATTGTTTTTCTAATAACCGACATATTAACCCATTAACGCATTTGACCGTGTCTAACACGGGCGAAAGTTACCGGCAAATTTGCATATGCCCGTGTCTCACACGGGCGCTCTTGTATCTCGCGTTATTTAATTTCTAATGCCCGTCTGAGATCCGTTCTAGCAAAAATAGATAGGCTAGATTATAATTAAACTTATTTACCATAGATGGCACCTCTATGCAGCATTTTTCTTGTGTAAACCACGTGGTGCATTTTGATGATTAGCTATAAGTTTGTTAGGAATTATTTGTTATAAAGCAGTTGTTTGTGGAAAAGGTAATATATCCATTTTTATTACGTTAAATATCATAAAAGTAAACAGTTTTCCATAAATTAATTTTTACTAAGTGTTTTTGTAACTTGTTTAGAAAACGTTATCTCATAATGACCGACTCTGGTGATTTTGAATATGCCAAAATTGGCATATTTAAAAAAAAACTGTCTGATAAGTATCAGACAGTTTCAGCGATGAAAGTGATGATCTCTTGAGTGATGGAAGTGAATCTGAAGATAATGACGACGAATTTTGGCTGTAGCAAAAAAATTGGTATCAAATTAGTACAAATCAACCAAATGTTGCACCACCGAGATTTCGATTTGTAGCAAACCCTGGCTGTTCTTTTACTTTGACAGACTGTTATGATTTGACCCACCCCCCACCCCCCGCACTCTAGTCATCCCTCACAACCGAAATTGCAAATAATAACTTACACTATACCTATATATATTCATTTTCTGCCAAAAAAAAACTCGATAATTTTTTACCAGTTTTTCCGAAAAAAACTCGTGCTTTAAGGGGTTAAAATAACCATAAGGTTTTGCAATAATATTAAAAAATACAGAAAGTGGGTGGTTCGGACAGTTTTCCTTTAATAGAAAAAAAAGACATTTATTAAGTCGAACTCAGTTCTCAGAATCTAGACATTTATTTTAAGAGGAATGATTATTTTCCAGGAATTTTCATCTGAAGGAATGAGAATCCATTTAAATTAAATTGAACAACAAAATCAGTTTTCCATTAGAAAATGCAAATTTCTGCAGTTAGTGGTAAAAAATAATTTAATACCAGCTCTTAAAACTAAAGAGAGAAAAACTCGAGGGGAAAAAACAAATTTAAATTCATCTATTTTCTTTTCAGCAATCACGCTGATTAGCCATTTATAATATGATTTCTTTATTTCAGGATTCATATGGAATTTCATTATCTTATTTATAGATCTCGAATAATACACCTGTAAAAATAATGACCCTACTCCACATTCACACACACAAGGGAGCATTTTTTTTCTGCAGAGGAAACCTACGCAAGTAATAGGCAAGAAACGCTGAAGTATGGATTTACTTTCAAAGGGAGGTTATTGTTGTGTAGCATTGTAGGTTATTATTGTGTTGTTGTGAAAACTAAGCCAAAGGTTAGTTTTCGACTTTTTTGAGCTGCCACTAAGTTCTTTGCACTGATGAAGAAGCTCCTTTGCAGCTTCGAAACGGCCGTATGCAAAATTGCACCTTACTGCTATTTGTGCTTTATTTACGTTGGATTTCCTGTTTATTCCTCAATTACTGTCCCAATAGCGCAGCCACCACCTGCCATCTATATCACTATCCAACTTTATTAATTCCATTTACAATCAAATTCACAGTTGTCCTATACCACCTGTATAGGCTAACAAAAGACAATAGGACAGCTTAATCATATTAAAACATATACAAGCAAATCAGCAATAAACATAAGGTCTATACGGCTAGTACAGACAACCTAAAAGCGACAAGCATACTTAATAATTTTAACAGCTAATTATAATCATTTAGTTACGCTTTACTCGTTTAGTTCTTGCTTTACTTGATAAATCCATTAACGTTGATAAAGTTAATGCTTCACGATAGGAAGGTCCTCTCGAAAAAATTTCTAAAAAAGGTCCTGTGCTTTTTTCTTAAATCTGAATAAACGGGAGAAATTTTCTGGTTTCTTCAGGGATTTTACTAAAAGTTCAATTAATCAATCCGTTTCTGACTTCACTTGGTACTACGCCCTCCCTATGGGTTCATAAACAAAATTTGCATCGTTGGCCAATCATTTCTGAATCTGGTAATCACCTACTTTTTTAACATCTATATTTTCATTACACCAACACTATCAATGACTCGTCTGAATTTGTTAATAATATCTATAATATCTATATTTGTAAGTTCTCTATGATGGAAGAGGATTTTATTACCTTCAAGAATACCTAATTTTAACTTGATATACATTTGCACCTTTTTCCCTACAAATTAAGACCAGACGATGTTCATTATTTTCTGTGTAGAAAATACAGTAGGTGTCTCTGTACTCTCATACAGCATGAAATTTTTTGGCTACTTTATTATAGGCGTTAACTATAGGTCAACTCACCTTATTTCCAATGCGTAGGCAAACCCGGTCTATAGATGCCTTAGCCGGGATTAAAACCTGGGTCTACTCGATGATTTCTAGCTAAAACTCATGCGACTGAATACCATATTTGTGCTTTAAATCTATTAGTCTTTCCATCTTAGATCACTTATGCTCTCCTGGTAATACTACATGAAGAGAATTAATTAGTCAGTATCTTACACAGCATTCACACAATTCATAGAATTTATTGCAAGACAGAACGCTTTAGTACACTTTTCATTGAAAATCAGCTATTTATATTTCAAATATTAATAACGCTATGAGTAATGATTTTATCAAAGAGAATTTATTTAACCATTTTCCGGGAACTAGCGTTCTATTCTCTGAATAGAGGGAAAATAATCCTATTTCCAGTTATTTCAGAGATAAATTAAACTGATCTGCATTTTTTCAACTTTTTTCTGTTGTTTTGAAATGAATATGTGTATCTGAATGTATTTTTTGCGCATATTCCGAAAATGACCTTCAAAATTCCGTATCACGTCAAGTTTTGTCATAAATGATGGAAATGGGGAAAAATTTTTAAAAAGTTATTTTTTAATGACATTGCTATATGGCAACGTTTGTAACGTGTGAAAATGCTCTATGCAGGGGCGGAATGATTGTTTAAGGAACAGATAAACATCAATACATATTCAAAAGCAAACATTCCTAACATTGACCCCTGGGCTCCCCTTTAAACTTCCTTTTTTTGCATTGTCTTCGGTGTGCGTCCGTACAGTCTCTGTTCAACATCAAACAATAGTTGGCCATCATATGTACAGTCCACTTTCCTTGGTATCTCTTTTTCATCACTTTAATATCCTGATGGAAGCGCTCGCCATGTTCTTCGGATAAATCACTAAGATTGTTAGGAAAGTAATTGAGATGAGCACAAAGAAAGTTAACTTTGACACTCATTTTGCAACCAAGCAGTTTATAAGATTCCAGCAGCTCCTCAACTAAAGTAGTGTAATTTTAAGCCTTCGTGTTCCCCAAAAAGTTGTGTACCACATTTCTGAATGCAGACATGCTCGCAATTCGCACTCACGCATGGTTTTCTCGAATTTGTTGTTTGCCATTAATTTTCATATTTGAGGGCATACAAAAATGCCAGCTTTAATTTTTTCTGTCGTGATTGATGCAAACTTACAACAGATACTGAAAGCATTTACTGTCCCTGCTTAAAGCTGTCACTAATTGCTCAATTAAGAAAAGTTTGATGTGTAAAGGTGGCAACAGTATTTTCGAGGGATCAACCAGTGGAACTGAAACAATATTTTTTTCGCCAGGTGTGAATGTCACTGCTGCCTAACCCAATGTTCCGTCCTTGCTCTGGAGTCCCATTTACACAAAAGCAAGGAAATTTTGTGTAGCCGAGCAATATTATAATCACCTTGAAATCCTCGCACAAAGACCAGTTATGAAATTTGTACTGCACACTTTCCAGCAGTAATTTAAGGTTCTTGTATGTTTCTTTCAAAGTCACAGAATGTGCTACTGGAATGGATGGATGGGTGTTAGTATTGTGTAATAAAACACCTTTTAAACTGAATTTGCTTACATCTATGAACAACCTCCACTGTCCTGGATTGTAACTGATGTTGAAGTATTTCATGACTGCCAGAATGTCTTGACATTATACCAAACCACCTTCCTCAGCAAAAAACGGAACCGATTCTGCTTCTCGGTGTCTGTACCAGGGGAATCTCGAATTGGGGTACAGTAAATTCTTTTCATGAAGTCTTGATCCTAAAAGGTCTGCTGCGTCTTTAGGTAAATTCAGATAGCGAACCAAATCATTCAGTTCATGCTGTGTAAATGGCACTGGGGTTTCGTCCTCCATGATGTCCGGTTTATACATCTCCTCACTTGTAACATCGTCTGAACCGGTGTCTGTTGGGGGCTTGATATTGGACGGGGATGGCACAGGGATGGATTCACTATGGGGCACTGGTCTTATGGCAGATAGGATATTGGGATACACAATGTTACGCTTACTGGTTCTGGTTTGGCCCCGATATTCACTATGCAGAAGTAGCAATCGTCACTATGATTTTTTAGTGTACCACGTACCACGTGTACACTATACCAGTGTACCATGATCTGCCTCGAATGGTGCCACATGTGACCAATAGCAAGAAGGGAGCGCTGGCAGGAGGTATGAGTCATACTGCCGTGCCAACATAAATTCTCTCACGTTTCGCCTTTGTGAGTGGCGCAGATCGTGACGTCATACAGGTGAAACAGTTGCATTTCCATTATCAGCTAGATATTGATGTTTATATATTCCTTAAACAATCATTCCGCCCATCCAGAGAACATTTTCATGCGTTACGAGCGTTGCCCTATAACAATGTCATTACAAAATGCCGTTTTTTTATTTTCACATTTCCGTCATTTGTGAAAAAACGTGACGTGATACGAATTTTGAAGGTAATTTTCGGAATCTGCACAAAAAATCCATTCAGATACACCTATTCATTTCAAACCAACAAAACCTTGCATATTAGTGTTATTGAAGATAAATTTTGATTACCCTATAGTTACCATCATAGGTTGAGAAAATGACTTTCAAATCATAAAATATCGCAGTAATTTAACTTAGGAGAAGGCAACTGAAATGCTTTCTTTAAATCTTAAACACAAACACTTAGGATGGATAACCGTAAGTTGAGGTTTTTTAAAAATCTGCGAACAAACATTAAGTTTTTTTTTAACTTCTGAAAATAAAAATGTTTTCCAGTCACGATGAACCTTGGAAATTTGTTTGTTACAAAAAAGTTTTAGAATATTGTCAGTAAAACCTTCAGTTCTTTAAAAACTTGGAAAGATACATATAATGTTTAGAGTCTAGTACTTTCATGCCAATGCAATGGTTAAATCCCTTTCGTGAGTTTGATGAAGCCGGCATAATTCCTTTGCATCCCCCATTCCTAAAAACTATTTCTTCAATCCTGGTAATTCTCAAAATGTATTTTCTTAACCATATAAACCATATTACATTCTTTTCAAATGCATTAAATGGGACATGTAATCTCATGAGCTGCAATGATCTTGCATTCACATAGATCTTTTTTTTTCTGCACCCCAAACTAAGCTTCTTGGACCAGAAAAATAAGAGTAAATTACCCTGAAGGTCATCTGTAACACTAGTCAACAAAATTTAACTTTTTTTCTGTAACATTGATGAAAACAGTTCATCTTTATGTTTTCAAGGGTGCTGAACACGGAAATGATAATGAAAATGCAAGTTTAGCTCTCGTTTTTTAGTTATTGAAGCTTTTCAGAATTGCTCTTAAAAGCCTATGCATGTATTTACCTTGTAATTATCCCCCGGAGGAAGGTCACTGATGGTCCAATCGCTTTGCCTGCCTTTTGAATTATGTTGGTGGTGATTCCCTGATGAGCGTCCAGCAGTAATCTGCTAACACTGATTGACTCCACTTTCCCTGGTACCTTTCTTCCATGCACGAAATTTCTTGGTGGAAGCGTTCGCCATGTTCGTCGCTAACAGCTCGACAGTTTTCGAGGAAGAAGTCCAAGTGTGAATGTAAGAAGTGTAACTTTAATGACAGGTTACACCCCAGTCTATGGTAGCACTGCAGAAGATTTTCTACAAGATCCTTATAGTTTTCTGCCTTATGCTCTCCAAGGAAGTTTTTGCACACTTGAACAAAGGAATCCCAGGCAAACTTCTCATCACCTTTGAGAATATTATTGAAATGTTCATCCTTAAACAGTTTGCGTATCTGGGGACCAACGAAAAACCCCTCTTTAATTTTGGCTTCACTGAGACGTGGAAATTTTGTAGACAAATACAAAAATGCTTCCCCAGTCTTATCCATCGCTTTTACGAAGTTTTTCATAAAGCCCAGTTTTACATGAAGAGCAGGGAGTATAATTTTGCTTGATTCGACGAGTGGTTCATATAAAACATTGTGTGTTCCAGGTTTAACTGATTGACGCACAGGCCAATCCTTCTGTCTGTAGTGATGTGCACTTGCACGGCTGTCCCATAAACACAAATAGCAACAGAATTTGGTATAACCTTGTTGCAGACCAAGTAATATGGCAATGACTTTCAGATCACCGAAAATTTGCCACTTAAACTTGTCATGGTTTACTGTGCATAAAAGCTGCTTCATGTTCTCGTACGTTTCTTTCATGTAAGCTGCGTAACCAATCGGAGCAGATGGAAACAAATTTGCATTATGCAGAAGGACAGCTTTTAGACTTAACTTTGATTAATCGATAAAAAGTCTCCATTCATCAATTTTGCAGTCAATTTTCATAGCTGCCATGAGACCGTCTATGTTACTACAAAATACCAAATTATTTTCACTATTGAAAAACTGAAGGAAGGGAGTATGACGGTCACGGAACGCAGTCACATTTACCGTCTGCTCAAGACAATTCCACTGCTGCAGTCTAGACGCCAACAGTTCGGCTTTAACTTTAGGTAATTGTAGGTCTCTTACTAGATCATTCAACTCACATTGTGTGATTTTATGTTGCTGTGTTGACTCCTCGTTGCTCCAGAAATCAGGATCTTTCGGTGTACTCTGTTTTGAAGTTGTGGAAATAGCACCAGAATCACTATCGTTGTCGTCACTTACTGTATAAGACTCAGGTGGGATTGGAACAGGCAGTCCGACTCCGTGAGGCACTGGTCGCATAGCCGACGTTATTTTAGGATATGTCAAGGATATCCTTTTCTTCTTTGAAATACCACGTGTGACTGGAGTTGTCATACAAAAATAACAGTCATTTACGTGGTTTGATGGCTCTCTCCAGATCATGAGCCATCTTAATCATCTGTAGGCCTTCTTAATCATTGGCGTTATTGTTCGCTTTTGTGATTTTAACGTCACCTGTCCACAAATATAGCAAAAATTATCAGCAGAGTTTACACATTTGCGAGACATTTTGAATCACACACACGAATTTAAACTGAAATGAATCACTATTATGGCACTGTTGTATCATGTTTTTACATGCAAAGAACGCAACCGGTACGAACGGAAACTGGACTGAAACTGCGCCTCAACGCATGAAGGTCATCTGCCACCACACGCTTCACCACTCCATTCCCCTCCCCACTTAGGCTATAATAGACTACACTCAACAATACACCCAGAATGTTTTTGAAAGTTGATAACGTCATGTTTTTTACCATCCGCGGAATTTCGAAGGCAATATTGGGAAGGCACAAAGGAAATGCTTATCATTAACTGATATGCCCCCCCCCCCTCATATATCGAAAACTAGAGCTAATCGAGGATTTTCATGGTCGTTTTCATGATCAGCGTGGTCGATTTAGTACAGAACAACTTACCTTGTTCTTGTTACATTTTCACTGTTGACTAGTTTAATTGAACCGCTCGCTTTTCAAATCGGTTAAGCCCATAAAACAAAAAGTGGAGAAAAGTGAGAAAATAATATACATTGTTTTTAAAAATTCCTATGAAAATTTAAATTTAAAAAAACTTGTTTAACGGTCAGGCGGAGAGTTCTTTGATGATGGGATCCAAAAGCTGGTGACACGACTTGACAAATGTTTAAATATTAATGGTGACTATGTTGAAAAGTGAAAAATTTTCATATTTTAGTTTGTGATAAAATTTACATTCATAACTAAAGTTTCTCTTACTGCATTACAAAACGGTTCTTACTTTAAAATTTACCCTCGTATATATATATATATATATATATATATATATATATATATATACACTGAATTAGGGATAGCAAAGCCTATGCAAATTGTGTAGCGCTGCACATCATGTATGCGCAAGTGAGGGCGTTGTGGTAACTGCATATATAGCGCGTACTGTGGTTGTTCTGAATTAGTTGTTGGAATTGCCAGTATGGGTAAACTGCCTGATTTAGACGCCTTCGATCGCGGACAAATCGTAGGTGCGCGACGCATAGGCCATTCAATTTCCGAAATCGCCAGACAGCTAGGATTTTCAAGGTCGACAGTGTCAAGAGTATACCAAGAATACATGGATGGTGGAAAAAAACTAGCGATCGGGCAAACTGCAAAGAACAATTAGCCTTGACAGTGCGTGGTGAGAGACGGCTCAGGCGTATTGTACGTAGCCAGCGAAGCCAAACATTAGCTCAAATTACCACCCAGTTTAATGACGGTGCCAGTCGTACAGTCAGTAAACGGACTGTGCAACGCTCGCTTCACCGTATGGGTTTCGGGAGCCGTCGACCTACGAGAGTACCATTGCTCTATACTCGCCATCGGGCTGCACGTCTTGCCTGGGCAAGAGAGCACAGAGACTGGAGTGTAGAGGACTGGAAACGAGTAGCATCGAGTGATGAGTGTCGATTCCGACTACTTAACGCTGACGGGAGGCTGAGAATATGGCGTCAGGCTCATGAAGCCATGGATCCTGCATGCCTGGCTGGAACTGTACAAGGGCATGGTGGCTCAATCATGGTCTGGGGTGTTTTTTCGTGGCACAGTTTGGGATCTTTGGTGCGTGTACCAACCTCCCTCAATGCAATTCGGTACGTAGAGTTGCTGGGTGATCACCTCCATCCGTTTATGCTGTTCTGTTATCCTCACGGTAATGGAGTTTTCCAGCAAGACAACTGTACCTCTCACAAGTCCCGGTTGGCTACTGGCTGGTTGGATGAGTATTCCTCTGAATTCTCTGTCGTGAATTGGCCACCTAGAAGCCCAGACTTAAATCTTATTGAGCTTCTTTGGGATGTTTTGGAACAAGGCGTGAAAGGCCATCACACAGCACCAAAGAACCTTACTGAATTATGGACAGCTTTAGCCAATATTTGGCAAGCCATTCCCGTGGAACGTTTCCAGAAACTTGTTGAATCTATGCCTCGTCGTGTGGCAGCCGTTATCAAGGCCAGAGGAGGCCCAACTCGTTACTAGGTAGGTATCCCTAATTCAGCGGCACTTCAGTGTATATATACAGTGCCGTAACTAGCCATTTGAGTGCCCTGGGCAAGAATTTGTATTTGGGCCCCTTAATTAATTACGCTTGAGGAAATAATAAATCAAATACAGATAAAATCTTACAAGTAAAGACGCAAATCATAAATCGGAAGGATGAAGAAGATTTTATCTCCATCTACAAAAATAGCCAAACCCTTAAATCTTTTGTCCTCTTCTCCATCGAAAGATTCTTGCTGAATTATCTTCATTAATTTCAACTCTGCTTTTTGAAATTCTGAAAAAGTGAGGTCTCCTTGAGTCTTTTTTACTTTTCTACACAAACAATTATTTCTGAATCTTAATATCCAACCTACTAAACGTATTATTTGTTGGTATTTGGAGAAATAAGAATATATCCTATCGCATTGGATAATATTTTCAGTGTTAGTCATCGATTTTGTCGATTTTAACTTTTCCTTTAGTATCTCTTCTTCATTAATGTCTTCACTTAAAATGTCTCCATGATGCCAAAATTCAGGAGGTTCAGTCAACCATTGTGGACCATTGCTGTACAGCCTCTTGATGGTAAGTCTGCGGGATTCAATTCACTAGATACATGATTCCATGATAAAGGAGAAGTTAGTTTTCTTATCTCTTGTATTCTATTTCGGACAAATATTGACCAATTTTCGTCTCGATGTATCCATGCTAGTACAGTAGTTGAATCGCTCCAGTAGAAGCATTTTACTTCTTTCCAGTTTAATGCTTCCACAACGGAATTTGTTAATCTTGCTCCCACCAACGCAGCTAAAAGTTCCATACGTGGTATTGTACCACCTCTTAGGGGAGCTATTCTGGATTTAGCAGCTAGAACAGACAGTCTAACTGAACCTTCTTCTAATCTCAAAAATACTACAGCAGCATATGCGTCTTTGCTGGCATCGCAAAAGATGTGAATTGTGCAATGTTTCAAATTTTCTTCTGTAACATGTATCCATCTAGAGATATTGATTTCTTCTAGGTTCTTTAGTTCCTTAAACAACTGTAAGAACTTTTTTCTCAGATTACCAGTGATTTCCATATCCCAACCTATATCCATCTTCCAAGCCTTCTGAAACATTGACTTGGGGCAAAGCATAACTGGGGTGGTATATACAATGATATCAAACACTTTATGAGCCACTGACAGTATAACTCGCTTTGTTATTTTCTCAAGGCTTAATTCATTCATCCAGTTCATATTAACTTTCAGAGAATCCTGCTGACGATTGCATTTCAAGCCTAACACAGGGGTTTCCCAATCATTTTCAGCTTTGCATCCTCCTGTGTATTCCCAGTCTCTCAGATAAAAACCTCCTTGTGACATTAATTGACTGGATTTGGAAATAAAATTGTTTAGATTCTTGTAACTGTCAAAACTATCTAGAACATTGTCAACATAGAAGCTTTATTGTAGTATCTTCCTAAATTCACAGTCAAAACCTTTGCTAACTTCAATATGGTATTCTATCACTGAAGCGAGTAGAAAAGGGCTGCTCTTAATTCCAAAAACAACTCTTGCATGGCGAAATACTCTAAGTTTCTTTTCTACTAAATTCTTCCACCAAAGAAAACGTAGGTAGTTTCTATCCTCTTTAGAAACGCTTATCTGCAAAAAGGCTTTTCTAATATCTGCGGTGACGCCAAATTTCTTTTCCCTGAATCGTACCAGAATGTCCGGAATGAGTTCAATAAGATTTGGCCCACATTGTAAGCACTGGTTTAAAGAGGGGTAGTTTTGTAAACTTGCTGATGCATCAAAAACTGGTCGAATGGGTGTTGTGCTACTACTTTCTTTTATTACAGGTCGATGAGGTAAGTAATTCCCATACAAAGTTACTTCATTAGGAGGAACTTCCTCAATGATTCCTTCATCAAGCCATTCCCGAAAAACTTTATCATATTTGTCATATAAGTTGAGAGACAAGAGCTTTTCAACTGTCACTTCAAGCCTTTTCTTGGCGAGTCTGAAGTTGTCAGGTAGGAAAGAACTATCATCAGACCATGGTAAACAAACTTCGTAACGTTTATCCTCATTGATAGTCACTGTTTCTCTAAAGTGTTCTTTAGTTTTTAGATCTTGCTGAAGTTTCGACATTTTCTCCATGGGATCTTTGATTCCAATAACATCTAGTTTCCAGAGGTCAGCAATTTCAGCCTCCTTTACAAACAATGATGTTACAGATATAGCTAAGTTTACCCTCTCTGTGTTTGTTTGTGGGACTTTGCCCATTAATGTTCATCCGAGATGGGTTTCTACTGCAACTAAACCCGATGACAATATTTTTCTTCTGCCTGTCAGAAGTCTACCTATAATATCTGCTCCAATTAGGACTTGTATAGATGCACAAAAGGCGTTTGTATCGGTTAAAACAACACCCAAATCTTTTAACTCATCCAACCAAGGTCCGTCATTTACAGGTAGTACGCTTTCACATATAACAGTCTGATCCAATACTTCAAAATTGCAGGAGAAGTTCCCATTTAATTGTTTCAACTTTATTTTATAGCAGTTATGTTTATATTCCTTGGTAGAAACACCGCCAAACAAGGAGTGTATAATAGTCTATTGGCGACTAATGGGATACTTCATCTCCTCCGCAATATTCTTCAAAATGTATGACCTTTGTGAACCAGTATCACACAGCACGCGAACTGTTTTCTCTTTATCACCGTAAAGAAGCTTTGCTTTAAAAGTTTGAAGAAATACCTTCTGCTTTGAACTTAAATTTGACAAGTTCACATCATTTCCTGGAGAATTTTCTTCCTCTTCTTCCTTCTGGCTTGTCTTGTTGAAAGTGTGAAGTTGATCACACATTAAAGGAACATGTTTTTTTGCTACAAATCAGACATTTTAAAAATATTCGACATTTTCTAACTGAATTGCCAGGAAGAAGGCATGCGAAACAACAGTTCTTGTTCCTTACTATCTTCTGTTTTTCTTCCAGCGTCATATTTTGAGCATTGAAACAATCAGGGCTAGCATGCTTGCCATCACAAAATATTCATCTGGTTTTCTTTGTTTCAGGTACCCCAGTGGAAGTCAGTAACATGGATACAGTTGGAACTTTGCCCCTTTGAGATTCTAAGTTATACTTCTTTTTCCTGTACATCTTCCTATCTTCACTTTTTGTTAAACCAAAACCAGGCATAGCCAAGGATATCCTCTCTTCTCCTTCTACCTCTCCCTTGAGGAATAACATCAAACTGTCCAAGCGTTGCTTTGGATCTTTTGCAGAACTTGAGGCAGGACTTCTATTCCAAGCTTTTAGAAATTCTTCATCAAAGCATGATTCTACCATAGGATAGAGAATGGAGGCGCATTTATCTGTTGTTACTCCCAATGTTTCGAGAGCTCTTAAATATGAATCAAGCTTATTATAGAAGGATGTTGGCGATAATTTTTGGTTAGATTGAACGGATATTATTAATTTTAACAACTCTCGTACATAAACTTCCACCAAAATATCTTCTCTTCCAACCCGGGTTTTAAAGCTATCTACAGCTTTTGATTAATTTTCCCCTGTCGGTGGAAAACTTTCCACGACCTCTCTTGCTCTGGAACCGATGACAGTGGCTTGCACTAAGTATTGAAATTTATTTTCAGGAGCAATATCATCATCTTTGTCAATATGTTCAAACTGGCTCCAGAAAGGAAGCCAGTCTTTCAAATCATCGCCAAACTGTCTGAATTGTAATTTAGGCAAAGTGAACTTTTTCTTTGAGTTACTAGTTTCTGGAATTTGCTGATAAACCACACTTGCGTTTTGAGTTTGTACTTGAATTCTAGCCAACTCCAATTGATTATTCAATTTCACCTTTTCTAATTCCAATTTATGTTCTTGCTTCTTATTTAGTTTTATCAACTCTAATTCCTGTTCTTGCTTTTTATTCAGTTTTATCAACTCCAATTCCTGTTCTTGTTCTTGAGTTTTGATTCTTTCCGCTACAGTATTTTCCAAAACTCCTTGAACAAAGTCTGGATCACATTTGTACTCGCTACTATTTAAAACTAGAAGGTAACCCGTCATTTTGACGTCATAATACTAATAATGACGTCATAATGGAAAAAGTATATGAAAGTTAAAAAATATCCCGAATTATCTAACAATATCGCATTTAATCCACACCTTGTAAAAGCAAACCCTTTCATTATTTTTTATTTATTTAGTTTTTCATGCGATTGGAGTAGTAGACTGCCATCCAGTTTTTTACAGCTCACTTACCGATATGAATACTTGAGCTATTTGATTCATTCACATTCAAGTTTGTTTACTTTCAGAATTCATCGCAAAAGTAAACAAATTTTTAAAAACTGTTAAATATACAGCTAAAAACATCCAATTTTTTTTAGTTCTGAATGCTTTATAGAAAATAGGCTGAACAAATGTGATTTGATGGAGAAGGTATTAGATTTTAGGTAAGAAAAAATTCTGATCCACATCTGAAATTGAAATTAAACCTAACCAGCTGTTTGTTTACTGAGGGCTTCAATTGAAAGATGAGTACAGCCCGGAAGTGTTATACAGAGACAACGGCTATTATATATATAACTAGAAGGTAACCCGTCATTTTCACGTCATAATGGAAAATGTGTATGAAAGTTAAAAAATATCCCGAATTATCTAACAATATTGCATTTAATCCACACATTGTAAAAGCAAACCCTTTCATTATTTTTTATTTATTTAGTTTTTCATGCGATTGGAGTAGTAGACTGCCATCCAATTTTTTACAGCTCACTACGCGATATGAATACTTGAGCTACTTGATTCATTCACATTCAAGTTTGTTTACTTTCAGAATTCATCGCAAAAGTAAACAGATTTTTAAAAACTGTTAAATATAGAGCTAAAAGCATCCAATTTTATTTAGTTCTGAATGTTTTATAGAAAAATAGGCTGAACAAACGTGATTTGATGGAGAAGATATTAGTTTTTAGGTAAGAAAAAATTCTGATCCACATCTGAAATTGAAATTAAGCCTAACCGGCTGTTTGTTTACTGAGGGCTTCAATTGAAAGATGAGTACAGCCCGGAATTGTTATACAGAGACAACGGCTATTATATATATAACTAGCTGAGTGGCAACCCGATGTGTTGCATTTTCGATTTAAAATGAAATAGTTTTATTTCTTAAAGATTAAAAGCTGTTTAATCACTGTTAAAAATACATTAAAATTTTTTTAAGGGGGTCCGGGGCACATTTTGAAATTTTTTTTATTTATTGAGTTAAAATTTTGAAATTTTTTGTGAAGGTTAACTATATAATTTGTAAACAAAATCACATCATAAAACTTCTCATAAAGTTTTTAAAAAATTTTAAAATTTAAAAATTTTAAAAAAAGTGGGGTAATTTAAAATCCTTATAACTCAAAATATTATTTGTCTAATTTCAAAATTTTTTCATTTAATTAAACATAAATATATAAACTTTAATTGTGATTCAGCATTTTCAAAAATATTAATTTTTAAAAAATTAAAAATATTTATATTAAAAATTTCAAAAAAAATGATGTAACTTATTTTTAAAAAATCATATTTTCAAAAGTAAATATTGTTTTCAAATTTTCTGAATCAGAATTAAAGTAAAATAGTTGAAAAAGACATGTTCCAGGTTTGAACCATTTATCTTTAACGGTTCTTGACTTATAACAATTTAAAAACGAGAAATGGGGAAAAAACCCATCATGCAGAAAAACGCACTTACAGGTTTAAACAACGATTGGCTACTATTAGAATGTTGCAAAAAAAAATAATAATTTCTCCTGTTCTAATTAAGATAGAAACATTATTTAAACGTAATTTTAAGCGTAAAAGAACACAGAAATTTTTAATGCAATAAAATTTTTTTCGAAAATTCGAACAATTTTGTGCCCTGGACCCCCTTAAATGAAATAATTATTTAAAATTCTCTTTTTCAAATTTCGGTTTCTGACTTTTGAAATAATTCTTTCAAACTTCAATTTTCAAATTTTGCTTTTTAAACAAAAAATTTCATTCAATAAGAAAAAATTCTAAATCTTTTAACTCCTCATATCCTAAAATTAAAATTAGTTGGAACAGCTCTCTCAGACGCACCGCCCTTGGCGACAAATTGCCAAAAAAATTTTTGACGCCAACTTGACGAAAATTTGGCGTCAAAAGTTTTTAGCGCCAACCTCACAAATAATTGGCCTAATAAACTGTCCAGTACCTATATAAATACCCAATAAGGGAGGGCGGATTGGGGCCTCTGACTTTGTGAAGAAAAGTCATAAAAAAATAAGCTCCTGATGTACGCATATTTCTTATAGAATCAGCCGGAAAATTGTTACACTTTTTTGGCATTAGTTTCTATATATATTTTTGCATGTTTCTCTGTCTCTATCCCTCTATCTATCTATCTATCTATCCATATATATATATATACATATGCATATACAATTGTCAATTTGCTACACGAAAACCAAGACCCAAACCGTAAGCTTCTCTGCGCACCACACTCCTTCCCATCGATCTTATTTCTGCACACCCAAACATACCCATCAGAAACATTATTCTTTTTTCTTAATTTCATTTTTAAATCACATTTCACGCAAAATATATCAGGCTTTAAAAACTTCAAATCCCACAAGAATTCGAAAAATATCATTCGATCAGAATGAATAAACCCATGTACAAGTGACTCATTTACCACCCCTTCCGTATATCTATCACAAGAATAACGCACTCTAACATTACCCAAAACCTTCGCCTGGTATTTACTAACAACATCCTTCACACTCAAAATGGCCGCCATCATAAATCTCTTAACAATTCACAGTCAAAAAACTTTCAAACTAATTCAAGAAACAACAAAACACGATTAAATACCCATAATTGGTCAAATCACGTGATACATCCGTCACGAAATAATCACATGATAAAAACGTCACGAATTTACAGGAGCCAGAACGTTGGCGCCTTAACTGCCTCAACTTGGCAACCAAAAAATTTCGCCAAAATCGAACGGTTACCCCGCCATACACAAAAAATCGCTAAACTTGGCAGGGCGAAAGCTGTACACTGTACAGCTTCAGGGACTGTACAGTGTACAGTCTGCGAAAGCTGTACCAATTAGTTCTGGTACTTTAAAATTATTTCTGGATTTCAGTTATTAAATGACTCGTTCTCAACTAATAATTTTTCCTTTCGGCAACATGGCCGAAGGAAAATATTAAATCTCATGGGGGAAAAAGTGCTTAAAAAATAGAAAGACAGGGAAGAGTTCCGTATCCTGTGCCGCTTGGCGCTATTTGGCTCGGTTTCTGATTTTTTTTCGCGTTTGGCGAAAAACTCAGAATAATGCAACCTACCTAAGCGACGCCATTTTTTCGGCGGCACTTAGGCTTACGGTATCCGACTATCTTCGGAGCACTTAAAAAAAAATACTTCCGTCAATTTCTGTCTTATTTTTCGAAGGAGTATAAACACAAAAACACTAAAATGATGAAAAAATAGACCATGACTGTGCAACTTTTAACAAAATTTATGAATTTGTGTCGAAATTCATCAAATTTTTACAAAACGGCTCTACCTCTGAAAAAAAATTATGCATATAACAATTTCTTTTTGTCATATGTACATAAGTACCTTCTGAGTGTAAGGAACTAAAAGCTAATCGATATCGCGAAACCTAAAAAAATTGCAGATCATTATATGCAATTATATGTAAAATTTTAGTAATTTCTTATGAGATTTTCTATAAATGCAGCTATAAATCAACAAATAAAATACATAGAACTAAATCTGTAGTTCATTGCATTATAAATATTAACAAAAACATACGTGAAAAATTTCATAGACATATCACAATATTTATTTGCATTTTTTATGAAAAATGAGTTCTTCTGAAAACATAATTAAATTTTTCAACTTGTATTGAAATTATAGCTGCTGCTGACCTTTAAATCGCTCTCATTTCATTTCTAATGATCATTCAGAAAAAATAAAAGAAGATTTAGAAACACAAATTTACAATCTTTAAGAAAATTAATAAAATCACTTTCGGAATGTTCGTTAAAATCGACGTTTTAAAGGTAGTTGGATACCTAAAAATGGTACTTTTCCTTTATAAGCACTACAATCGTTCTGACGCGAATTTGGCGCATTTTTAAAAATCACCGCAGCGAGAGAAGAGTAACGCGATATAATGGCACTAATGATTGGGAATTTACAATATTAAAATATGCAAATCTCGAGATTCAAGGATCAAGAGACGATATAAGATATATTATTTTCGTGGTCATGGAGATACGAAACTTCATGGAATGCCGTAATTTAATACGCTTACTTTAAATTGCAATGAATTTACAGTCCGTCAGAAAATCTGACCGTATTTTTACGTAATGGATTTTAAAATATGGAATTTGCCTAAAGATGAGCAGGCAGCTATTACATTACTTCAAGAATGGCAACCCGATGTGTTGCTTTTTCGATTTAAAATGAAATGGTTTTATTTCTTAAAGAT
Organism: Dolomedes plantarius; assembly: GCA_907164885.2. Taxonomy (NCBI): domain Eukaryota; kingdom Metazoa; phylum Arthropoda; class Arachnida; order Araneae; family Dolomedidae; genus Dolomedes; species Dolomedes plantarius. Next base: position 4,756,843 of record OU015490.1, on the reverse strand, counting down.
TAAAAACTGTTTAATGACTTTTAAAAATATATTAGAATTTTTAAAAAACGAAATAATTATTTAAAAGTCTCTTTTTCCAATTTTGGTTTTTGGCTTTTGAAATAATTATTTCAAATTTCCGTTTTCAAATTTTGCTTTTTAAACAAAAAAGTTCATTCAAGTAGAAAAAAATCTAAAGGTTTTAACTTCTCCTTTCCTGCAACTAAAATTATTTCTGGTGCTTTAAAATTACTTCTGGATTTCAGTTATTAAATGACTCGTTCTCAACTAATACTTTTTCATTTTGGCAACATGGCGAATGTAAATAGAAATTCTCATGGGCGAAAAAGTGCTTAAAAAAATAGAAAGACAGTTCTCAGGAATTCAAAATTGGTGGCGGAAGAATCCTCATCAGTTGCTCATTAATTAGAAACAAATTTCACGAACTTGCTGGAATTATTAGTGAGTAAAATAATAAGTCGAAAAATTACGAACTCCCCATTCAGTTACATTAAAATACTATGGCGATGAGCGCGGGAAATTTCAAAAGTGAGTTTTGTAAGTACGTTTTTTTAGAATGATAACATTTTTTCTATTAAATGTATTTGGTATATTTTTGAAACTGAACATCTAGGCAATGCTGATAAATTATAAAATTGACATTAATAGGTGCAGAAAACCGAAATATTTGTCCATCAAAATTGTCGATTTCGTGAAATTTGGAAAACTGCTTTGGGGAAAAAGCTTCGTTTGCAGTGAAAAACATTTTTAACTTTTTGAAAATGTGCATATGCTTAAAGATGAAGAGTTGTAGAACACATGGAAATAAAAAATTTGTCGACTGGTGGGCGGAAAAGTCTAATTTTGCATGCATGAAAATAGTGGAAATTTGCGAAACGGAAAGGAGCTGGCCCACCCGGAATGACATGTTTCTATTACCCGCTTCTTTTGAGTTCGGCGGTTTTAATTGAATAATTTAAAAAGTTTAAAGTTTTGAAAGTTGAGGATGGTACCAGTGCACGCGTCTCGTCCGGCCGCGTCCATCGGTACCATTCGCGATATCCTGCTATGCTCGGTTCGCGAGATTAGCCCGTCCCCGTTTTCTGCTAACTAACAAACTGACATTTCTTTACCTTCAGCTGTTATTATATAGACTAGCTAAGTGGCAACCCGATGTGTTGCATTTTCAATTTAAAATGAAATGGTTTTATTTCTTAAAGATTAAAAGCTGCTTAATCACTGTTAAAAATATATTAAATTTTTTTAAATGAAATAATTATTTAAAATTCTCTTTTTCAAATTTCGGTTTCTGACTTTTGAAATAATTCTTTCAAATTTCCATTTTCAAATTTTGCTTTTTAAACAAAAAATTTCATTCAATTAGAAAAAATTCTAAATCTTTTAACTCCTCATTTCCTAAAACTAAAATTATTTGGAACAGCTTTCTCAGACACACCGCCCTTGGCGACAAATTGGCGCAAAAAAATTTTGACGCCAACTTGACGAAAAGTTGGCGTCAAAAGTTTTTGGCGCCAACCTGACAAAAAATTGGCCTAATAAACTGTCCCGTACCTTTATAAATAAGTACCCAATAAGGGAGGGCGGATTGGGGCCTCAGACTTTGTGAAGAAAAGTCATAAAAAAATAAGCTCCTGATGTACGCATATTTCTTATAGAATCTGCCGGAAAATTGTTACACTTAATCGGCATTAGTTTCTATATATATTTTTGCATGTTTCTCTGTCTCTATCCCTCTATCTATCTATCTATCTATCTATCTATCCATATATAAATATATATATATATATATATACATGTGACATTTCACCACATGATTTCCCATAGTAATATACAATAAGCACAAACGACGAGGCAGAGTTCTATAAAAATTGCAGTCCTTTATTTCACAACAGTTGGTAGTGGATATCAGAGCGTCTTTCTAGCATGACGCGAAACATACAAGTGCTTACAAAGACAGACAATCGCAGACTGCCTCTTAGTCAGGGGCTGTACCAAAGTCAGTGACTGTTTACATCAACACAGATGTTTTTCGTGGGTGGTATACTACTAAGAAGCACATTAGATGCGCTTTATCTTTATGATATTGTTTGACACTTTTGATCCTTTATCTCTGGCACCTGCAGCCATTATCTCTGAGATATTGTAAACTGCGGATTTTAGATGACTAGAGACGGGGTTTTGTTACTCCTTCTGGGCGGCACGGCTAATATTCCTATCAACTGAAAAGAATTTACTGTGTTGTTTTCCCCACTGGAATTTGCAGATGTTCACTTGCTTTTGGGTGGGCAATTTCTGAGAAAAGGGTCCTCTCTTAACAGATGTGGGGACCCGAATTATAGAAATAGACGAGATTCAACTTAGAATGTCGAGATTCAACTTATAATGTCACATACATATGCATATACAATTGTCAATTTGCTACACGAAAACCAAGACCCAAACCGTAAGCTTCTCTGCTCACCACACTCCTTCCCATCGATCTTATTTCTGCACACCCAAACATACCCATCAGAAACATTATTCTTTTTTCTTAATTTCATTTTTAAATCTCATTTCACGCAAAATATATCAGGCTTTAAAAACTTCAAATCCCACAAGAATTCGAAAAATATCATTCGATCAGAATGAATAAACCCATGTACAAGTTACTCATTTACCACCCCTTCCGTATATCTATCACAAGAATAACGCACTCTAACATTACCCAAAACCTTCGCCTGGTATTTACTAACAACATCCTTCACACTCAAAATGGCCGCCATCATAAATCTCGTAACAATGAGGAATTTGCACATGTGGGGAAAATGCTCATTTCTATTTTTTATTAACAGATTGGTTATCAAATTGTTCGAAAACATCAATTAAAACGTATATATAGATCTAAATAATAAGAATTTTAAATTTAAAATAAGCGAAAAGTGTTGAAAAATCATGTGACCTCAAAACGCTACGTGATTGGTTCTGACGTCACTATGCACCATGCTTCAATGTTTACATTTGTCTAGCGCGAGATTCTACGTTTCCTCCTCTTAAACTAACATTTTAAAATCATATTTTTTTCCTAATTTGGTTTAATTTTTCTAATTTTAGTTTGTGGCTATTGTTTATTCCTCCTTTTTTTTAAATTATATTCTATCGTCGTCTTTATTCTTAGTTTTATTTCTGTTTTGTTTACCATGGCGTTATTACCCGGTTTTGCTAAAGGGCAATCTGACAACCTGCCTAAAATGGATTCATTTGCAGTGTTTTCCTTTTTGGGAAATAATCCAAGTTTTATCGGAGCAGAAATACGAGGATTTAAAGTTCAGAGGGATGTATATATTTGTTTGCATTTATTATTCTAGTTATGTAATGTAGATTGTAGAACGCTGACGTGCGTTGTGCTTTACACAAACTTTAAAGTTACACATTGTTTATGCATATTATTAAATTAATATCGTACTCTAAAAGTTTAATAAACAGCTTCTATTATTATTCATTCATAGTACATGTTTAATTTTGTAGAATTAATTAGCTCTGCAACATTACAAGTAGTGTCTGTTATAGGATATTTAGTATTTTTAATTGTGTATTAGAAAGTTGACAGAAATTAAAAACACTACCAAATTTACGAATGTGTTCAGTGTTCTGCATTCATATCATAGAAATATGTGTATTTTAAATGGTAAAGGAATTATAATAAATCTGAACTATGCATGATAATTAAAATTTTTGACTAATCACATACTAAGTGGTGCAAAGAAACAAATGTTTACTACTCATAATAATTTTAAACAATCCTCTAACTCCATAATTTTGTGTTTTAAAAACACATTTTTAAATCAATGCTTTAGTACTTAGAAAGTTACTTTTACTTAGATTTGGACGATAAGGCTATGGAGATAATGCTGTAGGATATGTTCAGGTAAAAAAGGGATGGAGACATACATCTGTACAGTCAATGCAAGGGTGACACCAGAACATAATGTCACAAAAAAGACTTACAGTGTGGAACTCAAGTTGAATGAAAAGGAAGAAAATGTCCTTTCCGTCCAATGCAATGATTGTGCAGCATCTTTGGATGAGTTCCTTTATGTATTATATTTAATTTTATCTAAAAGTTTTAATGATAGTGTGTTTGGGGTAGATACAATAGACCATCCATGGTTAGCTTTCCCCGCTTTAAGTAATTTATAAATAATTAGAAATACTTCAGCAGTTATAAAAAAATCTTTTTAATACAATACTTTATACATTTTATGTAAAAAACTAGCACCCAAAACTAGTGTAAAAAGATTAATTAAAAATAAACTTACAAAATAATTAATATATTTTATGCTTTTGTCACATTTTGCACACAAATTGTATTTATTTTAAAATTTCATCACCTACCCCCAACCCAGCATCTGATGAATTCCATTGTAACGGACGAAACATTCACACACAAAATAAATAATAAAAAGATTATGAGATGCATATTAATGCTTCAAAATAGGAGAGTATTATTTTTTCCTGATAAAACCAATTCCTGATAAAAACTAAAGATAAACTTGACAGGTTTCAAAATTTATTTCTGGTGTATTTAAGCTGAAAAAAAAATCTTTAATGTAACCGATGCTACATAAAATGGAACATCATTTGTACTATAGCATCATAAGATAAAAAAATCTGTGAATCTATTATGTCAATTTGTTCAAAAATTTAAAAAATAACATCACAAGACGCCTGTAATTTATCAGAACCTTGACATAAAAAATCAGTCATTTTTTTCTGTAATAAAAAATATAAAAACTATTTGTAACAGATGTTACATATAATACATGATGCTGCAGCTGTACCCTTAACTAGGCTATTTATATTCAAAACAGTCACAAACATGCATTTATTTTACTTTTATAGTTTTTACATTAATATTAAATTTACTCCAATTAAATTCAGTGGCATAATTTACGTAAGTAATAAGGTATAAAAATGATAATTTTACTTGCTAAAAAAACTTACAAATAGATATTTTCCCATTACATCCCCTACAAAACAAACTTAATGTAAGGAAAAAGCAATAGTACGTTCTAGTTCTAGAGGTCATAAGCTTTCCAATGATATATAACACTTAATAATTTGTTTAAAATGATTTTCTTTCATAATGGTTTCATGTTAGGTGGAATTCACCATCTGGAGAATATAACTCATAACAAAACTCGTTGTGTTTACAAATATATTTAAATATTTATTTAAGTGGAAAATGTCAAAACTTGTATTTTAAATTCATATTTGCTGCAATGATTTGGCAAATCATCTGTATCACATTAAAACTCACAATTATAGCTAAATTAAAAAATTATTGAATGAGGATTTTTTTTCCGTCGCGTTTTATTGCAACTGTCCATGATTTCCTTTTGACATTATCTGTTGGAACACTAAAAAAAAGCTTTCCAGGTGTATTTACCGTTGTGCTTGTGCAGCAAGGTACTATACAATATTTAAAATTTTCTGTAACACACTTTGACATCTTAAAAATAAAGAAAAGACACTAGATATCAAACTCAAACTACGCAACACAATCCAAACACCGAAGTAAACAAATTCGCCATAGTGCATTGTGACGTCACATGTATCCGCGTAGGAAAAGTAGCGTTTTTGAGACGAAGTAAATAGTGCGCGTTTAAAAACAAATTATGTTAACTTTTAGAGTTCTAAAACTAAAAAAAAAAGATGCTTTCGATCATATTTTTCTATTTTCTATATCATAAATGTAAAATAAAAAAACGTGCAAATTCCTCATTCACAGTCAAAAAACTTTCAAACTAATTCAAGCAACAACAAAAAACGATTAAATACCCATAATTGGTCAAAATAAATCACGTGATACATCCGTCACGAAATTATCACATGATAAAAACGTCACGAATTTACAGGAGCCAGAACGTTAGCGCCTTAACTGCCTCAACTTGGCAACCAAAAAATTTCGCCAAAATCGAACGGTTGCCCCGCCATACACAAAATTGCCAAACTTGGCAGGGCGAAAGCTGTACCAATTAGTTCTGGTACTTTAAAATTATTTCTGGATTTCAGTTATTAAATGACTCGTTCTCAACTAATAATTTTTCGTTTCGGCAACATGGCCGAAGGAAAATATTAAATGTCATGGGGGAAAAAGTGCTTAAAAAATAGAAAGACAGGGAAGAGTTCCGTATCCTGTGCCGCTTGGCGCTATTTGGCTCGGTTTCTCATTTTTTTCGCGTTTGGCGAAAAACTCAGAATAATGCAACCTACCTAAGCGACGCAATTTTTTCGGCGGCACTTAGGCTTACGGTATCCGACTATCTTCGGAGCACTTAAAAAAAATACTTCCGTCAATTTCTGTCTTATTTTTCGAAGGGGTATAAACACAAAAACACTAAAATGATGAAAAAATAGACCATGACTGTGCAACTTTTAACAAAATTTATGAATTTGTGTCGAAATTCATCACATTTTTACAAAACGGCTCTACCTCTGAAAAAAAATTATGCATATAACAATTTCTTTTTGTCATATGTACATAAGTACCTCCTGAGTGTAAGGAACTAAAAGCTAATCGATATCACGAAACCTAAAAAAATTACACATCATTATATGCAATTATATGTAAAATTTTAGTAATTTCTTATGAGATTTTCTATACATGCAGCTATAAATCAACAAATAAAATACATAGAACTAAATCTGTAGTTCATTGCATTATAAATATTAACAAAAACATACGTGAAAAATTTCATAGACATATCACAATATTTATTTGCATTTTTTATGAAAAATGAGTTCTTCTGAAAACATAATTAAATTTTTCAACTTGTATTGAAATTATAGCTGCTGCTGACCTTTAAATCGCTCTCATTTCATTTCTAATGATCATTCAGAAAAAATAAAAGAAGATTTAGAAACACAAATTTACAATCTTTAAGAAAATTAATAAAATCACTTTCGGAATGTTCGTTAAAATCGACGTTTTAAAGGTAGTTGGATACCTAAAAACGGTACTTTTCCGTTATAAGCACTACAATCGCTTTGACGCCAATTTGGCGCATTTTTAAAAATCACCGCAGCGAGAGAAGAGTAACGCGATATAATGGCACTAATGATTGGTAAATTACAATATTAAAATATGCAAATCTCGAGATTCAAGTATCAAGAGACGATATAAGATATATTATTTTCGTAGTCATGGAGATAACGAAACTTCATGGAATGCCGTTATTTAATACGCTTACTTTAATTTGCAATGAATTTACAGTCCGTCAGAAAATCTGACCGTATTTTTACGTAATGGATTTTAAAATATGGAATTTGCCTAAAGATGAGCAGGCAGCTATTACATTACTTCAAGAATGGCAACCCGATGTGTTGCTTTTTCGATTTAAAATGAAATGGTTTTATTTCTTAAAGATTAAAAACTGTTTAATGACTTTTAAAAATATATTAGAATTTTTAAAAAACGAAATAATTATTTAAAAGTCTCTTTTTCCAATTTTGGTTTTTGGCTTTTGAAATAATTATTTCAAATTTCCGTTTTCAAATTTTGCTTTTTAAACAAAAAAGTTCATTCAAGTAGAAAAAATTCTAAAGGTTTTAACTTCTCCTTTCCTGAAACTAAAATTATTTCTGGTGCTTTAAAATTATTTCTGGATTTCAGTTATTAAATGACTCGCTCTCAACTAATACTTTTTCATTTTGGCAACATGGCGAATGTAAATAGAAATTCTCATGGACGAAAAAGTGCTTAAAAATATAGAAAGACAGTTCTCAGGAATTCAAAATTGGTGGCGGAAGAATCCTCATCAGTTGCTCATTAATTAGAAACAAATTTCACGAACTTGCTGGAATTATTAGTGAGTAAAATAATAAGTCGAAAAATTACGAACTCCCCATTCAGTTACATTAAAATACTATGGCGATGAGCGCGGGAAATTTCAAAAGTGAGTTTTGTAAGTACGCTTTTTTAGAATGATAACATTTTTTCTATTAAATGTATTTGGTATATTTTTGAAACTGAACATCTAGGCAATGATGATAAATTATAAAATTGACATTAATAGGTGCAGAAAACCGAAATATTTGTCCATGAAAATTGTCGATTTCGTGAAATTCGGAAAACTGCTTTGGGGAAAAAGCTTCGTTTGCAGTGAAAAACATTTTTAACTTTTTGAAAATGTGCATATGCTTAAAGATGAAGAGTTGTAGAACACATGGAAATAAAAAAAATGTCGACTGGTGGGCGGAAAAGTTTTATTTTGCATGCATGAAAATAGTGGAAATTTGCGAAATGGAAAGGAGCTGGCCCACCCGGAATGACATGTTTCTATTACCCACTTCTTTCGAGTTCGGCGGTTTTAATGGAATAATTTAAAAAGTTTAAAGTTTTGAAAGTTGAGGATGGTATCAGTGCACGCGTCTCGTCCGACCGCGTCCATCGGTACCAGTCGCGATATCCTGCTATGCTCGGTTCGCGACATTAGCCCGTCCCCGTTTTCTGCTAACTAACAAACTAACATTTGTTTACCTTCAACTGTTATTATATAGAGTAGCTGAGTGGCAACCCGATGTGTTGCTATTTCGATTTAAAATGAAATGGCTTCATTTCTTAAAGATTAAAAACTGTTTAATCACTTTTAAAAATATACTAGAATTTTTAAAAAATGAAATAATTGTTTAAAATTCTCTTTTTCAAATTTTGGTTTTTGGCTTTTGAAATAATTTTTTCAAATTTTGCTTTTTAAACAAAGAAGTCCATTCAATTAGAAAAAATTCTAAAGGTTTTAACTTCTCATTTCCTAAAACTAAAATTATTTCTGGTACTTTAAAATTATTTCTGGATTTCAACTATTAAATTACTCGTTCTCAGACTCGTTCTCAACTAATAATTTTTCATTTTGGCAACATGGCCGAATGTAAATATTAAATCTCATAGGAGAAAAAGTGCTTAAAAAATAGAAAGACAGTTCTCAGGAATTCAAAATTGGTGGCGGAAGAATCCTCATCTGTTGCTCATTAATTAGAAACAAATTTCACGAACTTCCTGGAATTATTAGTGAGTAAAATAATAAGTCAAAAATTATGAACTCCCCATTCAGTTACATTAAGATACTATGGCGATCAGCGCGGGAAATTTCAAAAGTGAGTTTTGTAAGTACGCTTTTTTTAGAATGATAACATTTTATTAATTAAATGTATTTGGTATATTTTGGAAGCTGAACATCTTATCTAGCAAATGCCGATAAATCGTAAAATTAACATTAATAGGTGCTGAAAACCGAAATATTTGTCCATCAAAATTGTCGATTTCGTGAAATTCGGAAAACTGCTTTGTTGAAAAAGCTTCGTTTGCAATGAAAAACATTTTTAACTTTATAAAAATGTGTATATCCTTAAAGATGAAGAGTTGTAAAACACAGGGAAATGAAAAATTTGTCGATTGGTGGGCGGAAAATTTTAATTTTGCATGCATGAAAATAGTGAAAACTTGCGAAACGGAAAGGAGATGGCCCATCCAGAATGTGAGCTGTTTCTGCTGTCCGCCTCTTTTGAGTTCGGCGGTTTTAATTGAATAATTTAAAAAGTTTAAAGTTTTGAAAGTTGAGAATGGTACCAGTGCACGCGTCTCGTCCGACCGCGTCCATCGGTACCAGTCGCGATATCCTGCTATGCTCGGTTCGCGAGATTAGCCCGTCCCCGTTTTCTGCTAACAAACTAACATTTGTTTACCTTCAGCTGTTATTATATAGACTAGCTGAGTGGCAACCCGATGTGTTGCATTTTCGATTTAAAATGACTTCTTCAGTCCGTCAGGAATTCGGACCGTATTTTTACGTAATGGATTTTAAAATATGGAATTTTCCTAAAGATGAGCAGGCAGCTATTACATTCTTCAAGAATGGCAACCCGATGTGTTGCTTTTTCGGTTTAAAATGAAATGGTTTTATTTCTTAAAGATTAAAAACTGTTTAATGACTTTTAAAAATATATTTCCGTTTTCAAATTTTGCTTTTTAAACAAAAAAGTTCATTCAATTAGAAAAAATTCTAAAGGTTTTTACTTTTCCTTTCCTGAAACTAAAATTATTTCTGGAGCTTTAAAATTATTTCTGGATTTCAGTTATTAAATAAATGACTCGTTCTCAACTATTTTGGCATTTCGTTATTTTCTTTTTGGCAACATCGCAGGAATGTAAACATTACATCTTATAGGGCAAAAATTGCTTAAAAAAATAGAAAGACAGTTCTGATGAATTCAAAATTGGTCGCGAAAGAATCCTCATCACTTCCTCATTAATTAGAATTAAATTTCACGAATTTGCTGGAATTATTAGTCAGTAAAATAATAAGTCGAAAAATTACGAACTCGGCATTCAAGTTACATTAAGATTGCGGGAAATTTCAAAAGTGAGTTTTGTAAGTACGCTTTTTTTAGAATAACATTTTTTCTATTAAATGTATTTGGTATATTTTGGAAGCTAAACATCTAGAAAATACCGATAAATCGTAAAATTGACATTAATAGGTGCAGAAAACCGAAATATTTGTCCATCAAAATTGTCGATTTCGTGAAATTCGGAAAACTGCTTTGGGGAAAAAGCTTCGTTTGCAGTGAAAAACATTTTTAACTTTTTGAAAATGTGCATATCCTTAAAGATGAAGAGTTGTAGAACACAGGGAAATGAAAAATTTGTCGATTGGTGGGCGGAAAATTTTAATTTTGCATGCATGAAAATAGTGAAAACTTGCGAACCGGAAAGGAGCTGGCCCACCCGGAATGACATGTTTCTATTACCCACTTCTTTTGAGTTCGGCGGTTTTAATTGAATAATTTAAAAAGTTTAAAGCTTTGAAAGTTGAGGAAGGTACCAGTGCACGCGTCTCGTCCGACCGCGTCCATCGGTACCAGTCGCGATATCTTGCTATGCTCGGTTCGCGAGATTAGCCAGTCCCCGTTTTCTGCTAACAAACTAACATTTGTTTACCTTCAGCTGTTATTATATAGACTAGCTGAGTGGCAACCCGATGTGTTGCATTTTCGATTTAAAATGACTTCTTCAGTCCGTCAGGAATTCGGACCGTATTTTTACGTAATGGATTTTAAAATATGGAATTTTCCTAAAGATGAGCAGGCAGCTATTACATTCTTCAAGAATGGCAACCCGATGTGTTGCTTTTTCGGTTTAAAATGAAATGGTTTTATTTCTTAAAGATTAAAAACTGTTTAATGACTTTTAAAAATATATTTCCGTTTTCAAATTTTGCTTTTTAAACAAAAAAGTTCATTCAATTAGAAAAAATTCTAAAGGTTTTTACTTTTCCTTTCCTGAAACTAAAATTATTTCTGGAGCTTTAAAATTATTTCTGGATTTCAGTTATTAAATAAATGACTCGTTCTCAACTATTTTGGCATTTCGTTATTTTCTTTTTGGCAACATCGCAGGAATGTAAACATTACATCTTATAGGGCAAAAATTGCTTAAAAAAATAGAAAGACAGTTCTGATGAATTCAAAATTGGTCGCGAAAGAATCCTCATCACTTCCTCATTAATTAGAATTAAATTTCACGAATTTGCTGGAATTATTAGTCAGTAAAATAATAAGTCGAAAAATTACGAACTCGGCATTCAAGTTACATTAAGATTGCGGGAAATTTCAAAAGTGAGTTTTGTAAGTACGCTTTTTTTAGAATAACATTTTTTCTATTAAATGTATTTGGTATATTTTGGAAGCTAAACATCTAGAAAATACCGATAAATCGTAAAATTGACATTAATAGGTGCAGAAAACCGAAATATTTGTCTATCAAAATTGTCGATTTCGTGAAATTCGGAAAACTGCTTTGGGGAAAAAGCTTCGTTTGCAGTGAAAAACATTTTTAACTTTTGAAAATGTGCATATCCTTAAAGATGAAGAGTTGTAGAACACATGGAAATAAAACATTTGTGGACTGGTGGGCAGAAAAGTTTAATTTTGCATGCATGAAAATAGTGGAAATTTGCGAACCGGAAAGGAGCTGGCCCACCCGGAATGACATGTTTCTATTACCCACTTCTTTTGAGTTCGGCGGTTTTAATTGAATAATTTAAAAAGTTTAAAGTTTTGAAAGTTGAGAATGGTACCAGTGCACGCGTCTCGTCCGACCGCGTCCATCGGTACCAGTCGCGATATCCTGCTATGCTCGGTTCGCGAGATTAGCCCGTCCCCGTTTTCTGCTAACAAACTAACATTTGTTTACCTTCAGCTGTTATTATATAGACTAGCTGAGTGGCAACCCGATGTGTTGCATTTTCGATTTAAAATGAAATGGTTTTATTTCTTAAAGATTGATAACTGTTTAATCACTTTTAAAAATACATTAGGATTTTTAAAAAGCGAAATGATGATTCAAATTTGCCTTTTTCAAATTTTGGTTTTTGGCTTTTGAAATAATTCTTTCAAATTTCCGTTTTCAAATTTTGTTTTTTAAACAAAAAAAGAAGCTCATTCAATAGGGCAATGTCTCACAGCATGTCACATCTCAACTCTTGCAGATTTTACTTCTTGTTTGGCGAGGAGTGGCAAAAAATTGCATAATTTAACATGGCGTTCAATGAGCATTTTTACAGCTTGTTGAATAAAATGCTCTCAGATTACGGAAGTCTTTAGATACGGTATCTAAACAAAGGTATATCCCTAAATTAAACATTCAGGTACATCCCTGAAAGGTTTATTCAGTATGTGACCCGTATTTATTGACAGAGGAAGACTGGAGTTACGATACAAGACGCTGGCCTGAAGTAACTTATCCTGATATCTATACATCTCAACATAATAATAATCATTCTCAATATATTATCTTAAACCTTGCGAAATATTAAAAAAAAGTGTTATAATACCTGTTACATACAACTAATATGAGGAATTTTATAAATAAACTTAAATTATTTAACTCAAAATGAAGGTATTGTCCAAGAACACATGCAAACGCATAGGAACTGCTTCTGTTTTCTGCCACCCGATAATGACGTCATCTATAGCAGAAGAAAACTGACGTAGGCAGTGACGTTGCGACGCTTCGCCTTATTAGAAAAAAATTCTACAGGTTTTAACTTCTCCTTTCCTGAAACTAAAATTATTTCTGGTACTTTAAAATTATTTCTGGATTTCAATTATTAAATAAATGACTCGTTCTCAACTATTTTGGCATTTGGTTATTTTCCTTTTTGCAACATGGCGGAATGTAAACATTACATCTCATGGGACAAAAATTGCTTTAAAAACATAGAAAGACAGTTCTGATGAAATCAAAATTGGTGGCGGAAGAATCCTCATCACTTCCTCATTAATTAGAAACAAATTTCACAAATTTGCTGGAATTATTAGTGAGTAAAATAATAAGTCGAAAAATTACGAACTCGGCATTCAAGTGACATTAGTTCAAAAATGAGTTTTGTAAGTACGCTTTTTTCGAATGATAACATTTTTTCTATTAAATGTATTTGGTATATTTTGGAAGCTGAACATCTATAAAATACCGATAAATCGTAAAATTGACATTAATAGGTGCAGAAAACCGAAATATTTGTCCATCAAAATTGTCGATTTCGTGAAATTCAGAAAACTGCTTTGGGGAAAAAGCTTCGTTTGCAGTGAAAAACATTTTTAACTTTTTGAAAATGTGCATATGCTTAAAGATGAAGAGTTGTAGAACACATGGAAATAAAAAATTTGTCGACTGGTGGGCAGAAAAGTTTAATTTTGCATGCATGAAAATAGTGGAAATTTGCGAAACGGAAAGGAGCTGGCCCACCCGGAATGACATGTTTCTATTACCCGCTTCTTTTGAGTTCGGCGGTTTTAATTGAATAATTTAAAAAGTTTAAAGTTTTGAAAGTTGAGGAAGGTACCAGTGCACGCGTCTCGTCCGACCGCGTCCATCGGTACCAGTCGCGATATCTTGCTATGCTCGGTTCGCGAGATTAGCCCGTCCCCGTTTTCTGCTAACAAACTAACATTTGTTTACCTTCAGCTGTTATTATATAGATTATTTCTTTCAACTCGGAGATTCTTGCCGTTGGCGGCGCATTTTCGCCAATTTCTTCAGCAACGAGTTTTAAATCTTCTTTCTTGAAGGATTTCACAGATAAAAACATCTTGAAAATTTAGACTTAACAGTCCTGTTGCGGACGCCAAATGTTAGAGCAAACCAAGATTTCACCGAAATCTCTGCTAAAATATATACTTGAGTTTAACGTTATGAAGGAAAAAATAGTAAAGTTGATTTTTAAAAAATCGTTATCTCTAGAGTATTTCCCCTACTTCTGAGCCCCAGGTTCCACAGAAAGCAGTTTCTACAAATAATAACGCCATTTCTAACAAAAAATCCACCTTTATTTCATCATTTTACAAAACGCAACTCACGAACAAGCGAGAGTGATGCCAAGTTCAATGTTTTTAAAATAAAAATAACAATACACCGCGCGCCTGCATTGCTGCCAATCTTTTGAACCTAACAGCATTGTCATCGTGTTCTGAGTTATTCTAAAAGTCAAATGTCTAGCTAGTCGGGAAGTTAGTTAGAAATCGATTGCAAGATTTGGAGTGGACAAACACACAAACACACAAACAAGAAAGTGAGTTAATAAAAACATGTAAAAAGAAACACTTTTTATGCTAACAAGCATGCATGAGACAGAAATGGCTAAATCTGACATATAAGATAGAGTTATTGGAGAGGATATATTAAAAACTAAATGTATTATAGATTACAACAAAAACATGGGTGGTGTAGACATAGGAGACACAGTTATGGCACACCATTCGTGTTTTAGAAAATCAGTGAACTGGTACAAAAAAATTGTTTTTGGGGCTGATGGGTATAACAATATTGAACTCCAACATTATTTTTGGTCAAAGAGAAAGAACACGGCATTAAAATGCTGCTTCTCCAATTTAAAATGAAACTGATTGAGCAAATTTTGAAGAACTACGGAAATTATCGAGAAGAAAAGCAGTTTACAGTCAGATCTGTACCAGCATCTATCCGATTATCTGGTAGGCATTTTCCTACCCTTAATATGAACGTAAAGGGTGAAAAAAGCCGAAGAAGATGCATAATTTGTTTACAAACAGCACTAAAGCAAAGAAAAAGTAACAAACATTTTATGCTTATAGATCATGCAATGTAGGACTTTTCATTTCTCCGTGCTTCGAGATTTACCCCACTCAGGCTTCATTTTAAATTTTGCTACTACTTCTTGTAAATAGTCTGTGTTGTATTTTTTAGATAATTTTAAAGTTTGTTAATGCATTTCATCAATTAAAACTTAATCAACGAAATATTAAGTAATTGAGGAATACATAATATTTCGTCAATTATTGTCTTAAATTTTTCAATTATTGTCGTATTTCGTCAATTATTGTCGTATTGGAGTAATTGTCGTAGTGAGAGACGACACGTTTCTTAGAAAAGAGGGAGAGTCAAGTCGCAGGTGCAGAAAACGACATTGTTAAGAGGGAATACATAACATTAGGAAAGAATAAGTAACATTAGGAAAGCAGGCAACGGGGCTTGACCAGCTAATAAATGGTGACCAGCTGGATTTAATGAACTAAGCAGGCGAAATTGGAATATAAAAAAGGTCACCAGTGAGAGATGAAAAGGGAGAAAGAAATTTATGATGTTGACTTCATTAGGGGTGCAGTAGGAGATCGAAAGGAGTCCTGAGAATTTGGGAGTTTGAGGAACACCAGAGTGAACCGCAGCAGTAACAGGGGTTGACGCCCCCTTCAATTTAGATTAGAGGAAATATTATTATAAAAATATATGTGCAACCAATAATGTAAGTCCAGGTTGACCCATTGGTCAGAAGGTGGCCACCAATGGAAGCCCAGAATGAAGAAGTGAAATTAAGTTGAGCGTAAGAAAAATTCAGCAGAGCAGAGCAGAGCAGATTGGGCTGAGAAGTCAAAAGACGTAGACCGCATCAGAGGCTGTAAGGGACGCATTTACCCTGGCATATATGTACGCCCCAGAATTAATATAGAGAGAGACTAGAAGTAGTTGTGTTGAATAGACCGAAATGATGGAATGAGTTTGTAAGCTGACGTTGAGATAAAGAGCTGATGTTATATTAATAAATTGATTGATTAGAGTACACCTGAGTAATCATTTTTGGCAACATCCAAGTACTACCACTAATTAACCACTTGAGGACTGCTACAGTAATTTAAATAGCGCTTTCAAAAATTATTTCTCAAGATAAGCGAAATTTTTTAAAATATTTTTTAATGAAAATTAGAGGAAAAAGATTAATAAATGCTAATTTTAACGTATATGACAGCTTAACTAATAATCTAAACAAATTACGACGTTAGGACTTAAACTTTTTTTAAAGTTAGGCTTAGGGATGGAAAATCCCCCGTCCTTGCCTCTGCGTCGTCCCGACCGGGCGTCTTAAACAGAGGCGCGTGCCGTCGCGAAAGGGTTAAAAGTAATTTTCTAATTAGAGTATATAATGGGGTCTTAGCCTAAGAACACAGCGGGTTTAATTCTTAGGTTTATAAACGATCGCTCTTATTCATTTATTACTTTGAGTGCTTTAGTTAATCTGGCTTTTGTATGCAGATAAGGTGGTTACGGTGAACAATCTTCAGGTGTTTGGTTACAATGTTTCGTAACAGGGGGATTAAACTTTTCTTTGAGTATGAGAGTTAATTAATTTTGGGATATTAAAGAACATTCCAGCGTTATGGAGCTCTGATTCCTAAAAATTTAATCAAGGATTCCCTCGCTTTTATGAGTCCCGACAGAGAGAAACCTTAATGTAAAAAAACTAGGCCCAAGTGATCTAATTTTTGGATTCTCGTTGATAATTTGATAATACAGCTCTAATGCAATAAAGTTTTGAAAATTTGCTTTATTTAAATTTTATTCTTAATATATAATAATCCACAATATTATTACAATAAGCATCTAATCTATAGTATCAGTAAAATTCTACAATAATATCAATAAAATTCTACAATAATTATTCCCAATACTGTTACATTAATTCATATAATCTACAATAAAATCGATAAAATTCTATAATAGTTCTATCAATAATAGTCTAAAAATTGTAAGGTTTATATTTTAGTGAAAAACTTGACGTTTGACATTTGTACCGATTTAATCAGAATGAAAGGCACTGCATTCTCTAGAGAATTTTTTTTCTGTTGGGGTTCCCTGTAAGCGAATTATCTTGTATCAAATAATACAAAAGTATGTTGCCACATGAAATATTCTTTTGTCTGGTGTTTTATAGAGACCAACTGCAGCTATGCACTGTTTTATTAATAAAAAAATAAGAAACGTCGTATTCAAGCAATTATTTTAACTCAGGAATTACCTCACAAATTCTTTGTGAAAAGTATAGGTTATTTTTACCCTCGATAAATTATTCAATATTATTTCCAACACATCTTTAAAATTTTACTAGATATTTATAAAAAGCATAAAATATAGTCACATGTTTTGTTTCCCACTTTCTGGGGTTATATTAAGTTTTAAAAGATTTCGAATTTCATAATCAAGCAAACAGAAATTCTTTATTTCCTAGGAGAGGCAGCATGTCATTTATCATTAGGCTAAACACGGCCGTTTATCAGTTCAGCGTATATCAAAAGAAAAATGTGTTATATTCTAGTATCTAACTTGTTTTTAATTGCAAAATGAGCGAAACGTTGATTACGGAAAGAAATTGGATAGATAAAGAGATAATTACCACGGCACATGAGGACCTCAGTTCGATTAAATTCTGAAAGAAAAAGTTAGAGTTATCCTGAACTATCGATTTCTTTCAGCTTTTAATTATCGATTCTGCTTAAAAGAAAAATGAATAAAATGTTTACAAACATATGACTGAAAACTGCTTTAGAAGATAACCCCCGATTAGCCCTAGTATGCTTCATTTTTTTTCTTTTTCATTTAAGTGCTTTTAATCATGAAATCACTAGATACGGACCGAGCAAAAATTTAAATCAATTGCATTTACATTTAAAAACGCATAAATAAAAAATACTTTTTTTCTTATGCATATTGGAATTCGTTTATGAAGATCACGATGAAATTTTTCTGTGTTAGAATATGCCATACAGCCTAGAGTCAAAGAAATTATAAATTATATCTCTGTATACAGACATATAGTGCCACATGTAGAGACCAAAAGTGAATAAGGTTATTTTTTATACAGGTGAATAAAATTTAAACTGAATAATCCAAAATGTTCTAATAATCATACCTGGCTCTAAATCTCTGATATCTAATCAAATATAACCTCCTATAGTAAGATATGGTGCAGTGCGTACAGATAATGTTGCAATAGTTAACATATTGCATCTTTAACTATTGCAACATTATTTAAAATATAAAGAATAAATTTAATGTTTTACTGTAAAATGCATTCAAATTATTTGATCATTAAAGGTGACAGTCCAGTCAACATGACTAGTTTTGACATTGGTTGAAATAAGAATACTTTAAACGTCGGTAGTACTAATGTTGAAGTAATTTCATATAGTTAGAGGGACAGCAAGTTACTAGATAGATTTCCCGGATCATGAAACGCTGTTTTCCATAAAAGAAATTTATTTTGAATTTATATGGATTACAAAATTTTGCCAATATGAAAGTAATATAAGTGTGATCCGTTAAAAACCCGATCTATCACAGAAAAGTGTCATGTAAGAGCTTACTTTGAATGTTTACGAATATGTGCGCGTAGAACAAAAACCAACCAATTTTTCATACCAAAATGGATTCAGGATTCTTTCCGTGAGACTGGAACACTTAAATATCTTATTTTCTCAGATTCTCTTTCTTCCCTCTTTCTTTTGCGTAATACGGCTTCTACAGAAAAGCTTGTAGTAAAAATTCACTCAATTTTGCACGATCTTGAAAATGTTGTTGAGATTCATTTTTCTTATATTCGGGGCCATAGTGGTAATCTTGGCGGTGAAAGAGCGGACCAGTTGGCGAAAGAAGCGACTTTTCATGAAATAGATTTAGTGATGTCTGTCCCGGCGTCTCACTGGAAGCGTGTCGCTAGGTTAAAAATTGTCTTCGACTGGAATACTGAATTTCTTGCTTCGTATAAGGCATTGTCTCTCATTGCTTCGTATAAGGCATTGTTAACTCAAGTTTTAACAAGGAAATTTTCAGAGCTATTTGCTTCGTTTTAATTTGGTGACCAATGGACTTAATGGTTTCGGTGAT
Source organism: Dolomedes plantarius (assembly GCA_907164885.2). Taxonomy (NCBI): domain Eukaryota; kingdom Metazoa; phylum Arthropoda; class Arachnida; order Araneae; family Dolomedidae; genus Dolomedes; species Dolomedes plantarius. The sequence continues at coordinate 4,737,615 of OU015490.1, read as the reverse complement.
GCTGATGAAGATGTTGAACATTTTCTTTTTCGCTGCAAATTACATGCGAGTGACCGCGCTATCTTAAAAGCGGATTTCAGACGTCTGTCCATTTGTTGGCCTCATGTTTTTTCTGATCTCGTTAAGAGTGTTGAGAGTCTTGTTGTTTTGCGAAATTTTGTTTGCAATTTAAATTTTTTATTTTTCTTCTTTTGTGTTTTTCACTTACTTCTGTAAGCCTCGTGTTATACCTTGTGGTGCATGAGGAGATTTCATATGAAACAATAAAAAAAAAATTTTAATTGTTCATTAGTGTGGAGCGAAAAATGCAATTTTGCCAAATTCTTTCCTAATATCGAAAATAATTTGAACCAACCATTCAAAAAGCGCATCCTAAAATATTTTTAATTTATTTTGAGTCTATCTACCGGCGCATTTGATTTGAATTTCTGCAAATCTGATCCAATTTCTCTTTGCAATATCATTTGTAACCGCGAAAGAGCGAGAAAGCAAAGATCAATTAAGTAGCCAAAGAGCGGTTTTTTTTTGCAATCATATATGTGTGTTCGGGTCAATGTCCTTGGGTGGTCATTACTCCTCTGCCCGTGCGCATGTGTAAGCACACGCGCCATACACACTTCTTTGGTCAGAATCATTGATTTTCAACGATTATTGTTCACAGTTTGGTCGTAACTAGAGTTTCGTTTGCTAATTGTGACAGAGTTGAATATGGATAAAACAAGAAAAGCTTCCAGTTCTTGTATTTTTGGCAACATTGAAGAGGAGAAAGGTAATATGTTACCTACGTATAAGGAGATCATGAAATTTTATAATTTTGTAAGATCTCAGCTAAAGCTTAAATCGGATACTCGAAGGGAGCCAGCTGTTTTACATATTGCGGAAATTGTTGCGGTGAGAATCGAAACTATATGGCAAAAAGCTTCAATTCCAATTGTATCCCACACCCGCATTATACAGTTTATAAAAGCTTACCATTCAAAATATAAAAAATTGATAAAATCTTGGAAACGATTGACTAACGATAAAAAAGAAGATTTCCATACCCGTAGTAACAAACTATTTGATATCTGTTCTTGTAAGTGCAAAGATTTTCTACAATGTAAGTGTCCAAAAGAAACAAAAGTAGCGAAACAAGAACATACTTTTTTGACTGATCAGAGGACTGAAAGAAAAATGATTATTGGTGGTACAGACTTTTCACAAACGAAAACAATACAAAAACGAAATGGTAGAAATAGAGAGTTAGAACTATATTATGCTTCTGTGACAAATACAGAAAAACGCAAGAATACAGAACTTTCTCCCCGAAGCTCGGTTATATCGGACGAGTCAGAAGATATAAGTGATATAGGCGATAATTTAGAACCGTGTTCTTCAAAGCTCCAAGTACCCCAGAAAATATCAAATCTCAGCTTGCCGTCTTTGTCAAAAACATGTGATCGATATGGCTTGTCTGATAGAGCTGGTGCAGCAATCGCATCTTCAGATCAAAATTGCACCGTGAGAAAGCAAAAGAACGCACAGAAATATTAGCTAAACATGGAGTTTTCAGTGTTCCAGCTTTATTCTTTGACGGCAGAAATGATAACGTTTTAACGATAGTGATAAAGGGTGTCAAAAAATACCGCCAAGTGATGGTAGAAGAACACATTTCAGTTATCAAGGAACCAGGCTTTGTTTATGTCGGCTACGCTGTCCCAAGTACTGGGACAGCTAAAAGCTTAGAACTTGCTATATGTGACTTGCTTTCTTCTAAAAAAATTTCAATGAGAGAAACTGTAGCGGTCGGATGTGATGGAATAGTTACAAAGACAGGAAAAAAAGGTGGGGTTATACGGTTGTTAGAAAAACGCTTGAATCAGCCTTTACAATGGATCATATGCCTTTTACACACGAATGAATTGCCTTTAAGACACCTGTTTTCATACTTAGATGGCGAAACTACTGGGCCTACTTCCTATTCTGGTACTATTGGAAGATTACTAGAAAAATGTGAAAACAATCAGGTTGTACGGTATGAAAAGATAGAAAGCAAGTTGCCGGATATTCAGTCGGATATCATCAGAGATCTAAGTTCGGATCAACGGTATTTGTATGATATTGCATCAGCTGTAATTAGTTGCGAGTGTTCTTCCGATCTAGCAAACAGAGCTCCAGGAAAAATATCGCATGCTCGATGGTTAATGAAAGCCAACAGGATATTAAGGCTATATATCTCGACGAGAAAACCGTCTGAAAATCTTAAATATCTTGCCACGTTTGTTGTTAGAGTTTACTCGCCTGTTTGGTTCCAAATTAAATGCATCCGTCATGCAAAGATGGGTATAGACATTTTTGGAAATTGGTTTCAGATTCTCGATACCTTCCACCTCAACTAAAAGAAGTAGTCGATCCTCTCATTCAGCGGAACAGCTTCTTTGCACATCCTGAGAATGTTCTATTATCGATGCTCCCAGATCCTGAAAAACACGTTCGTGAACTTGCTGCTAGAAGAATCTTAAAAGCAAGACACGCGATTCATCATGGACTGTTTCCTCGTATTTTTGAGGTCCCTAAAATAAATCTTAATGCCAAATCTTACACAGACCTTATAGATTGACAACAAAAGTATTTCCAACCTCCCATTCTTAGAGAAGTCTAGGATGAAGATTTGCTTTCAATGGTGGAAACAAAAGGAAGTAAAAAGGTACCTTTTCTAATATTTCCATGTAATACCCAAGCCGTAGAACGTTCAGTAAGGACACTAACGGAGGTTTCTATGCAGGTATGTAATAAAAAGTCCAGAGAAGGCCTCATGAATTCCAAAATTGAGTCAAGAAAATTGATGCCAAAATTCGACACCAAACGTGATTTTAAAGTATACTTTAACTAGTTTTATATATGTTTTATGTTTTAAGTGAAACTGTTTTATTATTAAATTAGTAATCTTTTGTTCCTTGTGAGTTGATTTATTCTTAATAACTAATAGTTTATGTGGAATTTAGAACAATATCCTCGTTCAAGTTTCATCTGTATGCCAGCAAAAATGTAAATTTTCAAAGCAAATGCGAAGCTAAAAGGAAAATATTAATAAAAAAATTGTAATACATTTCTTGTTCCTCTTAAGAAGGTCAAACTTTTATCACTATTAGAAATGAAAATTTGAAGAAAAAAAAATTTTCCCTATACGAGCACTCCATCCTATTTCTGAGTTGAGATATTTTTTTATTTCCAATGGCAAGGCAAAAGAGATTACAAAGGAACGATAAAATGAAAAGAGAAAACCGAAGTCATTGTCCTAGGAGCGTTCTTGCTTCCCAATATCTCCACCTCTGTAGATCCACGAAGAGCCCCACATCGGAGCAGGTGGTCCCTTTCCATTACTTCTCCAGAATAGTGGGCAAAAAGGCTCGGTTGAAACTTCCTTTAATTTAACTTTTCATTTTAAGTTTTGTTTCAAACTAGTATAATATGATCTACGCAGACACCGTAATTTTGACAGTGCTCTTTGGGAGATCCCATTCATCCCCAAAAAGTAACAATAGCCCCCAAAAATTTTTTTATTCAAATGAAACCCTGGAAGGACTTTTAAAAGGGGCATTAACGTACCCATGCCCAAAGTTGCAGAATGAATTTTCAGTCTACTCCCATACAGCATGAAAATGAATCCGTTGTAAGCTGCACTATGATGGAGGATGATTTTATTACCTTCAAGTATACTTAATTGCAACTTCGACATATATTTCCATCCATTTCGCTACAAATTAAGACCAGATGTGATTGATAATTTTCTGTAAAAGAAATACAGTAGATGCTTCTGTACTCCCATATAACATGAAATATTTTGGCTACTTAACTATAGGCGTCTACTATAGGTGAACTCATCTTATTTCCGATGAGGAGACAAAACCGTCTGTAGATGCCTTAACCAGGATTAAAACTGATGCCCTCGTGATGGTTGCTAGCTAAACATCATGCGACTTAATATTATATTTATGTACTAGCTGAAAACCCACACTTCGCTACGGAGTACATTCAAATTAAATACAATGGTCAATGTATGCAATTAATGCCAAATATATATATATATATATATATATATATATATATATATATATATATATATATATATATATATATATATATATATATAAATCGTAAGGGATATTTTTAAAGACAAAATAATGCAGATGAAAATATTCAAATTAAATCTAATAGGATATACTAAAGTATATAGTACAGTTTGAGGAACATATCTTTTACTGAATTTTAATATTTTCTTGGATAATGTCCAATCGTCTGCTGCATTAGAAAGAAAAAAAAATATATTTTGTCTATTTCATTGTTATCACGTGACGATAAATTTATTTAAAGTACCAGAAAAAGAAATCACGTGATCAGCATTTAATAAATTAATTTCTAAAAATTAATCTTTAAAAATTCACCAAAAATCAGAAAATGGAGGTAAAGATTCGAAACGATTTCATTTTAAAGGAATTTTTAGGATCTTTCTCTTGATATAAATTTTATAACCCTCAAATTATTATTTTAATTGCATACTTAAAAAAAGTTACTAAAACAGCTTAAAAATTTAATTTTAAAAGATCTAAGAAGAATTTTTCAAATATCTTTCTTAGTGCACCCCTACACTATAAGAAGAATCACCATGCAAAATTTCAGCCCTTTAGGTCCAGCGGTTTGGTCTGTGCGTTTTATGTCAGTCAGTCAGTTATGGAACTGTTTTATAGTATATACTAGCTGAAGTACCCGACGATGCCCGGGATTTTAAGAATGTTTGTTGTTAACCAAAATCAATTTAAAAATTAACACAGTATAAATAACATAAAAAATATATGTGAAATGTTATACACGTCTCAGAATTTCAGCCTTTCATCATTTTAATACTAAAATCTGAAAAGTAAAAATGTCAAATTCTCTAATGTTTGTTAACCAAAATTAATTTAAAACTAAGCACAGTATAAATAACATAGAAAAAAAACCTTGTGAAATCTATAAATATATAAATTTATAATAAACTCCTCAGAATTCAGCTAGAATTAGCCTTTCATCATTGGGGTAAAAAAAAAGCTGCAATTACAGGTTCAGCAGAAATTTCCAATAGAACAATGATATGACTGCAGCGTTGCCTCTTAAAAAAATGAAGTGTTTGATTGAGGGCTGCAAACCATTCAACTCCTCTCCACATTTAACTCCTATAAACATCCTCTACATATTAAATTCCTTTTCTCTCCATAATAAACTCCTCAGAATTTTGGTATATTCAGCCTTTCATCATAGTACCACTAAAATCTGAAACATCCTCTCCAGAAATATAAATTTATTAATTTCAATAATTAAACACACACAAATATATAAATTTCGCAAAAGTTTTTTAACCAACATTTGAATAATTCGTAAATGAAAAAGCATATGAAAATAAAGATAAGAACTTCCGGAATCGAAATTAATTACCCTTAATTTTTAATTAATAAAAAACCAACATAATATGAATAACAAAGATAGTTGCTTAAAACCATATGAAAATAAAGCTATTATAAAGATGATAATAATAAAAAAAGCATAAGAAAATAATACTCGCGCATGAAGTTAACGTTACGATATAAAGATAGTAATAATAATATAAACCGCGTGCATAAAATATTTAGCTTTTCAAGCGAAATAAATTGATTTTTAGAAAAAAACTACTTTTAATCGAGAAATTAAAATACATTGCACAAAATTTTAATTTTACCAACTTTCCACCCTACAATTTACACCCTACTTCTTTTAAATAGGATGTAAATATAAAGTTTTAACAGCCAATTGAATGCCAGTTAAAAATAATGTGTGCGCATGAAGTTAACGTTACGATATAGAGATAGTAATAAAAATCTATATATATATAAAACAGTTCCGTAACTGACTAACTGACTGATTGACTGACTGACATACAAAGTACAGACCAAACCGTTGAACCTAAAGGACTGAAATTTTGCATGGCGATTCTTCTTATAATGTAGGGGTGCACTAAGAAAGATTTTTGAAAAATTCTTCTTAGAATTTTTTAAATTAAATTTTTAATCTGTTTTTGTAACTTTTTTCAAGTTTGCATTTAAAATAATAATTTGAGGGTTGTAAAATTTATATCACGAAAAACATTCAAAAAATATCATCTGTAGATAGAAAGGGGAGAGAAAATTTAAAGAAATGTAAATTTATAATGTACTCAGGGAATGTATTATTGTGGTTCTATATCAGAAAAATAATAAAATACATAAATCATAAAATAAAAAATATACATTAGCATATTGGGCACGAAGTTGCGTATCTTTCATGTAACATCAAACTCCCTTATTTTAATTCAAATGTTTAAAAAAATTTAAAAATAATAACATTTGAAAATTTCGCATAAGTTCATTTTGAAAAATTCATGTATTTCATATATATCTTATTTATTCTGCACTTTGTAAAAAAATAGAAATATGCCTGTCAAAAAACAGTAGTCAACTGCCCCAGAGCGCGCGTTGCAACGCTCTCATGTGTACATAGCCTAAAGGACTGAAATTTTGCATGGCGATTCTTCTTATAATGTAGGGGTGCACTAAGAAAGATTTTTTAAAAATTCTTCTTAGATTTTTTTAAATTAAATTTTTAATCTGTTTTTGTAACTTTTTTCAAGTTTGCATTTAAAATAATAATTTGAGGGTTGTAAAATTTATATCACGAAAAAGATCATAAAAATTCCTTTAAAATGAATTTCTTTTCGCATCTTTACCTCCATTTTCTAATTTTTGGTGAATTTTTAAAGATTAATTTTTACAATTTAATTTATTAAACGCTGATCATGTGATTTCTTTATCTGGTACTTTAAATAAATTTATCGTCACATAACAACGAAATAGACACACAAAAAATTAAAATAGTGGCGCCATCTACTGTGCGCTTGTGAATCGAGAGTTGTTGGTTATTTATTAATTAAAAATATTGGAAAGTTCTTGTGGATCTGTAAATATACATGTGGTAACAGTTTTAAAATTTATAAATTATCAACCTACACAGGTGATAATTTATCCGGCGTTGCCCGGGATTTTAAGAATGTTTGTTAACCAAAATCAATTTAAAAACTAAACACAGTATAAATATCATAGAATAAAAAGCATGTGAAATGTTATACACATGAATAAAAAGAAAACCCAACATAAAAAACCATAAATTTACAATAATATCTTCAGAATTCAGCTAGATTTAGCGTTTCATCATTGGAGCAAAAAAACCCTGAAAAGTAAAGCATAAAATATATACATTTATAATAAACCACTAAAAGCTGAAAAGGAAAAATGTCAAATTGTCTTTAGGAAAGTAAAGCTGAAAAGTAAAAATGTCAAATTGTCGAATGTTTGTTAACCAAAATCAATTTAAAAACTAAATACAGTATAAATAACATAGAAAAGATTTAGCCTTTATCATTGGAGCAAAAATTCCTGAAAAGTAAAACATAAAATACATAAATTTATAATAAACCTACCAAAATCCATTAAAAAAATAAACACAGTATAAATAACATAGAAAAAAAAGTATACGAAATGTTATACACATTAATAATATGAAAAATAAAATAAAATAAAAATAATAATTTTTAAAAATAATAAAATAAAATAAAAATAATTAAAAAAAATAATAAATAAAAATAATAATAATAATAATTTAAAAAATAATAAAATAAAAGCTGAAACAAAAAAGCCTCCATAAAAAAGCTGAAAATACAGGTTTAGCAAAATCTGTACGATCCGTATTCGAACCCGCGTCATGTTGTACAGTAAATTAACGCTCTTACCGAATGCGCCACAATAACATGCTGGTGTATTGTGTAAATAGGAGAATATTTGTATTAAAATTACTGGAAAGTTGCTATGGGTTGGTGAATATACATGTATTTATGGAGTAAGAGGAGTTTTAAGTTAGAAATAAGTTAGCAGGATAGAAGCTTAGTCTTTAACTCTTCAATAGACACAAAGACATAAGCGAGGGGGGTTGCAGTAGCGATTAAAAATGATCTTGTGACACTTAGCGTGGTTGATTCGAATTTTCCATCGCGTGTGATAGTGTCAATATGCCGTTGGATCCGATTTATTTTAGAGTATAAAATCTGACTTGAAAGATTATTATTTTCATTTATTATTCTGGTTTAATATATAACTTGAAACTTTTTGATTTTATTTATTTTTATCTTTTCGCTCGCTGTTTGCCAGCTAAGCCTAACGTGGATGCCATATTCAGAGTGGTGATTCCACAAAGTGTAACATCTTACATTTAGTTTCAAAATTTTTGGTTTTTTATTAATTAAAAATCAACGGTAATTAATTTCGATTTTTGAAGTTCTTCAGACCCTCGGCTGTTTTTAAAGACGCCTGTATGTAAAATTTCACGATCGTTGCTCCTAAACTGTGGATTTCTATACAATTACAGAGATACAAACATTCATTTTTATATATTAGATAGATTAAATACGTTATTTTTTCCCTCTTATACCACTTATACTTTTTCTAATACTGCGTTAAAAGAATTAATTTTTAGATATTTTACGTAGTAGTCAGACTTCACAGAATATATTGAAAGACAGAACACTTTAGGACACCTTTCATTGAATATCAGGTTTTTATGTTTCAAAGAATAAAAACGCCAGAAATGAGGACTCTATAAAAGACTCCCATACAGCATGAAATTTTTTGGCTACTTTTTTATAGGCGTTTACTATAGGTTAACTCACCTTATTTCCAATGCGGGGGCAAAACCGGTCTATAGATGCCTTAACCGGGATTAAAACCAGGGTCCACGCGATGGTTTCTAGCTAAAACTCATGCGACTGAATATCATATTTGTGCATTAAATCTATTAGTCTTTCTTAGATCACTTATGCTCTCCTGATAATACTACTTGATGAGAATTAATTAGTAGGTATTTTACTCAGCATTCACACAATTGACGCGATGAAAAGCAAAGTGGTGTAAGTCCAAAGAATTTTACTGAAAAAACTACCAAAAATTCCACTGTAAATTGAACAAATTATAATTCATAATAATTATTGTAATATTGCAAATAATAATTATTTGCAATTCCACTATCAATTGAACATGGAGATTAAATTTTTGCCCTCAAATAAAAAAAAAAGATAAAAATGTGACTTACACCACTTTGCTTTTCACCGCCTCAATTCATAGAATTTATTGCAAGACAGAACGCTTTAGTACACTTTTCATTGAAAATCAGCTTTTTATGTTTCAAATAATAATAACGCCATGAACGATGATTTTATCAAAGAGAATTTATTTAACCATTTTCCGGGAACTAGAGTTAAGTTCTCTGAATAGATGAAAAAGAGTCCTGTTTACAGATATTTCATTGATAAAATATCGAAGATAAATAGTCATTACACTACAGTTTCTACCATAAGTAGAGAAAATGATCTTCAAATCATAAAATATCGACATTAAATTAAGTTCGTGAAGTCAATTGAAATGTTTGCCGCCGGGTTTTTTTTACATCACTTTTTTATATTTTTTACAGCACTTTTTACATCATCGTGTGTAGAACTACAAGTTAAGGTTTTTAAAAATTCAGGAGCAAGCATTAATTTTTTAGGAGCTTAACCTATCCCTTTTACTGCAACTGTTTCTATATAGTATATACATGTTTCTCTCTCTGTGTCTTTCTCTCTCTCCCACTTTCGCTCTCTCTGTATATATTTATATTATTATCTCAAGTCAACCTTGTATCCGAATACTACGCTTAAACGGTAAACGTACGGAAGAATTTTTCTGTCTGGTTTGGGGCCAATAAATCCCAAAATACAAATGAAAAAAGGAAAAACCTGTATTTTCTTGGCAAGTATTTGTAGGCGTAATTTTTTGATAACACTTTATGCAGAAGTCCTTTATACAACCATAACTAAATTTTCAGATTTTTTTTTCAGCCTTTATGTAAATGCAACCGTTTTTAAGATGATAGCATTATAAAAATATTTGGTACTTTTCCGTTAGACGGGCGCAAGTTATATATCGCCAAATATGGCTCTTAAGTCAAATTTTGTTTAATTAACTGTAACTTCCGTGATGCGTGTATGTGAAAGAACAAAATAAATAAGAAAGCATTCATTTTGTTCTTTAAGTAAATAATTAGTTAGATGGCCAAAAATCTTTAATGTCCTTCAAGATGTCTTCAAAAGGACCCTCTTTTTGTCGTCGCCTAAGAAATTCAGCCAGTACGATTGCAAATGGTGGCGTATCGTTCCTCACTGTTTTTTCATGTCGTCATACGGTGCTTCATCGCAACTGCTCAATCTTTTGTGCGATTGTTTAAGAAAGCTAATGAAGTTTGTGGTTAATTTGTCTCCAATTTTTATTCATGTGAATTTCGGGGTTATATAGCTGGGTCTCTGAACTTAATCGTGTTCTCTGACATGATTCATACCGGTTGATCTATCATTTTCTTCCAACATTTCGTGTGTGACAATGCTTCTTCAAAATTTAGTCCATCTATTACCTATTAAACTGATTTTTTAGGGTTGTTATATTGGCGACTTTTCATGGTTGCCAATGGCGATACTTAATAGGACGAACGCCAAATGCGCCCGGCTTACGGAAAAGTACCAAATAGGGTAAGAAATTAAAAATTAGTATTATCTCGCAACTATCATAGACAATAGATTACATTCAACAGTCGAGGAAGAAATAGCTAACCTTCAATTGCCCGAAATAGTAAATTGAACTTTAGTAACAAAATACTCATTTATAAATCTTTCTTAAGACCCTTACTTACTTATGCTGGACCAGTTTGGTCGTATGCAGCTTATTCCAACATTAAAATTCTGGCTGTTGCTCAAAACATGAGTATTCGGTAGATCTCTAACTCCCCATGGTATTTTCGTAATGTTGACATTTATAGGGAGATAAATCTCCCCACTATTCAAAATTATCTTCAAAATCTTGTTTTTAACTTCCATAAAGGTTTACCAAATGATCTTATTGAAAATCTTGCCGATTACGACCCTGCTGACCCAGCTAACAAGAAACAGCCCTGTTCCATTCTTGCTCGTAATTTTTAATTGTTTGCCCTGTTTTTTGTTCGCACAGTCTCTTTTTCCCCCATGTTTTACGTTTACTTGTACTATCGAAGTTTTTTGTTTTCCCCACTTTCTACTTTCCTTCCTACTTTCGTTTTTTACTGATCACTGAAGTTTTATGCATTGCTATATCATCCTACAGTGGAGGACCCGGCCCATGTACTGTAGTTACCACTACTTTTCTGAAGCACCTGAAGCTCCTGAAGCTAACCTCCCTTACTTTGGCACAAGGGAAATGACATAGGCGTCCTAAGGGCCACTTTGATTATTTTCCCTATTATCCTTCCCATTCTTAACTTTCCAAGCTCAAATTCTAAATTACAATAGCCCGGGGCATCTGGTTCTGACCTGTCATTCTTTGATAGATCGACCTCAAGACGGTCTAACCGATATTATCTTAATCCTCAGCCACCGTGTCTCCTTTTATTTATTCTGCCACTTTAAATAGTTGTTAGACGTTATAATACATATATTTTAACTCTAAACGTCAAGAGTTTTCCTTTAATCCTGAGAACAGAAATGTAGCCACATAAAATTACCAATTGTCCTTACCAAAGATATGGAGCTCTGCTCTCGTTCCTTGTTAATGTACCATGCCAATGTCAATATCAAAATAATATTATTTCTAAATAAGCTTTCGGGATCGGCGCGCATTTTGCATTAATTATGTAATTATTGACGAAGAAAAGAGCTCTATGATTTTCTAAAACCTAATCAGATAAAATGATTATCGTAATCCTAATGGTGTAGAAAGAGAGTATGTGATGTTTCGAGGGATAGCAAGAGCTGCTTGAGTTAGAGTCTCCCTCATATAACTATTTTTTTATCTAATTTTGAGTTTTCAGAAAATATATTTAATATTTTTACTTACATTTCATTTTCATCCGTCAATAACTGACAAAACTGCAATAACGTCTTAAATATTTATAGTAAATCAAAACAATATTACATCTTTCAAAACCTTGTAAATAGGGTTATATGATGAGCAAATTTTTAAAAAAAACTAATAATATCAAAACCCATATTTTTAAGCATGTAAAAAATTTAAATAAAAATATCAAAAATTCGTTATGATAGAAAATTTAAAGCAGATTTTTAATTAAATATTTAAATAGTATATAAATTTACTTGAGACTCTCCTCGACCCTCAATTTTCACATCCCTGCTTTATGGTGTAAGACAAAATTGCCTAAACCTTTAAGGTAATTGCAACCTGCAAATGATACGTAGAAAATTCCCTTTATGGACAGTAGGTTTGGGAAAAGAATGCCAAATTAATGGTTCAAGAAACCCTATTATGAGTTTGTCGACTTTGAAGGTGAGTACACATTTGGAATAAGTGAGCTTTTGAAAAGAGAGAAATAGACCAATTTCCAGGGCCTTTTTATCGCATGGGCAAATCGGGACTTTGCCCAGAGCCCCCTGATGCTAGGGGAGTCCCAAACCCCCTTGGATTATGCACCTAGTGCTTCTAATAGTATGTATAGCCCATGGATAGTTCTTATTTTTATAAATATTCGTAAGGGGGGCCCCCAAATGGTATCTGCCTAGGGGCCCCCAGCGTTCATAATCGGGCCCTGCCAATTTCCAACTGCTTTGGTGTGATAACATAGAATTGCTTGGATTTGTAGAAGTAATATTGATTTCTTGAGTTCACTTGTGTTCAGGTTTGAGGTATTATGTGAGGAAATTCATGAGATGAGCTTTTTGTGTTGGTCGGTGGGGATACATAGGGTACACTAAAGACATACATATGGATATACCCAATGAACAAATGATCTTAAGGATTAAAATACGAAAACAATAGCTGAGTTTCGTACGTCATTGATCATCTCTACAAACTTCTGTATGGACATTTAAATCACGGAGCCGTTTTGCTTATCACGGATTTCTTTAGCTACACCTGACCCTAGTAGTAAATCCGATCATCTGAAGTTTGAAGTAACCAACCAATTACCTAGATCACCTACACCAGCGGTCGTTAAAATATTGAAGGTGTCGCGGATAGTTTGAAGTAAATTTAAATTATACTAAATTGTTTAATAAAAATACATATAAATATTTATATATTGAAATTTTAATCCCACGATATTTGACAAAACCAGAATATAACGTACACAAGACATTTTTAAATTTTTATAATGCAAGTAAATGTGTACCCAATATCTACATTTCATTGATTTTTTAACAAGTTTATCAAAATTTCCTATTTTTTGTGAACATTTTACTAATTTTTAAAAAATATTGCAACTACCAGAAAAGTTTCATTAGGAACGAGTGTTACTCGATTGGTACTTACTTTTAATAGCTGAAACTTTGCCGCTTGGAAAGAAAACGGCAATTAAACGCCAATTATACGTCTCTTCCTTGTTCCTGCTAATTATTCCTGCTAATAGTTCCTGCTAATTATTGCATTTCGCTGTCGGGGCTTTTCGTTATAAGTTTCATGTCAGACATTTTATTTTTATTTCTTTTGATTAAGCCAAAAATCAAGCTGGATACCCGTGCTTCACGCCGGAATACATTATTACCATCAATTATGTAATTTGGTTAATTTAAATTAACTTTTGTAGTAAAGTGCTGTCATTCCTTAGAGGAGTTCACCCTATAATTTAACGAAAGTAATCCGACATTAAATATGAGCCTTAGAATATTTTATTAATTTTAGGGAATTTAAGCCCTTATAGCACTCTTAAATAATTTTCTCTTTATAGCACTCTTAGGTTGAATTTGTTTTTTAAAAAAATATTTCAGGTAGTCTCCTCTAAAGAAACTACCGCGGGTTATTAACGCAGGATTAATTATCGTTTGCTTACCTTCTTTTTTTTCTTTTTTCTTTTTAATACGCATTTTGGTACTTTTCTGTTTGACTGTTTACAGCTACTGGGTTTTGCACGCTGCCAAAATTATAACTCGCTACGCAGGACATTTTTTTCTCTCCGAAGGACCGTTATTGATGAAAGTAATCCTACGTTAAACTCTTTCTGAGTGAGAACCTGGAGAAATAGATGAGGTAACAGCAAAATTTTCGTTTCCTTGCCATTATGATTACAAAGATAGAGTAATTAGTCAATCATTGCTTTTAGAGAGGTTTAAGCTCTCTTAAACTCCTTAAATTTTGCATTTCGAAGAAAGATTTTTTAGTGAACACCTAGGTCCTTATAGGAATCACCTTGCAAAATTTCAGCTACCTAAAGCTCATGGTTCCGGAGATCAGTCACTCAGTCGGCATTATCCTTTGAGAGTTTCATCCACTTTAAAACACGTTAAAGTTTCAATTCTTAAAAAGGTTTCTTAATGAGCACCTAGTGCCTAAGAGGAACCACTACTCAAAATTTTAGCTCTCTAGGTCTTACGGTTCCATCAATTCAGTTATCAGTACCTCAGCATTTTATTTTTAGGAGATGAAGTCTCTTTTTTAACCCCATAAAGATAGAATTTTTAACAAAAGATTTCTTAGTGAGCAACACCATACAAAATTTTAACTTCGTAGAAAATATGGTTCCAGTGAGAAAAAAAAATGTTTCCATAAATGCTGATAATCCAATAAAAATGGTATTTTCGAATAGCCTGAACTTTTCTGAACCTTGCAACAGGATTCATTTTATAAATTACGTCAACCAAAAGAATATAGAAGCATTACCCTTTCAGGGGCGCCGTTCGCACAGTGCGAACGCATAAATCTTGTCTTATTTTCATTTGCATTCAATGTATTCCAAATAAATGAGCAGAAAAATGGCTAGTGTTGTCATCTGTTATCAGTTTAAAGAAGTAAAAGTCTTTTTCAACCTTTAATTGGAAAAATTTTCAATATTTTTTAGGTTAAAAAAAATCGGGAAAAAATCTGCACCATGCAAACGGGTGCCCCTAAAAGGGTTAAAACACACTAAACTAGATTTTTTTTCCACGAATTGTTAAAATTTCAAACAATAATTTGCATTTTTTAAGACAAAAAATGCTACCAAGGTAAAAAATTTCTTTCTGTATTACGGAGTACAATTTTTTAAAAAAACTTTAAATCCAAATTGGCAATCCGTGGACGCATTTTTTCCATAGGATAACATTGAGGTGAACGAATCCAATAGGGTTAGTACACAGCAGCCCATAGGCGTGTGCTTCTAACTTATTTTTTTTTTTGGGGGGGGGGCACGAATTGATTCTGTTAAGGCCCTCCTCAGCGAATTGACTGCCGGACAGTCCTTAAAATATGAAATATTATGATTTTTTCAAAATTGAATAACAATAGAATTGATGTTTTAGTAGTATTCAAAAGTTATACTATGAGAAAAGTAAATATAATATAAATAAAATGAGAAAAAAATATAACATCGAATTTTTTTTATGGATCATACTGATAAAAACTATTTTAAGGTTAAAGACATAATCTGAATCTTTAGTTTCACAGTTTGAAAACGCGGGAAAGAAACCAACTTTCTTAAAAGTTTTCTACAATTTCCCAATTTTAACTGAAATTCTATTAACGTTTTACCCTATTTCAAGTTAAGTTGGGGGAGGGCAAGTGCCCCCCCCCCCTCAACGCCTGTGCAGCAGCCTTAAAAAGGGGAACGGTGGGGGAGGATTTTTTTATGCTGTCAACTCGACTCCACCCACTATAAGAGTCAAGAGCAAATGGAGATCCGATCTGCGATATTTTTCTTTATACCAAGCAGCCTTAAACTCTGATTACAATCTCCCTCTGGTTATAGTCGAATCAGATTTGGCTCTTCTCCTCTATAATTAGCGATAAACGAACCACTAAATATTGGTAAGCAGGAATTACATACGCACTTCCAACCAGATTTCTTATTTTACAATGCCTTAATAAGGAGCATCAAAGACTCGGAGCTGAGTGTATCAGTAATTGGATAAAGCATTTAACGAGAGGGGAACTAAAATTTCACAGCGTATTGGACATAATTAATGCTTATGGTCCTGAAAAAAGTCATACCTGAAAAACAAACCTAGCGTGAAAATATGCAAGAAGTTTGCTGGGGATGTTCTCGAAAGGGAAGCCATATACAATGTATTATCCTCAGATGCAACGGTCTTATCGAAATTTATTCAATAGTCTTCCATTTTTTAACTGTTATACACCAGAAACATTTATTCCCATATCCGCCGCGCTTGTATTTTTCAGAAAGAAAAATATATTCCAATCGAAAATCGATTGGGATAAATGGATATTCCACAGTTGTGGACGTAAAAGCGTGTCTGATTTATTTTGCGTGCGGTCATTATTTATCCCCTCTTGCGGCGAAAAACCGGAGGGGCGTAATTAAGTGTGAAATTAGATTGACACTGGTACTGGAATGTTAAATGGATGAATTTATGGATCAACATTGAAGAGGAATTGAATAGTGATTAAAAGGATGTCATTTTGGGAGCTTCCAGAGAATAAAATAAAAAGTAGAATGACGGCATGAAATAATATTTTAGTTCAGATTTGCTTCGGGTCATAAGCTACTTGACTCTGCGATGTTATTTATATAAAACACGTTACAACATCACGTTACAACATGATAGATCAAGCTACGGTTTTAATATTTACAAGATAAAAATAGCTTTTTATAGGCCATGATTTTAAATTTTCTGTTGAATCATATAAACTTGACATTTCTATGTATTAATAAATACTTTTATAAAAATTTTTTTGATGAATTATCCCATCAACTTGAAAGAAAATAAAGTTAATTGGAAGTTAACTTGCGTTTAACTTTTCGTTCCCGTCCCGGCCAATAGATGGCTGCACCAGTCTACAAAACAAAATTAACTGACAATGAATTCAATTCTGCTTAAAGATGGCTAAAAGTATTAAAAAAATGCATTGTCATCGTGTTCTGATCTATTCTAAAAGTTTCAAATGTCTAGCTAGTCGGGAAGTTAGTTAAAAATCGATTGCAAGATTTGTACGGGAAAACACACAAACACACGCACAAACAAGAAAGAAAGTTAATAAAAACATGGTAAAAAATATAAAAAGTCATTATGTATGATGTATTATCAATTGCCTATCAATATGTAAGTAGCGAGCTTGATATGCGTTCGAGAAGAAGCAAACAACTTGAGGAGTTGAGCACGCAACTGAGTGCCGCGCCCTCGGATATAAAAGTCTATTCTACTTGACATGCTCGGAGCTTGAGATAGGTACAGTAGAACACCTGTTCGCAGCAGCAATTCGTACTTTCATTTTAGATGGCTATGACTAGTGAATAGTACGACCGTTCTCACAAATATATTTTTGTCTGTTGCTAAAGTTTTAATTTAATTATCAATTAAGTAAAGTAACATAGTCTTGTAACATTGGAGTTAACAATTAATAGAATTGTTTTGTGTTACTCAAGCTGCATCATATGCTTATTCAAATGCTTTCAAGCAAAGACGTGGAGCCTGAATAGAAACAGTGGGATTGTGTAGTATCAGGCGCCTTTAACTAGAGACTGTGCCTGATACTAGGTGGAAATTCCCGAGCGACGGGTACACCCCCAAACGGCCTCGGGGGGAAAAAGGCAGTGTTGCCATCTTGGGGGTTTTCCCCCTAAATTTGAGGGTAAGTTAGATGAAAAGGGGTGTATTTAGGGGCCACATTTTTTAGGGGCATTTTGTGTGGGGGGGGGGGACATTTTTTAATATTTTGTTCAATCGAGACGCGTTTTTTTTTTTTTTATTAGATTACTAGCGGCCCGTCCCGACTTTGTCCGGGTTGAACAATTATCTATCTTAAGTAGATATTAGGTAGATTTAATTTATTTTAAAACCTCATGGTATACCACATTTTTTGTTTCGTTTTTCTGAGGTTTTAAAATAAACTGATTCTCCGCATTTCCTGACCTAGAGAGACCAACATATAATTGTCCATGAGTAAAGCAATCTTTCCGTAAGTCAAGTCCAATATATTTGTATGACCTTGGGATTTGTTGATGGTGATGGCAAAAGAAATTTTTATTGGAAACTGTAACGTCAAGCACTGCATTGTTTCCGGGGGCCACCCGCATGTCAATTTTCATACGATTCGGCCCCATAGCCTATCCCCTACAGATTCCACACACAAAAAAACTCGAAAAAAGCACCATAGATGGCACAAAAAATTTAATAACTTTTTTTTAAATTAAAAATTAAAAAATCCGGCTACGTCAGGCACTGAATCGTGTCATCCGTGTGCCGATTTTGGTATGACTCGGCCCCTTAGTCTCGCTATCAGCGAGGTCAGCCACGGAAGCTGTCGAAATAAGCAACTTTTAGGGACAAAATCATTAAAACATTAATTAAAAATACTCCGGGGCCCAATTTTCAAAAAATAATATGACTATGCTTTGATGTGAACTATCAACTATATCTATACAAAATTTCAGCTCAATTGAAGTAATACTTTTTCACTTATAAAGGAACAAACATAGTCCTATTCGAAATAATCAATAAATTTCACAGTTTCAAAGAGACATCCATGAATTTTTGACACACATTTCACAATGAATTTTTGAATAAAGTTCAATAATTCAAGTTCGATTTATGCAAATTGTGTATAAAATTGTACATAAATTCAAAAACATAAAGTTAAATAAAGTTTTGTAACATTACATCAATAAATTTCCAGTTGATAGTCAATAAATTGTAAATATTTTTTTACCTTAAATGTCCAATAAAAAGCGTAGTTCCAAATGAAATTTTCTTCAATAAACCCTTAAACGTAGCCAATTTCAAAAATCCTTTTTGTATTTATCAATATCTCTTCCACTTGGATCTTTAAAATATTAAATGTTTTACTGATAATAAATGAAAATGTAGTTGTATGTGTTGCTATGGTTACTTGACTATGGTTGACGAAGGAAAAGTTGTAAAGGTGAAGCATCAGCTCAACATTTAGCCCAACATACCTTTCTTTGTACTGATCAGATATACATAATATATAGCCTATGTCCATCTGGAATAATGTACCTTACAAACAGTGAAAGAATTTTTCAAATAGGTGCAGTAGTTCTGGAGATTACCCTCCACGTACAAAATCGCTCTCTCTTTATATATAAGTATAGGTATAGATTATAGAAGGTTTGGTATCCCAAAATTAGAATAAGAGATGAAATAAAAATACAAAAATAAAAACAGGATTTTAAGTAAAGAATGTTTTTTTTAAATATTCAATTTTTTTTAAAATAATATTCTTAAAACAATATTCAAGTTCATATTACGTTAGTTAATATTCAAAGTTAATTTTTTAAAAGAAAAAAGGGTACCGGAGAACGGCTAGATTCGAACCGCTAACGTCAGAACAGAGGCCCACCGCGATAGCACCAAGTTAAGGATCGTTGAAGACTTCGGCACAACAAGCGGTAGAGGACAGTAGCGGTAACAATGCAGATTGTTAGGATTAAGCCCCTAACTTTATTTCTACTGATCAGATACACATAATATATAGCCTATGTCCATCTGGAATAATGTACATTTCAAACAGTGAAAGAATTTTTCAAATAGGTGCAGTGGTTCTGGAGATTACCCTCCACGTACAAAATCACTCTCTCTTTATATATAAGTATAGATAAGTTAGATAAGTTCCATACATATGTCAAATGTAAATAAACCTCCATTTCATTATGTAAGAGTGTATTTTTTATTTATTTCAATTTATCTCTCAAACAGGATGCCTATTTGGAACCAGAATTTCTTTTAGGAAGGTCTAGGGTGATCTCAAGTTGGTGTTAGGGGGAAACAGGGGTATTTCGAGATGGCGCTAGGGTAAGGTGACCAGATTTTAACATTGGTAAAGCGGGACACCATTGACCGGCGGGGGGGGGGGATGTTCTTGATTAAAAATTTGGCCTATATGGAGCAACAAAAATTTTCATAGAACGCAAAAATAGTATTTAATATATATATATATATATATATATATATATATATATATATATATATATATATATATATATATATATTAAATTTCAACATAAGTACAATTTACAAATATAATAAATAAAAAAATTATGTATAGTATTATTTTATTCTTTGGCATATTTCTCATTTGCGTGAATTTTTTTTAGTATAGTGCTGTCGTTGTTTAAAAGGCCATAAAATTTTTCACAAGAATTTGTTAAATTATATTTCACACATAAAATGGCTTTCAAAGTCTCAAGACTTAATTATGATTTTTCTGATGTCCACACTTTATTTACCGTAGAAAAAACGCGTTCAGACGTAGCATTAGTTCCTGGTAAGGACAGCTCTTATTCCACAATTTTTAGTGCATTATTGTATGGAACACGGTTTGTTTCAAAATTCGAAACAACTGATCAACAATGCGAACTTTGATAAGCAGTTCTCGATAATCAGTTCAACAATTATTTGTTATTATTAAAGTTTAACATTATAAAATTAGCAAAAATCATATAAAACTCGTATTCTGGCTAAATAGCCACATGGACGCCGAAAGCCATATATTCCCTTCCCGTTCTCCCGCCGTTTCCTAGCTTGTCGTGCATTCTTTACAAAAATCGGGACTTTTTTAAAACGCCGCGGAACGCGCGACAAAAACTGGAAAAAGGTCAGTTGAGAATTCGGGGAGCAAGAGGTAGCAGCCCCAGCTCGTATGTTTGCGACTTTGTAACGATTCCACTGTGCCATTCTCAGTCAGCTGGTAATACTCTTAGCGAGTAGGTTGAGAGTATCATAACAAAGCTCTATAGAGCTTCTGCCGTGAACGGATTAAATTTTATTCTTTGTTCCTTCTATGTGTGTGTATCTATGTATATGTGTGTATGTGTGTGCGCCAAGTAAATAAACGTCTTTCGTCCGAATGGTGCCTCTTCATTGAGTGAAAGAACTGAAATGACCACTTGAACCACGATTGCTAATACAACTGGCGTAGTCGGCAGGATCATACCTGAGTCCAGAAGTAACAGAAGAACGAGTTTCAGCCAAGGTAGGCAACTTTCGTTTTGCGGGTCTGGACATATTTCTGGTTCTGTAAAATGCAAATTTATTTATGTGGGATCATAAATTAAGTAACGTTATTAGTGGGAGGTAGCGTTTAGGTAATTTACTATATTTTTAAAGAACGCAGATTATTTATTTATGTTTGTTTTGTTTCTGTTTTTGTTTGTTTGCTTGTTTCTTCTGCCGAAATGTTTCACGGTGCGAGAAAAGAGGATCTTCTTTATGTAGCCAAAGAAATGGGCGTGGAGATTATCGATAATCTTACTGCTGTGGCTCTTAAGGATTTAATATTAAACAGCGAAGCCTATGAGATGGATCCAAGATTCGTGGAAGACGATCACAATCATTGAAGACAGAAAGTCTAACTATAAGCATGTGCAAGAATTAGGAAGGGCTAGGAGTGAAGATTCGCAAGGAAATACGGAGGTGGGTAGTGGGGATCTGGCATCGTGACCAAATCAGGTGTTTTTCCAACCAGCCACTTTCCCCATGGTTTCGACAGTTAACGGTGAACCGCGTGGAAAAAATGTGGCTGGGAATCCATTTCCGGTGAAAGTGAGAAACAGTTGATCTCTAGACACGAGAGAGGTAGTACATTCTAGTATGACTTGGTAATGAAATGTAATTCCGCAACCACGTGCGACGTATGTAATGAAAGTTTTAGGTGTATTAAAAATGTTAAATTGTTATGATGGTGATAGATTACTTTATTTGATGGAATCAGATATCCCACTTCTAACATCTACGATCACAGAGGAGTGGAATGATACTATGACAGCTTGCCCGATTTTAACGAAGCTTGTTTTATTCTGTTTATAACTTTTTCCAGAACTACCTTATACCAGTGGTACGCCACGATCCATGAGGGGGGAAGAGGGGGTCGTGAACATAATTTGTTGGGTCGCGTATAATTTGAAGCATATTTATATCGTATCGAATTATTTTAATAAAAAATTTGCTATAAATATGCTAATAATTTTCAAATCATGCTCTTAGTCAATTTTAATTTTTGCTAATTTTTATCTAAATGAAATACAAATGCATATTGATATTTAAATATGTAGTCGCATGAGATTTGCCAAAAACAAGTGCAGGAGGTAAGCGAGACAATTTTATTGTTATTTTATGCAAAGTTAATATATACCCAAAATCTACAGTTCGTACAGTTTTGAAACAGTTTGTCAAAAAATATTTATTTCTTTTTACTATTTTTTCATTAACATTTTCGTAATATAAAAAAAAATTCCTCCTGCCAAAAAATGTTTATTTCGTGTCGGGGGATTATTATATTTAAAGAAAGTCGGTCACGGTCGATAAAATTTGCACTACTGCCTTATACTTACAAAGGCGCGATGGCTCAGTTGGCAAGGGCGGCGAGCCAGTGATCTGAACGTCTCTGGTTCAACGCCTGTCGCTGCAATTCCATCGCCGTGTTCGCTAAAGGTGGCCGGTACGTAAAATCTGTCGTGGCTGAAATTTCCTTCAACATCTCAAATTACCTCTGGGAGTGCTGGGTCAAGTGGTCTGGTCCCGCCACTTAAATCAGTTCATAATTCGCGGACCATTAAACAGATGCAGAGTGGACCACACCCTGTGGTGCACCTGGGACAACGTGTGATGTGTTAGCACAGACCCACCCACCCTCCGCACAAGGGCCTACGTCCAGTCACAGCCATTTGCAAACAACACCTTATACTTACATATACTTACATAGAAGTATTACACACAGTTTTTGTTGTAGTGAATTACGGATGAACATAATTTTTGGTATTATGGTGATGAAAAGGAAATATCATGAATTCTGCACATTTTTTACGGACTATCTTTTTTTCCTGAAGGTTAAAGTGGAGTTTTCTGCTTATGAACTTTGCATCTTTCTTTAATGGCATTTCATTTTTCATCCTAGATTCCTTCAAATCATCTATGCACCTTTAAACACATGAATCAGAAGGGAAATTCTTTCAACGCATCATACGTTCCTTTAGTATATTATCACGAACAGATAGCGCCAAAACATAAACTTTAAGAAGAGCAAATCCACAAAACATTTTCTTTCTCTGATAAAAAAAAGTGCCAGTTCTTGCAAGCGCCAAACAAATCAAATCACACATCAAATTTAGGCACAAAGGGGAGCAATAAAAATTTTAAACGCATTTTTATTCGAAGGCAAACAGAATAATAAAAAAAGGCAAATGAATGAAAGAATGCAGTCTCTTCCAAGCGTTGATTGACGGGTATGCGATACCTGAAGGAAAAATTTTTTGTAAGAGAAAAGAAAAATGTTGAACCAAAGAATTGGAGCTATATTATCATATCATGAATAAATGCATTAATTTTGTTTTCTTCTGCTCCTTAGACCAAAGAACACACATACACAAAAAGAATCTGTTAAAAAAAATACAAAATCCTTAAACACAAAATTGGAAGTTTTCACACCTCATTTTGAAGGAAAAAAACAACAAAAACCAAATAAATTCTAAGTGCGTTTTTCTGCAAGAAATGTATAACAAGTTACTAATTAGGTACATGCTAAATGTGGTTATACGTATAAGTTTTTCTACTTGCTTCTCATTAACTTGAACCATGTAACTTGAACACATTGTTAAAGAAAAGATGGGACAAGTCCGTAAAATTACCAATAAAATAAAACGTGACAAATTTATTAATATTTCTTATGAAATATTTCTTATGTAAGAAAACAAAGTTGTAACTTTCTCCACAATGAAATCTTACAATAAATTTTTACAATATATAGAAATCGATATTATGCAGATTGAAAGCAACAACTTAAAAAGAGAGTTGGATTTCTTGCCTAGTGCGGAATCAATATGTTTTTTAAACTACAATGGAACCTCGCATAACGAGCATAATTCGTTCTAGAGTCTTACTCGTAATGCGAAAAAATTTTTCCCATATAAATTAATGTAAAATACGATAATGCGTTCCATGCCAAAAAATACTCAAAATTTTTTAGATGTAACGTTTATTATTCAAAGAAAATTACTTATACGTAAATTCTTAAAGATCAAAATCATCCATATGTAGTTTATTATTTACGAATTTATGACACATATCTAATTTTTTTTTTTACTAGAAAGCTATCTAGCGACATTTGTTTTTCTGGTCGGTTTAAAATTTGCAGAAAATGTGTTACCGTATTATCATTGAATAAGTTTATAGCGCACATAACCACCGTTTTATCAGGGTGATGCTTTGTAACTTACGATGCAACAGTTTCCCATGCTATCATCATTTCTTTTATTGCGCCAGAAGATAATTTCTTTGCTGTTTCTTCGTCCTTCTCCACTGGCAAACTCTCCTCTGCAACTGCTTGCTGTGAAAGACACTGCAATTCTATTAGCTGTTCGGTGGTCAGCTCTTGGCTGTGCTCTTCCACAAGCTCCTCAATATCATTGTTATCCTCCAGTCCCATGATATTTGCTTCTCGAACCATCCATGACTACCCTTATACTTATTTTTCGGCCGTTGATGATCCTGGTGACGTGAAGAGGGAACTTCCTTCCACGTCACTCGTTAAGCGAAATGTTGCTCGTTAAGCGAGCCATTTTTTTACGATTTATTTTGCTCGTTATGCGAAATACTCGTTATGCGAGGTGCTCGTGATGCGAGGTGCTCGTTAAGCGAGGTTCTACTGTAGTTCCAAAAATTTAATGCATTTGACTGAATGCCTTAGATTATAGTAAGTGTGCTGTACAAAAGTTCGATGCAGAATGTATTTGTCTTCATAAATTCTTAAAATTATTCTCAGTTAAAATCTTATCAGCGAATATGTTAAAATCTTCAATCTCAACCTTAAGCTAAGGGGAATTTTCCTCTCGGAACTTTTCTAATTACGGATACTTGTTTTTGAATACTCTTTTCTACATTTGAAATTAGAACCTTAAAAACAATAGTTTTTTTAAAAGTTTAAACCTTTAAGTACTTAAACTTTTACATGGAACTAAAATTATGGTTATCTATCACTAAAAAGTTAAAATTGCTTTTTGAAAGCATTAAATTTAAATCAAAAGTTTTTCAAACATCTTGCATTGAATTTTAAAGATTATTTTCATAATCAGAAAACAGAATTAAACAATGTGAGTTTGCTCATATGTAATTAGGAAATTGAGAAAAGAAAATTCCCATGGAATAAATGCATATAAAGGTTAGAAAACATCCCTTTACAAACAACGGAGTAAAATTAACTACAAACGCTCTATATTTAAAAAAAATTAAGTATATATTATTAGGGATACGAAAATTTCGCATAAAATATATAGAAATTTCGCAAAAAAAAATTACATTTCGTAAAATTTCGCATTTATTCGCGAAATACATATTTATATATCTATATATTTATCTATTTATATATATATATATATATATATATATATATATATGACATGGAGCTTGTTTTGCTCCCGTGTTTAAATCGATGTTATGCTGTCAATACATACATTAAACAACTGGGCGAGTGGTAGGCCACGAAGGAAGTAGTTCAATTCCTATAAATTTCTTATTTATTGATTCTCATAATTTTACCAATGCTCCAGGGTAAGCAATTCGCTCCGCCATTTTATAACCTACTCGGCCACGACTGCATCGAGCATCCGCTCTCAATGAGATTCCCACTCAATCTGCCCGCCAAACCTTAATTTTCTCCGAGCTCCTGCTGCACGGCGCATGTGCAAACCTCATCCTTGGGTATCTGGACCCTCATTAGTGCTGATCGTACATTCTTAACTTCGTGCCCAAACCCTGTACACTTCTAAAAATAAATCCTCTCGCCTAGAATGATTCGCTTTCCGCTCAAAATCGCTTTTAAAAGATTATTTTCCCCACAACAAAATACGCGCTCTTTGTAAATGGATTGTTAGATTCTTATTATTTTAAGCCCTCTTTCCCCGTACTTCTCAACTATATTTTGACAGTTCAATTATGTTTTGACATCTATCTATCTATCTATCTATCTCTCTCTCTCTATATATATATATATATATATATATATATATATATATATATGTAAAACAGTTCGTAACTGGCTGACTGACTGATATATAGCACACAAACCAAACCGCTGAACCTAAAGGGCTGAAATTTTGCATGGCTATTCTTATAGCGTAGGGGTGCACTAAGAGAGATTTTTGAAAAATTCTTCTTAGATTTTTTAAATTAAATTTTTAAGCTGTTTTGTAACATTCTTTAAAGTTTGCATTAAAAATAATAATCTGAGGGTTATAAAATTTATTTTAAGAGAAAGATCATAAAACTTCCTTTAAAATGAAATCTATCTCGAATCTTTACCCCCATTTTCTGATTTTTGGTGAATTTTTAAAGATTAATTTTTATAATTTAATTTATTAAATGCTAATCACGTGGTTTCCTTTCTGCTTTTTGATATTTGAAACTCATTTTGAGTCACGTGCATAACAACGAAATAAATTGACAAAAAAAAATATTTTTTTTTATTCGTAATGCGGCAGACGATTGGACATTATCAAAAAAAAATTATTAAAATACAGTAAAATAAATATTCCTCAAACTCTACTATATTAATTTTACTATTTTCTTTAGTATGTTCTATTAGATTTAATTTTAATATTTTCTTTTACATTATTTTGTCTATAAAAATATTCCTTACTTTTTTTTATAAATATATTTTTTTTGGCATTAATTGCATACATTGACCGTTGAATTTAATTTGAATATACTCTGTAGTGAAGCACGGGTATTCAGACAGTATATATATATATATATATATATATATATATATATATATATATATATATATATATATAAATATATATATATAAGTATATATATGTGTGTGTGTGTGTGTGTGTGTGTGTGTGTGTATTCAGAAATTTCGCATATATTTAAAAAAATATATGCGAATAATATATGCTTTAAATATTGAGTGTTGAAATGTGAAAAAACGGTGAGTGATACTGTTTTTTATTGTCATATTCGGTTTCAGCACAATAAAAACCACAAGAATAAGGCAAATTTATTCAAAAAGTTTTTTCATCTTTAGCGTATGTTATGTATAGGTATCGGTTTTAGTAACACATGAACATAGTCAGGGCCGCCCAGAGACTTTACGGGGCCTGGGGCAAACGTCTGTTGGGGGCCCCAAGAAATCTGATTAATCGAATAATTTTTTTAATTTTTTTTTTTTTTTTTTGGGGGGGGGGCCTTTTTTCGGGAGATTATTTTGAATTTTGAAGTACGGTACAAGTTTCAGAATTTTCTTTCGGAGGAAATCTAATAAATAATTTGTAAAAAAAATTTCGGGACCTCTCCGGCAGTTGGGGGCCTGGGGCAAATTGCCCCAGTTGCCCCCCCCCCCTCTGGGCGGCCCTGAACATAGTTCTACATTACCTAGATTAGTGTTTGCCAACATATTTCGTGTCGCGACACCCTTCAGTGGTTTCCTCGCTTCATGCTACCCCACATATTTTCCTTCAGAAAAAAAGCCTTTTAAGACACGAACAAAAAACACTAAAATGCATTTTCCATGATTTAAATTTCCGACTAAATGTTTAATTTAAGGGTATGATGGACAATACAAAGCGATTTTCGAAATTTTTACCTCAGAGATATGAAATTTATGCATATATATTCATTAAAATATAACTATGTCAAACACCATATAAAATTTTATAATTTTTTACATTCTTTAATTGAAATTATTATTTTTGACTGCTCCTTGCGATCTAATTTTTAACTTTTCCCTTTAATTTTGCATTTATATTGCTTATAAATACATTTTGAACAGAGTTATGTATTACTTTCTGCTTTCGTTGAATAGTTAATTTTTAGGAAATACTTTTATGCTTATACTCTGAATTTTCGTGAAATTTTTGTGCTTTTCTACACTTAAGGTAAACTTTGATAATCTGAATGATGTCGAAATCTGTAATGGACACATAACTTTATTTTGATGTATTACAGGAGTCTTTATTATAAATTTTATAAAATTTCGTCAAAAATTGTGACGCAAGTAGCATTTCAAAGACTTGCAAATCTGGAAATTACTCATTTTGAGAAAAAGCCATTTAAAAGATGTTTTTTCCCCTACCTTTAATACTTCCTTTTCTAAAGCCACCAAGTATTCATTTTACCTTTCACTACATATTTTAAATGCATTTTCATTTTATTCTAATATTTACATATTTTTAAAATATTAATACACCAAAAATATTCCAATTTCTGTCCGATATTTGGTAATATGAAAGTCCACCATTCCCTTAAGAATAAGGAAATTCATAAGAAATCGAGAGCATTAAAAAAACATTCATCCCTCAGTCAAAGGTGTGTCAAAGCAAGATTAGAACAGCAACTCAAGAAAAATGATGCACCTACTGTATTGACTAAGAACTATGTTAGTGTTGTTACATATGGCAATTGTTTTGGGAACTTAATCCATACAATTTATGCACTGCCAAGACTGCTGGCCATTCATTAAAGGAGGCACCGTATAGGTGACCAGCATTACCCCCTACAAGCCAGTCCCGTAATTTTAGAACCGAGTTAAGTGACGGAACCGGAGCACTTCACCTCGCACCTCCAGAGGTAAATTTTAGAACATGGACGACATTGCAGCCACGACAGATTTTACGTGATTCAGCTGCCATTAGTGCACACGGCGATGTATTTCCAGGGAAGGGCATCGAACCAGAGACATTCAGATCACTGGCCCGCTGCCCTTACCAGCTGGGCCATCGCGCCCATTCAGAATCATGTAACAATAAAAATAGAAAAACGCTTACCAAAATAAAACTGCTTTATTCAGTTGGGGGGGGGGGGACTACAATAGTTATGCCAAAAGTGACAGCATCGAATGTTATTATCCCTAATGTCCCCTGGCAAGAAGTTCCAGACCAGGTCCACAGAGGCCTCGGGCTGTGTAGTGCGGCTAAAGTTTATAATAGCACCACACGGGGTGACATCTGCGGGGATCGTACCTTCCCCACCCACTGACATCATAGAAGGACTTTCCTATCTACGGATTTAATGTGTCCATATCCGACCTAGACACGAATATATATATATATATATATATATATATATATATATATATATATATTTCAGCATGAGGATTTTTAAAAACATCTTGCCCTGGCTCCAATTGTTTGACGAAAAATGCCAGGCAATGAAGTTGGATGAAGAATGGAAGAGAAGGAATTATTCATTATGTTGATGAAGAAGTACAGGAACTAATCATAAATACGCAGATTTATAAAAAAAAAACTTTTCACGAAATCAGAAATTACAGGAACTCCATATCGATGCTGTGGTGTTTATTCAAATATTAATTAATCAGTCCGATCCGCCAAATTCGACTCAACCCCCTCCAGCCGGAAAACGTGCGTCCTGACTCTATCAAAGATATCCCTAAACTACGCTTTGTTCTTTCTCGCGCGTTATGCAAAAGCATGGGCGATCATCCCGAGCCCCTTTTCTCGAACATTCGACGAATGCGTCAGCCAGCGCGTGTGAGCAATTCGATGACCCTGAACTCTTCGCTGCGAAAAACAATCTACTTCCTTAATTGGAAAACACACTAGGACTTTAATAGAAAATTACCGTTTAACGTTTATTAATATAATTATAGTTTATGCTTCTAGCATCACACACACACACACACGCACACACACACGCACACACACACACATATATATATATATATATATATATATATATATATATACAGTTTGCTCTCTGTTTAACGATACTCTACTTAACGACGATCTCTATTTAAAGACGATATTTCCCAGTCCTGGCCCCTCCGACGTAAAAAAATTCGATTTAAAGACGACGTTGTTTCTATTTAACGACGAATTTTTTTTACATGATAAACTTCCATGATTTACATGATAAACTACATGAATTCTAAAATTGTGAGGAATCTGTTTTAACAACAGATTACAGAAATATAGAACAAATTTATGAAGATATAGTAAACGAAAACACAGTGTCAGACGAAGAAGGTGAAGTTGAAGACACGGAAAACGAGAGACTGCCACTGTCTAACACAGATGCAACTTCTGCTCTAGATGTTCTCCAACGCTATATTACATCGAATATGGAAGATGACACATTTAACATTTTAGAAAATCTGGAAAAGAGAATAACAAGGCAAAATATGGAGCAATCAACACTTTTTGAAAACCTAATTTATTGTATTGTTTGTACTCTTTTTTTCAATGTAATTTAAAATAACTTTTTGTGAATAAAATAATAATCATAATAAAAATAACATTTTTAAACATGCCAATATATTAAGAAATATATTGACAGTCCTAAGCTCTTAAAGTATGAAGGGAAATATTACTTTTTCACAAATTCTGTTTAACGGCGATCTCTATTTAAGGACGATTATTCACGGTCCCTTGAAAGTCGTTAAACAGAGAGCCACCTGTATATATATATATATATATATATATATATATATATATATATAGTCATTCTTGGGTCCATATTCTTGAAATACATGGCATCCCATCCCGTTAGGAAAAGGTTAATAATCTTTAAAAATTTGCTAAAGAGGAAAAGGAGCAATACCAACTAACTGGTGTTTAGAATTTGTGTACTAAAGGCAGTAAGTAACCGCGATTTTCATTTACCGCCGAATACAGGCGATAGATTTTTAAAGGTTAACGAACAGGGTTTGAGATTTGAATGAGACCTGTTTCTTTTGAAAAACATCACAGTTTCAAATTCGCTCAAAAGTTATTTTAATTAAATGAAACCACGAAGTCTCCGCAGAAAACACTTCGCGACCCGCATGGGAACCCCTGACTTAGATGTTTCAGGGAGTATACGCACAATTTTCGCTGTATTTACAAAACATCCTACTTCTGAAATTAACTTCATACCAAAAATATTCAAATAAATTATCTGAACGACAGTATTTTCCCACAAGCTAAAGAATGACATTGCAGTTCCCGTTAAAAGGTCGATTATTCACCGGAGAAGAAAGAAAAATTTTCCAAGAGCAAAAGAGAACTTGATTGTTTGATGATGAGAACATTGTTATTAAAAGATCGTTACCCGGGATAAATTAATTCTCAGCCAATATTTTTTTAGGCTCGGTCCTCTTTGATGTAATTAAAGCACTCCAATTCTTTTGAAAGGGGGGATGAACAAATTTTCACGAATTGTTTCTTTTGTTATACGGTTTTCGACACCGACGATTGCATTTTAACTTAATTGCGATTCTATTTTTGAATGGAATCAGAAAATCCTTTCATTTCAAAGCTTTTTCTACCAATACTCTAATGTGTAGCTTAATTGTTTTGCTTCCTAGTTCAAAGAAATTCGGTAATTTTTCGAATTAAGAACTGCTAGGGATAATGTTTTGTAGTGAAGTATAAAATTTCTGGTTTAAAAATGTAATTTAGAAAGAATATCAGTAATCCTACATTATAATATCTGACGAAAGCAACTTTGTAATAATTTGATAACTTTGTTGAAACAACAAAATGTTCATTCAGATTCTATATTCTATGGTATAGTTTTGAATGGAAGAGTTATTCTGGTAATTATACCATAAAATAATGGTATAGTATTTTGTGGTATAGTTATTCTATGGTATGGTATAGTATAGTACAGTTTATGCGTTTCAGGCAGTGGTGGTCTTGTGGTAAGCGCGCTGGCTTTTGGTGCTGAGTGTGATCGGATTGAATCCCGGCGTCGTGCCACTAAAATACCTCCGTTTGTGTCGTCCCTTCATAGGGGGTAATGCTGGTCCGCCTATATGGTGCTCTCATAATAAAATGACCAGCAAAAACTGCTGTGATTACAGACGAATGTCTGTCCGACAAAGTGCCTCCGCTTACTTATCGTGGATTACTTATCATTCCTTACCTCTTTTGTATGTATGGGTTATGTATATACGTATCTATATATATGTACGTGTATATATATATATATGTATGTCAAAATTTTGACGCATTTTGGTACTTTTCTGTTTAACTGTATACTGTTTGTCCAAGCAATACAGACTGTGTTTGGCACGCTGGCAAAATTAAAACTCGCTAGTTACGGACGGACGGTTTTAGCGTCTGAAATTTTCCTTTCCGGATATAGAGT
Source organism: Dolomedes plantarius (assembly GCA_907164885.2). Lineage (NCBI taxonomy): Eukaryota > Metazoa > Arthropoda > Arachnida > Araneae > Dolomedidae > Dolomedes > Dolomedes plantarius. The sequence goes on along the minus strand of OU015490.1, from coordinate 4,705,499 downwards.
TATAGTTTAACCGTTATAGAGGAACGTAATCCTACGTTCAAAAAAGAAGTTTATGCCTTTCAACAACTGGAAACAAGCGTTTGTACAAAGAACTTATTGTGTAAATGAAAGGCTTGTTAAAATCGTAGGCTTTCCTATCTTAGCGGTAAATGGCGAACTTTTTCTTGGAGAATTAGAAAATAATTCAGGAAAAAAAAAATCACAAAGTGAGTATTAAACGTGGTAGTCCAGTCAAATTGTGTTTTTCAGAGGAAAATTTTGGGGTAGTTTTGATTTCTTCCATTTTATATGTTTTTTTTTTTTTGGGGGGGGGGGGGGTGAATCCGAATCAGAGGTTTGTTAACAAAATTTCGTGACGCAACATTGAAGAAAATGCAAAAAAAGGTAAAAATTTTCATATTTTGGCGGTTTTTTGCTTATAACTCGGAAACTATCAACTTTTCGTATATAACTCTATTTATCAAAATTAAAGTACATAAAATTTTCTACAAATTTTACTATTTAGGTTTCTTTCTCCGATGGACCGTTTGGGCTCAAGCGCTATTTGAAAATTGGCGTATTTCGGCTGTCTTCACAAAAACCCACTTTTTCCACTCCAAAATTCTAATTTATTATTAATGGCTGTCAATTAGTGAATTCCTCCCAGTTCTCTGCACATACCTTATTCGTATATGTAGAGGTACAGGTAATTTTTTCAAAAATAAAATAATGTTCAAGTTATTTAAAGAAGTCCGAAATTGTACAAATTAGTTGTAATTGTTACAAAAAAGTTGAAATTCCAGAGAAAAATCTTGAAAAATTATTACATTTTATTATATTGTATTACAATACATATGATCATATATTACATTATTGTATGAGACGTTGTCGTTTAGAGGGTCCTGGCTGAGGTTCTTCGAAGGCGGCGAGTCCTGGCACAGGTTCGGGTTGTTCTGTCGTCAGAGTCGGGGCTTGTTCATCTGGAAAATGAAAGAGGTGGTGAGAAAACAACAACTTATGAGCATATCTTAAGGAGAGATGAGTGATTACGAAATAGATTATGAGATTAGACATACCTTCCGCATCATGTAAGCGTATTTCTTCAGTCTGTTCTTCAGTCTATACCCATGACGTGAAAGGTGCTGTATCCGTCGATTGTATGTACATTAAAATCAGCATTATCGTACACCTGATGTGAAAAGCACGGCTGGTTAACTTTCAGCGGGTCGCTGCTGACAGCTGATGCTTCCAGGCGGACAGCTTCTGTGTAAGTCGAATAAAATCCCAATGAGGAAACCACATCGACTAATTTCCTTGAGCCATACTTCTTGTACAGAAACACTGCCAACCCTACGAGGACTGGTGAAACGAATGATCTGGGCCTCACTGCTGCTACAAGACTATGAGCCAGTGCTGTGTTCTTCTTCTTCCACATATCATGGTCCCCACGTTTTTTGTTTAGTACAACTGTTTCAGGAGACTTTCAGGAATGAGTTCCTCATTTCCTTCCAAAAATTTATCAGGTGAGCGGTACTGTTCTGTCTCATAAACCTGGCTCCGGATATCCTCAAAAACAATTGCAGCAGCCGTCTTAATAATCCGGAGTCTTTCCTCTTGTTCATTTTTTAACGCCTGCTGGTACCAAGCATCATTTAAAATTTTATACCCTGGGTTTTTGAAACACACTACCAGCTTCTTGTTTGGAGAAAAGGTCATTATTATGTCGCTTCCATATTTTTTGAGTTGATGAGCTTTAACTGTCTTTATGTCAGGACGATAATCACCCTTGATTTGGTCCACCAACTCGTCTAGCGTAAACTGACATTCTCCATCACTATTCTCAAGATAAGTGTAGACATATTCCATCGCTGCTTCAACATGATTGGCGAATGAACCCCTTTTTCTCTTCTCTTGAATTTTTGGGCGATTGTACAATTTTCTCATGCATAAACTATGATACTGACAATCAGAAACCACTAAGTCTGAGACAGGCAAAAGACGTTTGATTATGGCTTGTCCATACTCATCACCACGTTCTTCTGCCCTTTTTATGATAGTTTCCTTGGCTTTCAAAATTCGAACCTGATACACAATATTACGATTGGTTTTCTTTTTTCTTTGTTGTTCTATAAAGTCAGGTGTTATGACGAGGCCACACATAAAACAATGAGTTTTGAAATTGAAATGCGCTTCAGTAGAACGGCTTTTGACTTGCTCTCTACCCTGCTCCGCCTTCTTCAAATGAGCTGCAATCATTCTTTTATTAATGTAGTTTGTACGATATCGCTCATGAACATCAACTGCAGATTTTTCACGTAGCTGAACATGCTCACCATCCTTCCTCTTCTTGCTTGACTCGATAAACGTTTTCAAACCTCTTTGCCGCACCCTTATCACCTTCTCTACGTTATTATCCAGCACTTCATCACAAATAAAACACACATTTGAAGCCATTTTTAACACTACGCGTAAATATAACTTTTGAATCGTGTTGTCGTTGGATTCTAACACTGAACTACTTACTTCCTTCGCACTGCCACTGGTAGGAATCGGATGGCCGGTGTTTTTATTTTTAATTTTTATTTTTTTGGGGGGGAGGGGAGGAAACCTCGTGAACAATATGAAGGGACTTGAGACTGGGTCAACACCCCCTATATCGGATATAGGGGGTGTTGATTGGGTACGCATGTACACGGTGACATAGTTGGCCTTGAATCGTCTGTGAAGGAATCGAATGGAAGGAAAGAGGGCTTTTAAACCAAACGGGGCAGTTATAAAATCATTTGGTGAGGCTTGCCGAGAATAAATAACATGAAAAGACGTACAAGACAGAATTATATTTGCACAGAATTTAAATACAATGTGATTTTGAAAATCCTACATTGTATTGGAAGAAGGAATTAAATGACAGCCTTTAATGATAAGTTTTGTAGTGTAAAAAGTGGGTTTTTGCGGAGCCAGCCGAAATACGCCAATTTTCAAATAGCGCTTGAGCCCAAACGGTCCGTCGGAGAAAAAACCTAAATAGTGAAATTTGTAGGAAATTTTATGTACTTTAATTTTGATAAATTAGGGTTATATACGAAAAGTTGATAGTTTCCGAGTTATAAGCAAAAAACCGCCAAAAAATGAAAATTTTTACCTTTTTTTGCATTTTCTTCAATGTTGCGTCACGAAATTTTGTTAACAAATCTCAGATTCGGATTCACCCCCCCCCCCCCAAAAAAAAAAAAAAACATATAAAATGGAAGAAATCAAAACTACCCCAAAATTTTCCCTCGAGGGCCCCTTTTGAGCACAAATTGACTGGACTATGGATCATTCCAGCTGATTTCCTATTTCATTAAACAGTATGACAGTTTCTGAACTTTGAATAATTGACACATACACGAACAGCTAAGCAATTTTAATTTAACTTTTTTAATCTTTGCAATACTACTTCACTGATTCTTATTTTGCTTTTAATGTTTACTGACTACCAGATTTAATTGCATTGATTTCTTAAGAAGTTTAGAGTACCATTATTTCAGGTTTATGCAGGAAATTATATCTTGAAATTAATAGTTTTATTCAATTGAAGTGTTTTATTAATAAATATACTTACTTTTTCTGTTTCTTCTAGTGATAATTAAACAGATTTCCACCAAAATTACCTACTGTTGTATCGGTAGAATATTTGATTGGAATGAGTTTTTATTTTCATTAATGTTAAGTTGTGTAACCCCATATTATTAGAACATGCTGTTAGAGACATTAATGTAGAAGTAGGTAAAATTATTAATAAAATCTAATGTGAATAAATTTTGAAACATTTCTTCTGAATGGTTGGGAGCGCTATGGTCAGCTTTTACTACACAAGGGTTAATTAGACCGGGACCTACAGTTTAAAGCCGATTTCGAACGGCCACAAACACCCATGCTAATAGTGGAATTCAAACCCACGGCCTCTGCACCGAATGCCAGCGCGCTGGCCATTCGGCCATCACCTGCTTTCTTCTGAATGAAAAATAAAATTTTTAACTCTAACATTTTCCATTTCAGTTACGACTTATCCCTATAATGTTTATTCCTATTAATGAGCAATTAACAATTTACAATGTATTAAGTATAAGCTTCTGAATTGAATTCTTATTGTGAACGGCAGATTCATTTCCGTAGTTCTTAGTTTGACTCCTATTAATGAACAATAAACAATTTACAATGTATGAATTATAATCTTCTGAATAGAATTCTCATTACGATCGGTAGATTCATTTCCGTGGTTCTTAGTTCGACTCCTGACTCATCGAATATTTTTTTCAAAATAGGTATACAGATTTTTAAAATGACAGCAGTTGAGTTTGTAAATGCATTTTAACTCCCCTCTTCAAATACAAAGCCATCCGCTACGTCTGATAACAATAAAAGATTAGCCTGGATCCTGTCCATATACGCAAAATGAATCATCACTCTAACCCAGCTATTCTCAACTTTTTTTTTCTCTCGGACCGCTTTGCACCATTGCAATCGACGCTTCGCATTCTGGGGAGTGATGATCGGCTTGTGAGCGGCTGAACGACCATGGAATCCCAGGCTTTTTAACTCTCAACGAACAGTCCTGTTGCTACCACTAACGCCTGATGAACTTTTGGCCAGATAGTGTACGTAACACGGCTTTGAATTTTCCCACATCCCCTTGTCGCATTTAAAATAGGTTGAGATGCATATTACAGCATAGTGATTAGGAATTCGTCTTCTCGAATAGAAAAATGACATCAATAAACGATAAATGAGGAATGACGACCCAAAATTATGAACCATGGAACATATTTATTTTGAGGGAATATGAAGGAATTGGCTTAAGGCCTCAAAAAATACAGAATGTTTGGCATTCTATGCGACTATGAAGGCCAGTGGATACTTCTTGAGTCCCCATGGGAACCGAATTCTTCTCCAACTGCCTTCATTCATCTTCGGCATCCTCAAGTCGCCCTCTCTGCTCTCCGTCCTGTCCAAAGGGTCGGAAGAGATTTCCTCTTGCAGTTGGCTGATAATTTTTGCATCTGTCCATCAGGCCGCCAAATTTGGCGAAGACCGCTCGCCAAGCGGCGAGAAAATCTGCGAAAACAAAGCTACACAAAGAGTAGCGATTATGCATATGTATCTCGGGAAGGCGAAAAGTAGCCAAACTTGTATCGTGATATACCAACCCTTTCTCCCCCGCGTGAAGAATTTCCCTGATAAGAAAGCAGAGTGTGTTCTTGGTGCTAAAAAGTAGGTTTTCGTTGAATACAGTGCCATAGTCAAGGGGCAGTATCCACATCTATGTGGTACGCGCAGCTGTTAGGGGAAAATCCCATAAGAAAAAGATAGTTTTAAAGGGCGGTATAAAACGTTACGATACCTCTGAAAACATTCCAATCCCTGCCATCACAGTCGGTCCGTAGAATTCTTATCATCATCACGAATACGATTTCTTCAGTCTAGGTCCACTTGTTAGAGGACAGGGAGTCACGCAACTGCTGACAGTAGTGACAAATGATTTCTTTACAAAGCACAAGCGAGGATAGATAACGCATCAAGAGACCCGGAGTAAAAAATTGAAACACAACTTTTCGATCGAGAAGTTTATATAAGAATGTCGGTAGAATTAAATCAACATTTTTACCTATCGAGTCGCATGAAAACTTGATATTTTGTTTCTTACTATATCATTACTTAATAGCACAAACAACGAAATTCGTCAATTTAACACTAGGAATAGCTACAAGTAGGTAAGCTGTTTATGGCCCCCTTTTTCCTAGATAATCAGTAAACTTCTCATGAAAGCCGACTGATTAAAATAATTTCATTCCATGGGACATTAAATATTACACGTATATATCTGTTTTTGCCGTCTAAAGGGTGTCAAGTCCAAAATCGTAGTTTTGAGAAATATGGGATTGAAAACTAAAATGTTTGTGTTTTGTTTCACATGTCCCAAATTTTCCCTGATGAATAAAATTATTTAGGAGAGGAATTGGACTTAGCTTTCTGTACCCTGCAGTAGCCCTTGCTTTTTCACATTTGCCTGATTAGATAACTCACTTTAGTCCATTTGGGACTTAACACCCTTTACACAGCAAACAGAGATATTATAGTTGACATGTCATCAGTGACATGTAAAAATAGTACCACACTGAGTGAAGTATTTTACTCAACCACTTTCTAATCACTGCTTTTTGATCGTTAACGGGGAAATAAAACGACTGACAGAATACCGAGGTTATGCGGACTAAAAGGATTGTTTGTTGGTTAACGTAACACTGTCAAAGACACGGTAAAAAGACTAAGGTCAAAGTAACTGCAAACAATAATTGAACCATTCTCGAGAAAAATCGATAAAGTCCACTTTTTGAAATTTTTGACCATTTTAGTGTCAAAACACTTGATGGACTCCTAACTTTTTACATTCATAATAAATTTCCGAAATTATAAAGATTAACACTCTTCAAGGACAAAATTTCCTTTGGCCATCGAATAAGGGTCTGTTCACATAGGAGTCCGTTGTGTTGCGTTAAGGTATCCGACTGGGTTCGACACGATTAGCAATGATAAGGGTCACGATTAGCACGATAAGGATCCTCCAAACGATTAGCAATGAAATTTTTAACGCCTATGATTGGTTTATTTTCGTCTCAATGTCATCTTTCCCTTAACGCTACGCAACGGACTCCTATGTGAACAGGCCTTTATAAGTAACATTTTTCAAAATCAAATCAAGTTAAGTCCATACTCTAATGTAAATCGTTCCGATTCAAACGCAGAAGAAAGTACTTGATTATAATGGTAAATCGTTTACTATTGTTTCATCACAAAAAGTAAAATAAATGAGCCAGCTACAGTCTAACAGCAGCAGAAAAAAGTACTTGGGAATTATTACACAATTATTTCAATTTTTTTCTGTAGTAAATAAAATTGGTACTTTTCCGTTATAAGCACTACAATCGCTTTCACGCCAATTTGGCGCATTTTTAAAAATCGCCGCAGCGAGAGAAAAGTAACGCGATGGAAAGTAATATGATGACACTAATGATTGGCAAATTACAATATTAAAATAGACAAATCTCGAGATTCAAGGATCCCGAGACGATATGAGATCGAATATTTTCGTGTTCATGGAGATAACGAGACTTCATGGAATGCCGGATACTTACATATTAACGCCACCGCAGCTGAAGCTTCGCTAATGCGCCAATATATATATATATATATATATACACAGTGGAATCTCGATCTATCGTTTTCCAAGGGACCGATTTAAATGAACGATAAATGCGGGAAAACGATAGATGCGGAAACATAACAAAGCAATATGATCGTTGGGACTGGATAAAATGAACGACAGATACGGAAAAACGATGGATCCGAAAGCGATCGATCGAGATTCCACTGTATAAATAAATATATATATATATATATATATATATAATAAATAATATATATATATATATATATATATATATATATATATATATATATATATATATATATATATATATATATATATAAGTGTTTTGATTTTAAATGAAGTGTTTTATTTTATGATTTGTCGAAAAAATTTGAGGTGTAGATTGGCGGCACTTAAAAACAGCCAAATCTGTAGCTGCGGTGGCGTTAATACGTAAGTACCGAATAGGGTAATTAAATACGCTTACTTTAAATTCTAATGAATTTAGAGTCCGTCAGAAAATTGGACCTTATTTTTACGTAATGGATTTTAAAATATGGAATTTGCCTAAAGATGAGCAGGCAGCTATTAAATTACTTCAAAAACAAGGTATCTTTCATAAAGAAAGTGTGTAAATAATCATATAATGAGCTTGAACTGGTGTAAAAATTTTTAAACCAGTTCAAGATAAGTTTTTTATCCTTTTCTTTTAAATTCCGCCAAGATTAAAAATAAGCCAAGTGTAGCGCTTATAACGGAAAAGTACCATAAAATGGTTTGAAGACTGAATTGGATGTTTTTTCACTTGCCAAATCGGTTAAGTTCCTCAGTCATGTAAAAATTGTAATACAAATAACGATGACTCCAAGAATAGTCTATGTTAAATGTCGTCAAATAAAAGCTTTATCTGAACTAGCTGGTACCCGTCAAAACATGACGGCTCGATAGTAAATAAATGTGCTAATACACAAATTATACTAAACACATCATTGCCAAATGTTCAAAATCATACTATTAATAATAGAGAAATATGCACTCTAAAAGATTATTATTGAACCCACTAAAAGAAATATGGTTACTCAACAGCAAGAAATAAACAATTTCCGTCAGGTTTAATTCTATATCTCACAAACATAATTAAAAACAAAAATGGCACACAGAGAGCTACAGAGATTCCTCGGAATAAACAAATTTACGTGTTTACGCGGCGCCCCGTGCTTAGTATCTAAAGCCAGATTTAAACACGTCACTGAGCAAGCGCAGAAACAAATTAATGTGTTTATGCGGCCTCGTGCTAAATGGGTATCTAAAGCAAGATTTAAACATGTCACGGAGCATGAGCAGAAAGCAATTTTTATTGTAAATTATCTCTAATTGATAGAAACTGCGGTTACAAAAACCCAAATTTGACATCTCTACAGATTACAATCTTTCGTTTAAGACCAAAATGAAGTAAACTGATGCAGTAGTTTTCTTTGACGGACTGCCCAAAAGAATCGGCTTCGCAACTTAAATAGATAGTTAATACATTCTACAATGTTTATTTGAATTTTATATTCAGAGGACTTTTAAAAAATAATGTATATTATTTTATCACTTTTCTCCACTTTTTTTTGTTATATGGGCCCATTTGGCAAATGAGCGGCTCAATTATCCGTCCACAAAATCGGAAGTAGTTAAGAACCTAATTAAGAAATTTTATTAACAATCTCAAATGAAAAATCAGTCTTAACTAAATTCAAAATATATTTTTACGGGTTTCATTCCATTAGAACATCCCTTCCCGTCTCACAGACAGTGAAATGTCATTCCTCGTAAGAAAATAAATGTAAAAATAAAACCTAATGCACAAGAGTAGAGACTGCATACTAACCCAGAAACTTTTTCCTCCCTTTCAATTGATAAAATGGGAAAAGGACGGGACTTTTTCTCTCGTTCAAAAGTAATTTCATTTCGCAGTTCTTAGCAGTTTATGGCAGATATACCTCTTTTTCTTCCATCGTACTAATTTGATTTTTTTAAATATTTTTTTTAATTTCAATGTATGCGAAAAAAGTTCAGAGGCTAATTTTTAAAAGTTTGGTTATAAGTTTGGTTAAGTTGGAGGAACTCTTATAATTGCATTTCTTTTAACTTCCGATATCTAAAATTATCAGTTAATTTTATAGTAATTCTATAAAGCAAAAATGTAGGTCAAAATGTTGACACATTTTGGTACTTTTCTGTTTAACTGTTTACTGCTTGCCTAAGCGATACAGACTGGGTTTGGCGCGCTGCCAAAATTATATCTCGCGACGACGGACGGTTTTGGCGCCTGAAATTTTGCTTTCCGGAGGACCGTTATGGAGGAACATAATCCTACGTTAAAAGACTTTTAAGACATAAAGAAAAAATGCATTTTTTATAATTTCATTCTAACCAAATTTTTAATTAGGGAAACCCGTAAGAAAAAAGCTAAAATTTTTATTATTGAGTTTAAAGCATCCATTTCTTTTTATAATATTTAAGCATATATTTATAAGCAAGAATCAATAAAATAATCAATTTTCTATATGGAATTTTATTTTATATTGAAATGTTTATGCTTTTTTTACACGATTTATATACTTTTTAAAAAGACTACTCCTTTGTCAATTTTCGATTTTTTTTCTATAATTTAAATGTTTATAAAAATGTCATAGTATATGTTATAAACCTAGGGAGAGATTTTTTTAAATATGATTATTAATTTTTGTAAAAAAATTTTTACTCATTATATGGTAATTTGTGACAAAAAGTTCTGCTTTTTCATGTTTATCAATTTATAAAAAAAAAAATTTAAGCATTTATACAAAAAAAACTCTACCTACGTTTCTTAAACCGTCAATCAAGATTAAAGAATATAAAAAGTATAACTGTAATTTCATATTTCTCAAAGCCTTAGTACTTCGAAGTCAGACAAAATTGCAAAAACATGATTTTGAGAAAAATGCATTTAAAGTATAAAACACAACAGAAATTAAGGAAAAATAACTTACTTTTGTAACAAACATTTTTTTAGTAATTTATGATGTTTGAAGAAATCTTATGATAGCAAGAACATATTAAATTAAACATAGAAAAAAAATTATAGGCAGTTCCATATGTGAAGGAAATTGGACGATTTGCTAGAAATCATAAAAAAAGCTTCATAATTTTATTTTAAACAATTAAAAAAATATATTTTGCTATTTCCTTTATCTTAAAACACACCAGCACCATAAGTAACACCTTCTTTTTCCTCCTATCCATTCTTTTACTTAAACATAAAAATTTTACCAAAATACTCGAAGAACCATTGATCATCAAAACATTAGCTAAACCAAAACTTTGAAATGCAATGGTTTATAAATATTTTCTGTTAAAAGTAATTTAATCAAGTTATCAGTGTCTTCTTTTTTGATTAGTTTTGTAAAAACTGGAATATTACTAATTGTGTCAAATGTTAGTTCTTGCATGAAACTAAATGAAAACACAACACGTGGCCCATTAAAAATGGCAGATCAGACATTTAAATCCTTTGCGAGCAGTTATAAAATGCTTAATTAGTAACTGTTCCAATTGTCCCAGAGACCTGAAATTCTGTACACAGGTTTTTAAATGTGTATATTATCATTTTCTGAAATAAAATAAAAAATGATTTTTTGACGGAAAATGGGGTTCGGGTCTCCCTTAACAAAAATTTGTAAGAAATAGAGAGCATTAAGAAGCGTTCATCCCCCAGTCAAAGATGTGTAAAAGCAAAAACAGAATAGATCAGAACCTCAAGTAAAATAATTCAAGTACCGTACTGATTAAGAATTATATAACAATTAAAAATAGAAAAATTATGTATCTAAATAAAAAATTTCAATTCCTTTATCTTTTTTTTATTTATTTATTTATTTTTTTTTTTTTTTTTGGGGGGGGGGGAAGTTAAAATGGTCATGCCAGAAAAGACAGCACAGACAGATGAAAGAGAAATTGACGTTTAGAATTCGCGTACTATACGTAGTAAGTAACCGCGATTTCCATTGACCACTAAATAAAGGAAGTAGATTTCTAACGAACTGAGTTAGAGCTTTAAGAGGATGGTGGACATTGCAAAGTGATTTTTGAAGTTTTTACCTCAGATATGAAATTTTGCATATATATTCATTAAGTATAACTCTATCAAACACCTTAGAAAATTTCATAAATATTTTTTAAAAATTATATTTAAAAGATTGAAATTAAGTTTTTTTTTAAATTCTATTTGCAATCCAATTTTTAACTTCCCCCCTTAATTTTGCATTTATATTGCTCATTAATACATTTTGAACAGAGTTATACATTACTTTGTGCTTTCGTTGAAGAGTTAATTTTTAAGAAATAATTTTATGCTTGTACTCAGGTGAAAATTTTTGTACTTTTCTACACTTAAGTCAAACTTTGATAATCTCAACGACGTGGAAACCTAAAATGGATACATAACTTTATTTTGATGTATTAGAGGAGTATTTATTATAAATTCTATTAAATTTCAAAAATTTTGACGCAAGGAACATTTCAAAGGCTTGCAAATCTGGAAATGACTCATTTTGAGAAAAAGCCATTTAAAATGTTTTATCACCTACCTTTAATACTTACTTTTCTAAAACCACCAAGTAATCGCTTTACTTTTCACTGCATATTTTAAATGCATTTTATTCCAATCTATATATATAAAACAGTTCCGTAACTGACTGACTGACTGACATACAACGCACAGACAAAACCGCTGGACCTAAAGGACTGAAATTTTGCATGGCAATTCTTCTTATAATGTAGGGGTGCACTAAGAAAGATTTTTAAAAATTTCTTCTTAGATTTTTTAAAATTAAATTTTTAAGCTGCTTTTGTAACTTTTTTTAAGTTTGCATTTAAAATAATAATTTGAGGGTTATAAAATTTATATCACGAGAAAGATCATAAAAATTTCCTTTAAAATGAAATCTTTTTCGAATCTTTACCTCCATTTTTCCGAATTTTTGTGAATTTTTAAAGATTAATTTTTAGAATTTAATTTATTAAATGCTTATCACGTGATTTCTTTTTCTGGTACTTTAAATTAATTTATCGTCACGTTCATGGCAACGAAATAGACAAAAAAAAAATTTTATTTTTCTTACTAATGCGGCAGATGATTGGAAATTATAAAAAAAAACATTAAAATACAGTAAAAGATATGTTCTTCAAACTGTACTATATTAACTGTACTATATTCTTTAGTATGTTCTATTAGATTTAATTTGAATATTTTCTTCTACATTATTTTGTCTATAAAAATATACGCTACGATTTTTTTATAAATATATTTTTTCGTTTTTTTTACATCAATTGCATACATTGATCGTTGTATTTATTATAAATATATTTAAACATATTTTTGTCATTAGTTGCATACATTGACCGCTGTGTTTAATTTGAATGTACTCCGTAGCGAAGTACGGGTTTTCAGCTAGTAATTACATATTTTTAAAATATCAACACACCAAAAAGAAAAAATGTTTGTTCATTTTTTTGTAATTTGAAAGTCCACCATCCCCTTAAGTGGACAGTACACCTTTGCCTTGCGAAAAATGTTAGAAAATTGACTATGATTTCATAATTTTTAACAAATTCACCAATGAAGCAAATTGAACGAAAATTTCTGGACCGTTAGATGAAACATAACTTTTTGGAAAAAAAATCAGATTGATGTGAATTATTTAAATTAGTTAGGCAAATTAGTTAAGTGCCATGTTGTTTTCCTATTTTCAGTATTACAATTTGTCGCTACGCGCAAGATAACTCATGTTAATTTTAAAATGAAGCACACTTTAACATTAGAAAGACGGGAATTTTTTTTCTTACTAAAAAGACTGAACGCCGTCATCTTAGCGGTTAAAGATAAAATCAAGAATTTGAAATATTTTTTTAAATGGTTAAATACTTTAAATTTTGAACTATTTCATACCAATATATAATAAATTAGTATATATTTAGATATAATTTTATGCAGGTATGCCAAGATGACAACCTGGTATGGTTTATCCGTAAAAATATATGCATGGTTTGTGCAGTCCTTATTTTGCAACACCAACATTTCCGAAGAGCCAATATTTTCTGTTATTTGCAAAAGGGGAAAGAGACGAAAAGTAACTAACATTTTCCCTGTATTATTTTAAAGACTCCTGTCTCTTTTCTATATTGCCGTCAAATCGACAGCTTTCAGCCTTAGTAGGTATACAACACATTTTCTCCCCCTCATTTCTATAGAATATAATTTTGTAAATGAGTGTGCATATTTCGGGTAAAATTGGAAAAAAGTCATAAAATTTCAGAACATAAATACAGACATAGCACTCAATAGTATGTCCGAAACCATCAAAATGACGGCAACCGTCTTTCTAGTGTTAACTTAAAGAAACCATTTAGCATAACACACTGAATTAAAATGTGTTAATTACCTCCATTTTTAATATTTATAATTATCAATTAGTTAAAAAAAATTTTATAAAATTTTCTCGAAAAACCTTTTGTAAAATTATTATTACCTAAGAGAATTCTGTTTTTAGTTCATTTTATGTAGAAGGTTACCATTAACATGTGTAGAAAATTTCAAGCAATTGCCTTGAATAGTTTTTGAAATATGCGCGCAGTTTTTGAAATAAGTCAGAAAATCATATTTTGAGATAAATACATTTAAAGTTAAAATCATTTATCGTGGCTATCTTTCGATTAAATGGCGACTTTTGTTGTTCTTGTTTTGTACGCCAAAATTATTTTATTTCTACGAAAATGCCCTGAATAGGTAGCATGGCTTTATATGGCTCCTAGCCGAGTAAAATGCAAAGAAATGTTTGGTAAATAGACCAAACGTGTTGCTATTAAATTCATTCTTTGACTGAGAAGCCATACTTCAGAATAAATAAAAAATTATTAATTTCAACTCATAAACTATAAATAACACGAATTGATCGTGAAATTCAATTGAATCATCTAAAAATAAAACTGATTTTCGGTGAAATATTGATATTAACTGAAATTCTCCACAACATATAAATAACAGTGAATGAAGAGAATACTTTTTTCAATCTTTTTGGTTTACAAAATACACGTAATTAGGAAAATTTGCATATTAACGGGAAAGTAAAACGAAAGAAAAACCATGCTATTTTCAGTTACACTACATATTTTTTTTTTGAATGCTGAGCAACGTCTTTCGACAATATTAAGTGTCTTGTTACAATGAATAATGGTTCTCATAACACCGTACAGTGGTTAAATAACTTCCTTTTGCCAATGTGGTAGGTTTATGTAAATCGGTTAATTGTTAAGTTCGCGATCTGTTCACTTCCCGAAATTATCAAATAATGCAGTTAATATGACTGATAAAATATGGAATGGAGAAGGCAATTTTAATACGACATAGAAAAATTTCTGTGATCTGCCCCACAGGAGAGGTGACATCTGTGAAGATCTTTGACTGGGGAGGGACATACAAATTCTTGAGGAGCTGTGCTAGAAAATAGTGAAAAACAGTTGAATACCCTCTTGTTGCAGTGCTGAAATTGAGCACGGACTACTAAGTGTAGTATTTAATAGAAAAGAAACTTCAGTTCAAACCATGTTTATCAAGAGCTATTAAGAATTATTTTCTTCTGCAATGGAAACGTGTTCGCTCCAGAAGCCCGAACCTTGTTATCTAACCCCCAATATTTAATCTGTCTGATTGAAAACTTTCCAACCACGGATTCCATTTTTAAAGTCTTATTCGCTTCACTTCCTGCTTTTAGTTAGATTTCACTTATTACAACGTATGTTAAGCTCCAAAACATAATTTTAAGCATTTTAATTCTCAAAGTCGTCAAATAATACCTATCAGTAACACCTATAAAAGTATTTTTTTACTATAAAAGTATTTTTTACTTGTGTTGCAGCAGACAAAAAAACAAATGAAACAAGCAGATATATCTCCCTTTACATATAATGTCCAAATTAGATAATCAAGCTGACGCATTTTCTTTCTCAATGTTATCAAGTCAGAACAATCAGTAACCCCTTTTAAATGCCTACCTTTAAAATAGTTTTGAAGCTGATTAAAAAAAAGAGAAAGATAAAAGAAAAACACAACTGAAATTACAGAAATTTCTTCCTTCAAACATTAGCTTAAATTAAATATGCAATTTTCTTTCAAATGTCGTCTAATAAGAGCAATCCCTCATCCCTACAAAAGTATTTCCTCCTTCTAAACACTGTTGAAGCAAATCCAAAAACACAATCCGACAGTAGAAATTTCTTCCTTGAATCATACTGCTCTAATTTAAATAACCTCGCCAATTCTTTCTTTCTCAATATCATCAAATAAGAAAACTAATCTCACTGTAATATATGTAAACACATAATTTGAATTCGACATGAACTATTATATGGGTGACATATATATTATGTCATAAAACATGACAAATACTATGCAGAATTATTGCAATGATCAATGAAAAATGTAACTAACCAATTCAAGATTTTCACCCTTGCATAAATATAAATTGCCATTGCTTTCAACAATATTGTTAGGTAGCAGCTACAGAATCACAAATATTTAAGACTACCAAAAAAAAAGTAACTGAGTAGTGCCATCCAGATGCTCTTAATCCCCAGCAGAAAAATATTTCATGGAACATGAATTAATCACTAATTTATCACCAAATTAGTTACTTTATTTAAACATAGTGTATAGTTGTAGCATAGTATTGAAGCAAGTAAGAAAACATCCAAAGACAGTAGAAATTCCTTCCTCGGATAATGTAGCTCAAATTAAATAACCCCGCTTATTCATTTTCCTTCTCAGTACCACCAAATAGGTCAACCAATCTCACTGATATACACTCATGGACAAAAAAATTAGCGCACCAAGAAGGAGTCGTCAAAATGAAACGAAATTTTACATACGTAATGACTACTTTGATATAAGTAAATGATAAGAAAATCAAAGAAAAAGGATAATTTATTTCAGAGAAAAAGGCAAAAGAACGGAGGAGTTAATACTCCGTTGGACCCCCTCTAGCGCGAATGCACGAAGCGATACGATCGGGCATTGAGTCATACAAGTTCTGTATGATGTCTTGAGACATTTCGTTCCATATTTGCTGTAACCTTGCCTCTAGTTCGTTCAAACTCGTGGGATGCCCAACTCGTCGTCCCAAATGATCCCAGATATGCTCGATTGGAGACAAATCTGGGGATCGGGCAGGCCAAGGAAGGGTAGTAACAGTACGGAGACAGTCTTGTGACACCCTTGCCGTATGAGGCCGAGCATTGTCTTGTTGAAAAATGGCTCCTGGGAGCCGTTGCATGAGTGGCAACACGTGTGGTTGCAGGATTTCATGAACTGGACTGTCATGCTGCCACGGAACAATACTAGGGGTGACCGTGTATTGTAGGCAATGGCGCCCCATACCATCACACCAGCTGTGGGAGCGATGTGTCGCTGTACAGCAAAGGCAGGATTGAAGCGTTGACCACGGGCTCTCCACACACGAACACGATTGTCATCACTGCCGAGATTGAATCTGGATTCGTCGCTAAAGACGACCTGGTTCCATTCCGTTGCAGTCCAGTTTCCTCGTGCATGGCAAAACTCCAAACGGAGGCGTCGATGGGTGGGCGTCAAGGGCAGCACACGTAATGGACGCCGCGATACCAACTGTCCTTCAGCCAGGCGCCTTCGTATGGTTTGAGAAGACACAGAGGCCCCTAGTGAAGGTGCTACCTGTGCCTGGATGGCGGCCGATGAAGCAGTTGGCTGTACGCGTGCATTTCTTACGATGTGGCGGTCTTCTCGACGACTGGTCTGTCGAGGGCGTCCTGAGCCTAGTCTTTGTGTACATGACATCTCTCGGGTTCACTGGTCCCAACACCTCTTCACAACACAATCAGAGCGGCCTAATTGACGAGCTACTCGCCTAGCTGACCACCCAGCTTCCATCATCCCGACGATTCTCCCCCTCTCAAACTGCGACAACTGCTTATATTGTCTTCGAACACGGCGTAATGGCATGTCTATCTCAGCTCTTCCTTTGTAAATGATTCAGCACACTCAAACAATCTTTGGTTACCTGTTTTATACTCCACAGAGTACGATGTTCAACGCCCTCTACCGGCTATACGTAATGCGCAATCACGCTGCATTTCTAATCATTTGCATATCTCCCCGCAATTATTTCTTAGTGCGCTAATTTTTTTGTCCATATATATATATATATATATATATGTGTGTGTGTACTGGAAGTAAAAGGCAATAAGTCACAATGAATGAATTTTATAGAAGAGTTCTATTAAAATCCATTAATGCCCTTTACCTTGTTGCAACAATTGGACATAGTGCCATTTCCAAATGTCTTAGTTGCTTCTATATGCGCATTCGAGTTGTGCTTAGTACCACTAACAAGAGCTTAAAAAACATGTAAAAAAACTGTTCAAGTCTTCTTGTAAAGAATGGACATGGTGCCTTATACCTGCGGCTTACAGATAAGTGAACAGGTAATTTGTTTCAGACATGAACTTTCATGTATGTAAACAATGTGTTATTATGCCACAAAATGTTAATAAAATCGATGATCAAATAATCACTGGAATTATTGCAATGATCATTGGAAAATAAAACTAACCGAAGTGAACTGACTCAAAATTTTCCCCCCTGTATATAAAATTCATTGTCATTTTTGTCAGCAATATTGTTAGGTGCCAGCTACAGAGCTGGAGATTTTTAGAGCACCAAAAGATGAACTGTAACTGAGCAGTGAAACCCAAATGCTCCTAATCCACAGCAGAAAAATGTTTCATGGAAGATAAAATTAGCCACTCATTTATCACCAAATTAGGAACTTTATTTAAACATAGTCTATAGCTCAACTTAATTTTCTAAGCTTTTGAAGTGAATGAAAAAAAGGGCAATTTAGTTTAAAAAGTTTAATTAATCAAAAAAGTTTGATGACATTATAAACATGGTAATGAATTTCTAAGTTTGAAATGATATTAGTGAAATAATAGGACATCTAACTGATTAAGATTGTAGTTTAAAAATAATTTTGATGTGTGACTTATAACACCAGACATTAAAATTCTTATTACTACAAGAAGACTTGAATAGCAACTTCTCTTTTCATGTAAACAAATTATTGAATCACTTAAAGAAATCCTTAATATCTCTCTGTTCCATGTTCCCACAATTCTGATTCATTTACTTGATTTCAAATGTGCTTTAGCAACTTTTAGTGCTCAAAAACTGATACACAACATTAGATGTTTTCCAAGCCCTGTTTCAAATCAAGTCAACCATCATCAAATTCTGTTCCACTTTCAGCTCTTCTAGCTCAAACCATATTCATCATATTTAAACATTCAATTTATAGAACTGTAATAGCTGAATATAGAACTTCTTAAGGTCACTCAAATGGAAATTAATGGTGTACTCAAATGGAAAACCACTCACAAGCCCTCGAAATTGTTAATACTTTTTGACTAGAAAAGGAATTCTACATGCTGTGGACCGTCCGATTTCCGCACTCCTTCCCAAGTTTTGGCTTTCATCGTATGACCAATGGGGTAGTGGGCTATTTTTAGAACAGAGAAGGACCGTTGAACAAAGTGTGATGTTGTGAAGTTACATGCCTATACATGTGTACTCAAATGGAAAACCACTCATGTGTTAAATATATAACATGTATGTAATTGTAATATAGTTTGTGTTTTTAGAAAAGAGCTTGTGTATCTCATCATTTGTATACAAACTCATTTTACCTAAGAATAAAATGTTGATATTAATTGATGAACAGAAGCTCAACCTGTGACTGAGATTGAAATAGAAAGCTGGTATGTGGTTAATGAATTATTTAGATTTTGAATATGAACCTGCCTGCTACACTACAGACAATTTTGACATATGGACCCTAAAATTGTATGCTTTTAAGTATGACAATGAAGATATTATGGTAAATAAAACAAATGACACTACAAGCAAAGGGAGGCTTTATATCCATATGATCTTATAAACAAGTCTGACTGCATTACGAATTTTTAATTTACAAACCATCAGCAGAATAAGTAATCTCATCAAAATAGTAGTATTTACATAACTTACAAGGTACTAAATACAAAATTTTGTGATTTCAGCAAAATCTTCTGTTAAATAATACTTAATCACTTTACCACTTTCTAAAAGTTCCTAAATTTTATTAAAATTGAGAGCAATTTATATCAATATCAATTTTTAGCTAATAAATCCTATTTTAATTACATTAATATTCAAACAACCATGCAAAAAAATTTTGGACAAGAGGATATTGTATTTATTTCCTAAATCTATAAGGAAAAATTAATACAGCCTCAGCAATTAATAAGGTGAAATTTTTGCTACTTGACAACCTCCACTCTGCTTAAAAGGCTGTCTATTAAATTTCTGGGACTATAGCTTAACTAAGCACCCACTTCGGTTTGTATAAAAGACATTTAATTAAAATGATTTGGAAAGTCCAGTTCCTGCCCATTCATGCCATCAGACCAATAACCTCCCCAGTTCCTGATTTACAGATGGCTGTGTAATCATACAAGAAAATAAAGGATCCTCACTAAGGTTAGAAATAGAGAATTGTCAAAAATATAATACATATGCCTGAGGAGTGAGATTTTGAGACCAAGAACTAAAGGACCTAAACTAATGCATAGCTGCCAACCTCCCAAGAAAAAAATAAGGAACACAACACGCGACAGAATCGAAAACGAAAAAAAAAAAAAGAGTAACAAGATGTTGTATAATATTTTCTAACACAAGAATAGAACTGTAAAATATCGCTTTCGGACAATTCTTTGACAAATTCTGATGTTTCGGATCCTATAACTAAATCTTTATCATCCTTCTGATTTTTAAATACATCTAATTTCACATTAAATACACATTTCGAGCTAGTTGTGACATATTATCCCAAATATCACCAACAATTCAAAAAAAATTCGATAACTCTCTTCTCATCTTGTGAATTTTCGGCTCTTCACTTTGAAACATTACATTATATGTTTCATAAATGACAATCACATTTTTCACAAAAAAAGCTAAAGCATGATCAAGATTTGAGCTTAATGTAAGAAAAATTATTTCTTCCCACTGCAATATGCGTTTACTATTATTATTATTGGTAGATGATGGTGACTCTGCAAGTGATTTTACTTTTTCTACTGATTTTTGAGAAGCACATGAGGTTAGTTTTAACTGTTTTACAGAGTTGAGTGAAGGACTTGACATTAATTTAAATTTTTTTACTGGTATTGGTGAAGCAAATGAAGTTGATTTTACTTTTTTTTATTAGTTTTGGTGAAGCACATGATGTTGACTTTCTCTTTCTTTCTAATGTTGTAGAAGCTGCTTGCTGTCCAGGAAGTTTTTGTATAGTGTAAGCTGCTAGGAGGGGAATCTCGAAAACGTGATGTAAAGGGGAAAAAAGCGATGGTGCTGGGAAAGTAAAAATATGGGACATTTTTGCTTAAAAACGTATTTTCGTAACAAAGCTTAAAAAACGGAACGAATATGTCTTTTACAGACACTTGGCATGTATGCTAATGGAGAGAATCATCAATTCTAACAAAAAAAAACACTAGTTAGGAAATAAGTTAGTATCTCTAGCACACCCAGCAGTATAAACCTAGGGTTTAAACCTTATTATGGGCTCTTCAGCAATGAATATTCTGAAAGCTTTGAGAGTTTCTGTTTGCTCTTACATATTTGACTTCTTATGCATGTCGAAGAGTTGCCTAAGTCCAAGGTTGCTGTATACACTGGAAATGCCTTTCTTCAAATAAGAAACCTTCGTAAGAAGGTATGTTCCTTTCAATTTTATGAAACCATCGTTCATTACAAAACGAATTATATATATTTGAGAATAAAGCCCCATCATCAAAAAAGGGAGTTCTTGTTCCATTTCCCCCCCCCCCCCATAAATTCCTTGATCCAAACTCTCAGAGAATTTTTTGTATAGTTCACAAAAGATGAAATTCTTGCCCTTCTTTAAATAACTAAAAACGTATGGAAGTAAATTCCTAAGTGCAACACCATTAAAAGTTTTAAAATTGCTACCAGCTTCTCTACACAGAATCCTGAATAACAAATAATTTATTAAATGCATGAAGAAGTTTTCAATGAGGCTTGAACTTTGAAATTGAATGTAATGGAATTCATTATTTTGTTTAATAATTTTCTAAATTTTATATCAAATATAAAAAAAAATATTTTATACGTTTCATTAATTATCTTTTTAAACATTACAAATTTTCTTTTTTTAAAGCATAAAAGCAAAGAAAAAGAATTAAAATGCATAAGTTGTAGGTGAAAAGTAATAATAATAAGTTCATATACAGCTAGTTTACCATTCCGACTATGTTTATTTTTAAAAAAATAAATTACCTTGTACTAAAAAAAATTATTAAGTTGGGACTCTTATACAGAAAAATAAAGCAAGCTAAAACAAAAATAACCAGAAATAAATACTTTTTAGATTTGAAATAAAAATTAAGACTGAAGGACGATTTGTAATAGTTTAATCCTATTAAGCACAATAATTAAAGGACCTACAACACCCTTAAAAAGGTGTTGCCTTAATAATAGAAAACTTAACAATAGATGAATGATGTAAAAAGACAGATGAAAAATGTAAAATGTACTTTCATATCTGTTTTAAATAATTAATTTCACATTATAAAGTAAAAGAAATCCTTCCTATTATAAATTTCATCAACACATGAATAAAATTAAGGAGTTTCAGACAGAAATGGAAAGATACAAAACTGAAAGCATAATTTAATTTATTGAGGCCGATTTTGCTTAAATCAATCTGTATATGCATATAGAGTCCTTGTATGTAAGTTCAATATATCTTCTTTCGTTAAATTAGATAACTCCTTTTTTCTATCACTACTTAAAAACAGTTTTGGATTCTTGCCTTCTAAATCAAAGATAACTTTAACCTGCAAAAAAAGAAAATATATCTCAGTTACAAAATAACAATGACAGCATTGTTCATCATCAATATCAAGTGGCTAAAAAGCAAAGTCTTATTTGTCCAGTCAGAATAATTAAGTACAAAATACATATTTTGAAGGCTTCAAGGGGGGAAACAAAACCTTATCTAGAACAATATATTACAAAGCTAGAAGGCATGAGGCATACATCTTCTGGAAATCAGCTTTCTAATAATAATACTGTTAAAAATAAAATAATGATAATCCCACAATTTTTAATTTTAATTGTATGAAAATGTTATAATTATGTTATTATTGTTTCTAAGCAGTATAAATACAAATAATTTAAAATAAATTTTTTTTTCTTAGATAGAAAAAAAAAAGAGAAAAAATGGTCAAAAATCACATAAAAACGAATTCTTACCATTCGGTACAGTTTCTCCATGGATAGACAATACTGGCCTCTGGGATTTTCTAACAGCACCGTGCCACGTGATTCTTCTTTTGAATTTTGATTAGATGCATTACATAGTACTACATTAACATACCTAAAGAAAAGATTTTTGATATTTTTTATAAATTTCTAGAAATGTTACTTTAGCCACATCAAATGGGAAAACAATTGTTTTTACACAAGTGATGTACAAATTTATTACACATACAGATTTCTTTTATGACAGTGATCTCTTAAAAATGACAGTGCAGGTTTTCTCACAGGTACATCAAAATATACAGCCTGAATTATATATCATGGTTTTCACCTGACAAACACGACAGTTTACTTATTTGGGAGTTGTGCTTCACAATAAGCTCAGCTGGAAGCATACTGAATATATATATCTGATCACTACAAGAAATAACTGAATATCCTCAGGCACTTAGCAAGTTGTCTTCGGGGTTGTGTTCAGTCAACTGAAAATCTCACATATAAGACCTTCATACTGCCAGTTTTTACATACTGCTGCAAAGTACTAATAACCTCTGGAAAAAGACTTAGAAAACTAGATGTCCTATAGGATCAGGCCCTAGGGCTGATGACTGGCACAGTGAAATTCACCCTTATTGATTGACAACAGATTTGTTCAAACTATTATATGACAAATCAAAGAGAATTGGAACCCCTACTGGGATCACTATCAAAATGCACAAAGGAATCAGAAGTCTCAGTGTGGATTTCTCCTGACAGTGTTGGACCTAAGATCAGATTTTGATATAAAAGCAGATTCATATCAATAAATTTTGTAATCCTGTAGAAGTAGTAAGTGTAGCTATAAATAGACTTTATACGACCTGTTTTTGAAAAGAATTTCTCCCAGGAAAGCCTGAAAACCTTGGAAGCTTTTCCCTGTTACACCCTGAATCAGATTGGCTCCAGATTTTTACTGATGGTTCATTTATAGAAAATTCAATAAATGCCAGAGACAGAATCCATTGCAAACTTATCCCTTTTCATTTACCAGTGTGTAATCAGGGAACAGCTTTCAATAGATAGGTGGTGGCAGTATGTGTGACACTGAGGAAGCTTCTTGCTCCTCAACATTGTTTTAATAAAGCAGTCATTATCTGATTGAAGGCCATTGGGTCAAAAGAGGTTCCCATTCAGAAAAATAGTTCAGTGCCAGTCCTTCATTCAAAAACCAAAGTTGGCAGGGAAAACATTCACTGGGATCTGGGCCATCTATGGCAACAAACAAGCCCATGAGGAAGGACACTGAGAAAGCCCAGAAAATAGAAAATAAAGCATCTCTCCATTCAGCAAGACTTAGATGCATGAACTTAAAAGGGAAAGAAGAATTGATGAAATGTATCTCTACAAGAAGCTAGACACCCCCTAAAAATTAATAAAGCAGATGGACCTTGCAGGACTGCTGTCATGATTTTTAGACTTACAACTGGTCATGATTACTTAGCAAGACACCTCTGTTTCATTTATGTTTTTATCAGCCCAAATTGTCCAAGGTGTGGGAAGGGAAATGGACAAATCACTCATTATGCAATGCATAGTGTAACATGGGGTTTTTTAGGTGGAGAGGTATTGGACTGCAATAAGCTTCAAAATGGAAAACTGACTTTGTTCAATTATTTTTGCATTTTTGATCTTTTGTATTTGCTGTATTGCATTTTTGGAGAATAATGTCATTTTATCCCTGCCATCAGAAATTGGGAAACAAAAAAAAAACAAAAAAAAACAAAAAAAAACAAACAAAAAAAAAAAAGAGAGAGAGAGAGAGAGAGAAATTGAGAAAAAAATCCTTTACAGTTGCAATGCAAACTCCAGAATGCCTTGTAACTAATTTTTTTTTTTTTTAAGTCCTTAGAAGAGATGTAATTAAATTAATTTCCTTAGATGCAGATTTTACACACACAAATTTTACATAGATAGTAATTTTTAAGAACATCTCTAACATAAAGGACAAAAAGTCCTCTTTTGTCAACATCCAATATTTTGACCTCTGTTGCAAGTGCCTAATGTTTTATTGGAAGGAGACTCCCCTTCCAAGCAATAACCGCTCTCCTCCTCTACTTTGCCACTATCCCATTAGGTCATCAACATCTTTCAATACAGCGTTCAGTGAAGATAAATTTTATTTTGTTTTATCTAATAATTGTTTAAATTATGTCTGTCTAGTTTAAAGATTTGTATAAAGAAAACAACCATCAATTTATAAATTGTCAATAAAATGTGAAATTTCTGGTTTTCAGGAATGAATTAATTAAATTTCCATTGCTCCTTAAGAGAAAAATACATTTGGTACTCGTGTCTTCTGAAACCAATTAACAATAAGTCCCAAGGTACCACAGTACCATAAGGATAGAAAAATAGTGAATGCTAGCAGAAATAATAATAGCAGAAGTTGAAAACAGACAAGGAGTAAATGCATTTGAAAAAAAAAAAGGGAGAGAGAGAGAGAGAGAGAGAGATCGATCAATCTAAGCTCTACTTGATTCATTTTATTTTGTTACTTTACTATGCCTTTGAAGACTTAAGGCTGCTATGTACTAAGAAAAAAAGGTCGTATTTCCCTTTTCCTCTTCTTGCACTCTTGTGGTGGGAGAGTCCAGTTGACAGTTCGAGAATTAGACCCTCCTTAGGATTGATATTTTGAGGGATTGTAATGGCTCTCTCTATAGGGGGTTAAGCACTGCCCCCAAATATTTTATTTAAAATATATTTTTGTCAACTATTTACAGGTACATAAATGCTGATAATCAAATAAAATTGGTATTGTCTGATAGCCTGAACTTTTCTGCAAAGAGCTACAGGATTCATTTTATAAATTTCGCCCACCAAAGGAATTTATGAGCGTTTAAAACACACATACCAGATTTTTCCCCAAATAATTTAAATTTTAAAATATTAATTGCATTAAAAAAAAAAAAAAACGAAAAATGTATACAAATGTAAAATTTCTTTCTCTATGACGGAGTACAATTTTTTAAAAAAAATCTTTGAATGCAAGTCGGCAATCCGAGGACAAATTTTCTCCATAGGTTAACATTGAGGTGAGCAAATCCAATGGGGTTAGTACATAGCAGCCTTAACAGGATTTAGCAAAAAGTCAAAACACTGCTTTTAAATTTAAAAAATTCACTACGTAAGTGACTATTTTCAAATACAGCAGCATGACACACAGCTTCTGATACTCAAGACTTACCTACAATTTGGGCTCTCTTTAGTATTAAGCTCTTCAACCTCTTTTTCCTTGACATCAGAGAGTTTGATTTTCTTCTGTGGAATCTCAGTACTTTTTTCTGAGCTATGCTTCTTTTGGCTTAAATTTGAATGCTTTGAAGTGTCTGTTTTTTTCACAGAAATATCACCTTCACCAAAAATAACCATCTCTAGCTTTGCACCTTTGACCTATAAACAATGAAAACTATTTAAACAGAATTTGGTATAAATTTATTTTTAATTATGAACTGATATAACATAACAATTAATTTAATAAAACATTAAACATGTTCAGTATTCAATAATATTTACTGGAAAATTCAAATTAAGTTTAAGAAACAAACCTTTGTGGGCAAGTGTATAAAATAATTAATATATATATATATTTATATATTAGTCTACAATTATCACAAATGAATACCATAAGTTTTATCCTCTCTTTAGAAAATCTGTTAATAAATCTATAGTTATTTATTATAAAGAATCACTAGTTGGTACCCGTCAAAACATAACGACTGGATAGCAAATAAATGTAGTATTACACAAATTATACTCAACACATCATTTCCAAATGTTTAAAATCATAATATTAAGAATAGAGAAATACACTTAAAAAAATTTCTATTGAACCCAATAAAAAGAAATATAGTTATTCAACAGCCCGAAATAAGCAATTTCTGTCAGGTCTAATTCTATATCTCACAAACATAATTAAAAATAAAAATGGCCGAGAGAGAGCTAGAGAGATTCTTTGGATTAACCAAATTAATGTGTTTAGGCAGCCTCATGCTTAGTATCTAAAGCCAGATTTAAACATGTGACTGAGCATGCACAGAAACAAATTAATATGTTTATGCAGCTTCGTGCTAAGTGAGTATATAAAGCCATATTTAAACATGTTACTGAGCATGTGCAGAAAGCAAATTTTAATCGTAAATTATTGCTAATTTATAGAATTTGCTCTTACAAAAAACAAATTTGACAAATCTACAGATTACAATCTTTTGTTTATGATCAAAATGAAGAAAATTGATACAGTAGTTTTTTCTCATGGACTGCCCAAAAAAATTGGCTTAGCAACTTCAATATATAGATTCAATTTCATTTTATATAATTTGAAATTAATACAAACAAGATTTTCTATCATAGGAGTAACAGATTTAATTATTTAAAACATCAAGAAGAAAAATTAGTCTACAAGCTCTAATTTTTTTATTTTTTTTATTTTCCTGTGTAAAATAATTACAGGATATATCAACAGTATATATTTTCACAAAAGCAAATTACACAAAAATGATTGAAACACAGATTCTTTCTACAGCATTTAAATCCTGATCATCAAATCAAACGTGAGTTTCAAAACAAAGTTTAAAAGACAGTGATAGATAACATTTCTCAGATTATGAAACATTAGAAAGCATAGTTGTTCTGGAAACAAAAGTCTCAGCAAAATTCAAGCCAATTTTGAAACTCATGAAAAGAGTTTACAAAATGTCTCCATTAAATTAAAAAATATAGGATGCAGTCAATATCTGATGTTTTATGCCTGCAGAAGAAAACAAGTAAGCAGAGTATTTGTATGGCATTCCTCTTCAGCTGCCGAGAGAATTTCTTGCACCATCTGATCATACCAGCAGAACTGATCCTAACTTCCTAAGCAATATGCTTGACAAGATATCCAGTTTGACACCTCGACTGACTAACAACCATTTACAATGAACTCCTTTTGTATTCAAATATGCTCAAACATTTTCATGTGATGAATAGTCCTGAAATTATCTTTGACTCCCCCATATGAAGGACCTATTTCAGTAATCCAAAGATCAGACAAGTTTTTCAAGATTGTATGCAATAAAAAGAAAGCTGTCATTTCAATTGATCATTTGAAACCAGCCTTTTTGCTACAGGTGTTGACTGAAGATAATAGTACTAGAACTGCAACAAAATGTATTTACAAGGAGTGGTCAAGTTGTACAAAAACCGGTCTGTTCTACTTTCCCTGTGATATAGTCACTAAGAGGGCACTATTGCAGTCACTATCTGATGCTGTATGCCTGCAGAATAAAACAAGTCTGCAGATTTTCCTTTCTGTTGGCAATGAACTCAACAGACAACACAATAAAAAGCTACAATGTTTCCACGTCTAGTAGTAATGTTCTTTTTGCTCACTCTTGTACCTGCTGAACTTTAAATGCCTATTGAAGAATAAAGTATGCTATTTTTAATTTGTTTCTTTAATGTATGTACTGTGTTGTGTTCCTTCCTTCAGGGGTATTATTAAGCAAGAATTACAGAAAAAATTATTAAACTTAAAAAAAAAAAAAAAAAAAAAAAAAACCTTAAAAATCACATAACAGAATTGGCTCTCAATATTACTTAATATATTTTTCATAAAATATGTGGTAAATTTGAGAATTACAAGTTTAAATGGAAGACCTCATACATACCTCAACCTTTTCCTGAATGATAGGTTTTTTGCTCAACTGGTGAGGCAAAAACTTCAAAGGAACTTTAAGAGCACTTTCAATAAACTCGTGGGATTTTTTTACCACAGAATTTAGGTGATCTGAAGCAGGTTCCACAGCCACATAAACTGAAATAGGATCTGATGGTACTAGGTGTGCCTTTGAAATAAATTTAAAAAAATAAGAAAAATGTTTAATATATGTTTTACAATATATATGAGTAAATTGCTTGCATTTCCCACAAACTTACTAAAAAGGAAATCCTTAATTAATCCATTACCTTATTTGAAATTGTCTATTTTCCTTAGCTTATCCTTAAATTTCACTAAAGACCACTAAAATATAGTATCACCAAACAATATTTCATTCATTATTTTCTTTCTTTTTTTTCAATAAAAGGCACTTCAGTTTTATTTTATGACATTTTTTAGGAAATAAAAACTAGGAAAGGATGCCTAGCTTTTTTACAACAAAAGTACTAAAATATACCAAAGTTTTATGCTATGAAATATCCACAGAAAAAAAAAAGGGAAAATATGCTAACCTTTTTCCTTAACTTTTGTATGCGATTAATGACTTCTCTGGCAACACCTTCATCTAACATTTCTTGGTCAGGGGTAATATCTAAAAGCACAAGTACCTGAAAATAATAATATTGCTATTATAAAAGCACAATTCTGACAAATCAAACAGTTTTTAAAATACTAAATGTTCAAAATCAAAATGAGATAGATATTTTACTGCATAACAGCAAAACTAGATGGGGTTTTTAAATCATTGAAAAGTTAAATATTAAAGGCACATATAAAGCATTATTAAATTGTACAGGTTCAGAAAAACTCACCTCTGCAGAAGAATGAGCCTGGTACCTTTCAGAAAGTTCTTTAGATTTCTCCCCACTAAAGCAGTGCATTAAGCGTAGATCACCTTCTTGCAACTCATAACCACAGACTGTAATAGTTCCTTTATTTAAGAATTCCACTATCTGGGGATCAGTCAGTTCCTAAAGCATGAAATTAAATTACTGAGACTTGAACACTGTATGAAATTTTTAACTAAATAATTTTCTCTAAAGTTAAAACATAAACACCTGCTAACATCACATGGTAAAATGCTAATATTACATGGTCACTTGCTAACACCTGACTTGCTGGCCAAGAAAGCATGGAACTTGCCCCAGACCTCTTCCTCCATCACACTAGCTGATGTTAATGCAGTGGCCAGTTGTAGATTACCAGACTGAAAACTCATAAATCTTTTCTTTCTTGTGCTGTTCAACTTAATGACCTTTACAACATTGCGACAACTCAACCTCATACTTTTACTGCTGGCATATCTCCTCCCACTTGCAGGACTCCTTCATATTGCTTGTCTATTCATCTTTCTGAAAGGAAATGTGATAGAGTTCCTGAAGCCCTTAGAGCCTTCTCCTTGGAGGTTATAGCTACATCTTACCCGAGAGATGAATGGATTCATATCTACACTGATGGGTCTGTGGGTGATGGAAACACTGGTGCTGGTGTCTACTGTGAGGGTTTTTTCGAGAATTCTTGTGCGGTTGGATTTCATGCCTCCAATTTTGATGCCGAGATCTTTGCCATAAAAGTCGCAATTTCAAACCTTTTGAGGCTGGACACTACTCTTAGGAAGGCAGCATTTTTCATAGATTCTCAAGCTGCAATATTGGCAGCTGTCTCGCCTACACCTAACGATTGCTTTCTTGTTGAGGCGGTAAAGACAAACTTTTCCCATGCTATCGCCGTTGGCTGGAGGACAGTTCTTCAATGGATCCTCAGCCATTGCAACATTCCAGGAAATGAAAAGGCAGATATTCTGGCCAAAAATGGATCTAAATTAGAACAGCCAGTTTTCCCATTCTCCTTTCACCAATTTTGTGCTCAAGTTAATAAGGCAATGGGAGAAACCTTGAAGCAGGAATATACACAAGTTTCAAATGGGAAAATATGGAATGCCTGCTCCTTTCTCCTGTCCCAATGGACTTACCAAGAGCAAGTTTTGTTGCAAATTTTAGACTAACAACAGGTCATGACTTGTTATATGGACACCTATACTGTATCGGTGTAGTAAGCAATAGTAACTGTCCTTTGTGCTTTTCAGACAAAACTATGAACCTTTTACATTTGATGAAATGCTCTGCACTCACTGGTTTTATGAGTTTTATTCCAGACAACTTCACCAAGGCTAAATTTTACTGGGCTGCTAGAAGGCTTATGGCGGATAACGCCACAGCCCTATGATGTAGGGGGAAAAAAAACATTGTAGATTACCCAACCAGCCCCTAAAGAAACCACTCATTCCAGAACAATTGCTTCTATGATAGCTAGACTAAGAACTAATCACTCTAAGGGTATGAAAATCCACACTGATGGCACAAGATCCTTGATCAACTGCAGAAATTGTCTAGAAACTCAGCTTTCTTCAGATCATATCTTTGACTGTCCAGTCATTGTGGCTGCCCTTTTCAAACTTTTTTTATCAATGCAAGAACTCCTCTACAGCCCACAGGCACCTGATCTGGTATTTTCTATTATCCAGGCCTTTGGTTCTGTTTAAGACTTTTTCTTCTGCACTATTTGTAGACATGACAACAACAACATCACATGGGGTTAAAAAATTTTTACAAATTCTACTTCTAACAGGAAGTATAAAATTCATATTGAAATATCACTATTACAAATGTTACTTAGATTACATCTATTTTGGTTTTACTAATTTATTATCAGAAACTATGCAACCCCTCTCTTAAAATAATATACAATTTAACAATTTTACATCACAAATTTTTGTTCTAAACACTCCATGTCTGGTACAAAAATTCCTTATTTATTTTTTTTCCAATGGCACAGATTAAAAGACAACTACAGCCAGAAAAAAAGCACAACACAAGAAACAAAAAAGGCTCCAGGAAATAGTCTATGAATCCAGAAGTCCCCTGGCCTCCCAGTAACAGTCCACAAGAGAACATTTAGACAATGCAGGGCAGTGAAACAAATGTTCACAGTTCATGACCTGTCACAAGTCACAGAGTCTGCAGAAAGGACTAGAAATAATGTTGAAGTGGTGTAAATGTTCCAGGAGACAGTCATAGCCAGTGGCTAGTTTAAACTCGGCCACCATTTTATGTATGGGCCATTTAGAGACACCAAATAATTTTTCTCCCCAAGGCTTTTGAGAAGTTCTAACAGCAAGACTCTTTTTGAACCCCTCTCTCACCATATTTTTGATTATACGCTTTACAGTACTGTAAGGGACACTGGAAGGAGATGTCTGCAAGATCAAAGCACCTTTTTGGGCCAGCAATTTCATTGCCATGAACAAATTCCTTAAATATAAAATAAATGAAAAATCCTTTCAATACATTTTATGCAAATGTATAAGTTATTCAAGGTTTGTACATGATCCTTCATTGCTAAGTAAAGAAGCAACAAACTAAACTCTTTTTACATAAAAACAACACACAAATGACATTGCTGCAAAACAATTACAATCTGGTGGAAGTGAACATTTTACTAAAGTTTTTCCTCATTTTGTAGTATTATTTCAAAATAAAAGTAGCTGTGAATGAATTCCTCGCTTGGGAACACATTTAATAGTGGCTCATTTAACAAAAAACAAAATGAAAATTTTTCTAAAGCCACAGGATTCAAATAAGAATACTTATCCTGTGACCAGTTTCAATTCTTGACATCCTTGTTCAAATATCCATAATCCAAAAATAAAATCAGGTGTTACAAAAATTTTCTCAGCATGATGCCATTTTTTTAAACTTTTATATCTTTGCTCATAACTCAGATATATCATATAAAATTAAATTCCTAATTAAGGATTCTCCCTTAGAGACCCTACAGAACTTATATAACTTAAACAATTACATCACAAAAATAAAAATTAAAATACCTTTACAGCCTGAGAAATGGTTTTAGAGGCTGAACGATATTTCAAGCCCAAGGACTTAGTATCTGGTTCAGCACGTAACTGAACACCATATTTTGTCTTGTCAGATGTCACTGTAAGGCACTTGATATTTAATTCCTGTAAAGGGTAAAAAACAGAGAGACAATATTACAAATATGCATTGATAGCTCATACATAAAATGAAACTAAAACACATATTCAATAAACAATTTTGTATTTAAAACATAAATTGCATGATTCTATTGATTTAAGTATGCAATTTATTTCCAACGGCAGAGAACTTAACATAATGAATAACAACACAAACAAAAAACGAAATACAAAATAAAGTCATTGTCTCATTCGATTTCTTGCCTCCCAGTAGCACTTGACCAAGTAAGGCCCTCAGAGTGCTCTGCAATAAAGAATACGGTGGCCATCCATATTATGGACGTTGTCCCAACAAAGGGTCCGGGAAGACACCAATTTTAAAAAGGTGTCCAGCCAGACAGTCATGCTGTGTATAGAGTCTAAAAACTGCAACCCCCTCGCAGCAGGGACAGTCAGGTATGGTAATTTGCTCTAAAAACCTCCAACTTTTGGAAGCAGTTTGAACCCTTAAAATCTTCGTGATGTCGGGAAGATATAAAATTCTTGGTAAGACGTTTTACCATGCAAAATGGGACATTATCATGCATGAATTTTAATACACTAGCACCCTTCTTCACCAGCGCATCAGCCTGTTCATTGTCACCTAGTCCACTGTGACCCGGGATCCACTCAAGAACAATGGTCTTTTCCACCAATTCCAGTTTTTGTATGGATAGTCGACAATCCAAAACGTCCCAGGAAGATGAGCCGTGAGTTAAGCTAATGCACTGGAGAGCAGCTCTGGAGTTGGAGAGGATGACGGCCCTTCGAAATTTATCACAGC
This sequence comes from Dolomedes plantarius, assembly GCA_907164885.2. NCBI lineage: Eukaryota > Metazoa > Arthropoda > Arachnida > Araneae > Dolomedidae > Dolomedes > Dolomedes plantarius. The sequence continues at coordinate 4,672,338 of OU015490.1, read as the reverse complement.
GGATAACCAGTTGTTTCAAAGCTATTTGGATAGCCGAAACCTCTCCATCAAAGGCTGTTCGGTAACTTCTAATGGGTGTATAAAAAGTGAACAAGTCACAAAAGATTCCCGTCCAATGTTAGGTTGGTCATTAGAAAATGACCCGTCAGAGTATGCAATTTCAATAATCCTTTTCTTTTATTTCCTTTTCTGTTTTATATTACTTTATCTTTAAGTCAGGAGGAGTAAAATATCATTTTGAAAACTAGGCACCTGTGTTTACATGTACACATGCTCTCTTTTAGATTCTGAAAAAGTGGTCTGTAGCAGAGAAGGAAGAAGGGGAGATGGAGAAATATTTAAGTTTCATGATGAAAATCCATGGACTTTTCCTGCAGCAACTTATTTTTATTTTTTTTTCCCAGCCATTCTGTAAAGTTGTGGGATATCTGGAACCCACTTCCCAACTTTGTGATGGGTAAACAACGTGTTAACTCTTGCTGACATTAATCCTAGTTATTTTATATCCTTGTGCAACAATTCTACAGCAGAAAAAATGCATTTTCAACTCAGAAAATGTAAAGACATTTTAAGCACTTTTACATGAAAAGAAATCCAATGAAAAACTAATCATTTTTAAGGGCCTTAAAAATCTGTTTTCAATTATAAGAACTTTTTAAGCAATTTGAAGGTTGTTACATACACTGGAAGTTTGACCAAAGATAAGATTATACTAAATCGAAACCCCTACTTTTTTATATAATTTATGAATTTTAAAAAAATTTAAGTTTTAAAATATTTAACATGCTCAGATATTACCATATTTTAGGGCATTGAGAATATCGAAGACGACTAATTCAAGAGATACTTCTTAAGTTTATTATACTTCAACTTAATCCACCTAATTTAATAGGACACCTTAATTTTATATAGAAAATCTAACAAAATACAAAAATATTAGCCATATTTGTTTTATCATTCATGCTGGAAACCTTAAGAACCAACAGAAAAATAAAAGTTATTCCTATTTTTCAACTAGAGACTAAGAAATCAGTTTTACAAGACACACATTTTCATGATGAATACAGAATTAAAGGAAATTTTCAATCATCATGATTTAACAATAATTTTTAATCCCATAAATTAAAATGGAAAAAATTCATTTAGTTCACATTAAAATGAAAAAAAATTCATCCTACTTTTTCATAAACCATAAAAAGAGAACGCTATTTATAGAATGTAATAAACCCCAGATATAATATAATCATTTTCAAAAAAAAGTTAAATACCTCAATAATGAACTTTTCCAACGACTTAACATCTGACAAGTATTCAGCATCTTCATTGATAACAACAAGCTCAGGCAGAGGGTACTAAAAAGAGAAAGTAGAGCTTAAGATCACATTGTTTTATTTTCCAGACAAATTTCATTTGATACAGATTTCTTTAAGAAAGAAAGAAAGAAAGAATAAAAAGCAATATTTTAAATATTGTTGATAAAATTCAAATCCTATGTGTGAGATAATTAATCGAAAGAAATCAATTCTTGATTTAATGAAAAGTGTTAATGATATATGAAAAGTAAAATTTAGATGCAATTAAAACTTTCTTGACTAAGAATTTAGTTTAATGCAGACTTTTTTTTTCTCAGTTTGTTTTGATTTTTATCTTTAAAGTACATGCAGTGAAAATTATGTAAAAAAAAAAAAAAGAAGATAACTTTATAAACAGGATAGTTAAATATGAAACATTGTAAAGAGAGATATTGATTCAAATTTTTACATTTAAAGATCACTTAAATAATTTAATCTAAATTTATCAATAACATCTTAAAATTCTATCACAAATCTCCAGTCTAAAATAATGTCTAGGTTCTAAAACAAAGTTCAGATTTGAACAGAATGCAGAGTTCAAACATTTCTCAATTTGAACTAAAATGGTAGATGACCAGAACACTTAAAAAATTCTATTATTTCAAGTTGAAAAACAAGCATAATATCTGCAATTACTAATGGCAAAAACATAAGATCTCAGTTAACATAAAGTTAAATCACAGATACAATTTCAACAAAAGATAATGTTATAGTTGACAATAAATGCATTTGTTTGCTATTAATACTGAAAAAAAAAGAGGTGTATATTACTTTCATAGGTAACGTATTTCTCTCTCGAATAAGACGTCCTATGTCAATAACTTCTTGCATGCGAGATACTTTTCTTTCCACATCAACATTGATCAATTTCTTTCTAAAAGGTAAATAGCAAATTAGTTCACAGAATAAAGGAAAATGGAATGTCTAAAAATTATCAACTGCAATTAACAATAAAGGAAAATGTTAATGGAAAAGTTATTGCCCCCAATTTACTTAACATGAAAAGCATTAAGGCAAGCCAAAATACAGCTACTACCTCAAAAATGAGTTCACAGATCCCATTTTTACATTGTATATACAAAGGGAAATGAACTGGTTCCATTCAAGATTAACCAGTTTCAATCACTCTTTGTAACACTACACAAATTTCATAACATCACCAGATCTTTTTAACGCTTTTCTGCATGTTTAGAATGAACAATAAAATAAAATATTCCAGTATGAAAATTTAAAAAATCTGCAGAGTCAATGAAAAAAAAATTTTAACTTGGCCTACTAAACTTATTGGTCTGTCATCAGAAAATTAAAAAGTCAATTCATAGCAGAACTCATCTCCAAAGGAGCCACAATTAATGCAGACATACATTACATAACATTTAAGGAATTACTGAGGGTCGATTGTGTTTGTATGGATGGCTAACTGCCTAGTTTAACTTTTTCTGGAAATAACAACACAGACCCTAGCAAAACTAAAGAACTCATTGAAAATTGCAGCTGGGAAGCTTTAAAAAACTTTTAACCCGACATGTTGCAAACTTTTACTTATTCACTAGACCAGCGGTTCCCAACCGGTGGGTCGCGGAAGGGTTACAGGTGGGTCGTGACTCAATCCTAAAACTATTAAAATGGTCTTTGTGTACTTTTATAATTGTAGTTTTTATCTGCATCTAGGAACACGCGTTAGTGAGTATGAAACCACTTGTTGCATATATTGCAAACGTATATCTATTGTTAAATAAATAACTGTTTTGCTACAAAGTGCTTATATTTTGTCAACCATTTTCAAATCAGAACACAAATTGTTTATCAATAATCAATCTGCATCTTCAAAAAAGCATATATATATATATATATATATATTTGCAATATTTGATGGTAAATTCTATATACATAAGGAAGGGATACGATACAAATAAGGTTTTTTACTCTACCATGGACTGATGGACCGTGGAGGTATTCCGATATGGAAAGGTGGGTCACCAGCTGAAAAAGGTCGGGAACCACTGCACTAGACTGAAGAACTTTTTGAGAGGAATAAATTTTTTAGAGAAAAAAAAATCTGAAGGAAGCAATTACTATATTTCAAATGGATTGGCAGTGTAAGCTAATGACCAGGGAACACTAAAACTAGTCACACACTAAGGCAATTGCTAACGTATGAGTACAGACAGACAAAGGTATGCAAACAAAAAATAATAAAAATTTGGTTCAAAAACATTATTGGCTATTTTTAAATTTTAATACAAGTACTATTTTTCAAACAACCATATCAACTGGTATTGAACTAATTAATATAGGTTTTCATAAGGCTGGGGAGCACTTAGAATGAATCTTTACTATAGACAACTTATGAATACATGAATTGCCCAGAGGCAATCAAACCCTAGGCTCCCCAGCTAAATGAAGACCTATACTAATTAGTTCAAATCTAGGAGCCATTTGTATTTTTCGCTGAGGATTTTAGGAAACTGCATGTTTCTGTTACGCATATTCCAGAAATTTCACTTAAGTAACATGTTAGTTCATTTTAATTTTAACTTTGCATTGATGAAAGAATATTTAAATTTTTTTATCACTATGTTTAAAAAACTGAGCAATACTATAATAATCACTCAATCCAACAAGAGTAAAAAAAAATATTAAAAGTATGAATTGGTCTCAAGTATATTCCTTAAGGTCCAAATAATATTTTAAGGACTAGGCATAATCAAATGAAACTCGAAAGAAAATTGAAAGTTAAGGTTAACTTTTGCCCTATGTATAACTAATATTACATACATTCTGAAAGAGGCAAATAGAATTCGAAACAAGTTATTGAAGCTTCAGACAGCAAGAAATCAGTAATTCTTCTTTATCAGCACAACAGCCTGGTACAGGCCAAGGCAGTCCCAGTCAGTCTTCTCTATCCAACTCAATCAGATGCCAGTATTCTCCACCTGTTAATTCCAATGATCTTAAGATCTCTTGACACAATCAATCCATTTAGTACATGGTGCCCCTCTTCTTCTAATACATTCCTTTTTTTAAAAAAAAAGTCAGTTTTTTTACAGGGTCAGTGTCTTCATATCTATAAACATGGCTGGGCCATCTGATACAATAAGATTTAATTACCCTTATTACATTTGGTTGCTTATATTTAAGGTAAAATTCATGGTTATAATGAATTCTCCAGATGTTATTTTCTCACACTGCACCATAAATTCTATGTAGAATCTTTCACTCAAAAACTAGAGTTTATTCTCATCAAATTTATTTAAGGGACAGCATAATCAGTTATTATAGCATCACATAAAAAACTCCATAACTACAGCTGAGAATAATACTAAATTTGACTTACTGAGGCTCAGGCAAGAAAAGGTAATGAACACTTTCCCTGTTACCATTTTCTTGTTGATGAGCAAGTACTTTCTGCAGATTCTGATACATCAGTTCGGTAAAAAATGGTGTAAAGGGTGCCTGCACAAGATAATGAGCATACATTACTTATAAATTTTACTTCTCATCACAATTAAAAAATCTACGGTTTCTATATAAGAAAAAGAATAAGGCCATCTGCCCACAGAGCGACTCAAAGGAAACTGAACTGATTAGCGATTGAAATTGCTTATCGGTTGCAAACTCGTTAGTGATGTGGCTCCGCACATGAGCCTGCTCAAAAGTGATTCAAATCAATAGTTTGCGACCTGTCATGGAAGGAAGAACATCATTATTCCGGGCATTTTTTAGTTAAATTATTATCAGAAATTAATTTATTTTAAAAAATTGTCAAAATAGATTGTCTTTGATCAATCGTTTAAAAATGGTCTGTACATAGAACATCATTATTCCGGGCATTTTTTAGTTAAATTATTATCAGAAATTAATTTATTTTAAAAAATTGTCAAAATAGATTGTCAATCGTTTAAAAATGGACTGTACATATGGGAGCACATATTCCATACAACAAAAAACGATAGAATTCCATTTCATCGCTAGGCAAAAGTCATGTGACTCGTGTCCACGTCATTTGGCAGCTTTCCAAAAGAATGGCTGTAACATAGAAATTGTAATAACACGCACAACGCAAGAGAAACTGGCTACTGAAGTTGCTAGTGACTCGACACGTTGAGTTACCTGCAACTGATTACAAACGTGTTGCTGACGGATTTGTAACCAGTTGCACCGTGTATGTGGCTCCATTCCATTACATAGGTTATGACTCATCACAGACTGGTTTGTGATTCGAGTCAGTTATCAGTTTCTTTTGAGTTGCTCCGTGTGCAGACGGCCCAAGTGTTGGATACAAAAAACAGTTTGAAGGAAAAGAAAAACTGTGCCATTACATAAGAGAAAAACTTTGAATATTCTGCATTCATACACATTAGTTGGATGACAAAATAAACCTGGCAGCACTTCTGATTTTAGTTTCGAGTTTTATCTTTTAACTCCTTTACTGTCATGGTTGTACATATGTGCTTTGCACGGTCAATGAGTTAACTGGCCCTGCCACATATATATGTTGTCACAAAATTCAAGCCACTGTAATTTGTTGATAGCCGTATAACTGTACCCACTACTTTGGAATGCAACTTCAACCAAAAATGCATCAAGGAAATGTGTAGTTTGCTCTAAGGAGAAAGTTTGCTGTGAATCCTGTATGAATGTGATGTTGGTTTATATATTCAACCATGTTTCAAGATATGTCACACAACAGCTAAGCATGAACTCTTACTTTTTACAATAATCTGTAATATAAATTTTGTATTTTTAATTTTTTCACTGTAACAATAAATATTATTTAGATTGCAAACTGTGCCTCTGTTTTTCTTCAAATGCACCATGAGGCTAAGCACCTGTGCAGAAAACAGTGGTACTGGGGAGTGAATCACATAAGATTTTGTCAGCAGTTTAGGGGTCCTTCTATAGGGCTCAGAAGAAGGAAATGCAGAACTTTATACTTTTATTTAAGATTTATAAAATTTTTAAAGAGCAACGAGAGAGGAAAAATAATAGAGTTTTTAATCTTATCAGAAAACTGAAAGTTAGCAACCTCAAAAAAGGTAATATAAAAAAAAACCTTCAAGATAAATTTTCATTCACAAAGTCATTTACATAGACTTATGTTTATGATGTAATCATTAAGTTATTTTTAGTTTTTTTCCTTTTTTTTTAGCCATACTAAATGAAGTTAACATTTTAAAAAAGAAAGAACTACTAAACAAAACCATGAACTTATGACAAATCAGTAAATAAGTGTGATAAATAGTAAAAGCTGGTGATAAGTGTATGCAGACCTATATTTGACTAACAATACATTCATAGCATATATTACAAAAGCTATGAATGTATTGTTTGACAATTTGAAAACTTCCCAGAAATAACTGAGTATCAGATACTCTTGTAGAGATATTTTATCAAAGAATCTTTCTCTATACTGTCAAAATTCAAGTACAGAGCTCTCATTCTACATGGAATATAGTAAAAATAAATAAAACTTTCAAGGTATTTCTGAATACACATTTACCAGCAATGTAATGTCTTAACTCCTATAATCATTATCGGAACATTTCCCCTTGATATGACATTAACCTTAATGAATTTATAAAATCTCTCTATTCTAAAAAAAAGTAACTCCTGCCACCGCTGTCAAAAGCTTGTCACGCTATCTCCTCCGAAACAGCTGGGGGTATCGGGTCGAGACCGATACCAATAGATGCAGAAAAACGTGGGGAACAAAGTAAGACATGTCTAATCTTTGTCAGACTTTATGTTTTTGTTTATTTTATGTTTTGTGGGAAAATATTGACTTTTTCATCTTCAGATTATGATAACTCGCCAAAAAATGATCGTAGATTTTTGATCTTTTTACAATCTAAGACTACAGACATTTCTCTTTCAAACTAGACCTCATTTGTTCCCTGTGTGGATGTAATATCGATGCTCCTCGAGATTTTATCTTACAAAGAAAATATTTACATCATCTGGAAGCTTTCTTATTCATATAAACCTCATTTCAAGTCTATATCTTAAATTTTTGATTTTTAATTGGATTTTAAAGCTGATAACTCAACAGTGATGAAACGCTCTTCGCATTAAGGGTGACAACAGTAAATGGATGGAAGCTGTTACATTGCCCGAGAATCACCCCTATGTATTTCACTATTAGCCATAACAGAGGAGCGAGCATAGCGAGCCTAGGGACAAAGCCCCTAGTCTTTTTTTTTAAAAGTTGATATATTCACAAATATTTAAGAATTAATTTTAAGAATACTTCATTACTAACTCTCAGTTTTTCATATCAATTATGTAGGAAAAGATTCACTATTTGGTTAAGTATAAATAAATACTCAAGAAAAAGTCAAACGTGACATCTTTAAGCTTACCATCATTCTTATTAAACTATACAGAACAGAAAACAGGGTTTCTAATGCAACCTTACAATCAGACTGACCTCCTTCTCCCTGAAAGAATATAATATAACATATTAAACATTTTTTAAAAGTTGATTTAAATTGTTATCATATAGGTTGCAATAGGATTTATATGTGAAACAAAACAGATGTACTTTTCAACATATTAATTAAACAGAAAGGAAAAAAAATCAGTGAATTTTTCATAAGCATATTTATCCCTTGTGTAATAGACTTAAATTTAATCACAGAATGTTCTGCTGACATAAGCACAAATGAAATTAAAACTTCAGTTACCAGAGAGAGAAATAAGTTATGAGACAAGCAAGATTTTACACCCAAATCAATAAAAATCTTGGCTACAAAAAGAATAAAGTAAAACACAAGCTATGCGTAAATAAATTTCAGCTTTTGGCCCAATATAGATATCACAAGAACATAGCTTTAATTTTTTTTTTTAAACTGAAAATATGACATTAGAAAAAGAAGTATTTTAATGATATTTTGTTCATTATACCACAACAAACCATTTATGAAGGAGGCACAAACATCTAATCAATCACATTAAATGAAATAATTTCATCTTTCCCGCTAAATAATTACACATTTTGACAATTCATGTAATCAAGATATTAAATATGATATTTGATTATATATGCTTTAAAGCAGGGATTCCCAACCTGTAGGTTGTGACCCCCTTGATGGTTGTCAAGTGTTTTCTGGGGGGTCACCATGGTTTTACTCATTCAAATTACCTTTTTAGACAATTTCATTGGAAAAAATCGTTAATATTTATTTATCATAAATCTGTAGGGCAGTGAATTATTTTTCTTAGGCTACGGCCACACGAGCGATTTTTACCGGTACGGCTTTTCCCCGCGCTTGAAAATCTACACCAGCCGGCCACACGTGCATGTGACATTTTTTTCCCCCGATGGGACTTTTCCCGCATCTTGAAAATCTACACCGGCCACACGTGCGGTTTCTTCATGCGAGGTCAGTCGTTTGTGCTTTGCAGTACAGCATGAATCCAGTTTCAATAAAGGAAAATGCTGTTAACGCGTTATGTGCTTTATTAATTGTTCGCCGACAACGTCGTCGACGTCAAAGAAAGTACTGGGTACATCCTCTTATAAGTGAGAGATCAGTAAAGGGAAAATTTACACTTCCACACAGTAAGCTGAAAGGATACCCAGACAAGTTTTTTGAGTATTATAGAATGTCGATATCTTCATTTGAAACTCTATTATCTAAGGTTGAAGTTGCAATTAGAAAAAGTGATACTGTAATGCGATGTTAGTATTGATATCGATCGTTGCAATCGATGTTAGTATTGATATGGCCGACATCATTATACAAGCATGCTGTGTGCTTCACAATTTCGTAAGACACCGCGATGGTTACAATTTTGAAGACACCCTGTCATGCCCACTAGAAAGTATTCCTGCAATTGGAACAAGAGGAAACAACATTGGAGTTGAGACCAGAGACAGTTTCAAAAGTTACTTCTGTTCTCCTGCAGGTTCAGTGCCCTGGCAAAATCGTTCTTGCAACATTGCAGAATGGGAACTTTATTGTTACGAGTACACAGTACAAGCTACTAACTAATAACAGCAATAATTTTGTATCAAATTCTTTAAAATTGTATACTAGCAAGTTTTGTATAATGCCCTCTTGTTATAACAAGACAGCGGATTATATGCACTTAAAAATGGCAAAATATCCATGCAAATATACACTTAAAAATATAAATATGCACTTCAAATAGAAATAGGTCTAAATATTACTTATTTATCTAAATATTGATCTAAATATTACTTACCTGAACAAAAGAACATATTTAAAATAAGGTTTCTGTTGTTGTTCAGATGTGTAAAGCGGGGATATAACATTTACATAATATATTTTTTCTGAAGCGAATGCAATTTTTATTTATAATATACTTAATAGAAAGACACATGCAAATCAGAAAATATTGTATGCAATTGTATATAATCCACGGTCTAGTTATAACTATCACCTACTTACAACTTAGGTTATAACTCGTAACTTAAAAAATAAAATTTAATTTGTTTTACTACTTATCAATTTTATTTCTTCCATTTTCGTCCATCTGGTCCCATTTTTCCCCAATAACATTCTTTGTTACGGTCATCCATGTTCCTCTTTTTAGTTCCCGGTTTTTGAAATCCTTTGTCCGTGCATCATAAAGACATGGATATTTTTCTAACGATCAAAAGTTCGCTATCGAAGTAATAATCCATGATATTTTAAATATAAAAAATTTAAGTATAAAAAATTACTTGAACACACGAATATAGCAGCAAGAGAAATGGTTATCTTTCTATCTTTACGTAAACGTCTTGAATACTACCAGCGAGTGTTTTCACGCACGTGTGGCCACCGATTTAGCTTGAAATCCAGCTAGAAAAAATAGGTCTGGTTCTATCCTCCAGCGGCCGACCTTGAGAATGCGACAGACAACTCCCCCGCTAAAGGGAAAAACAGCTGTGTTTGGCCACCCCTATGTTACAGAAGATTATCTATATTTTGGGGCTTGTTTTCCAGCTGTGTTTCTCAGGAAAAAATCGCTCGTGTGGCCGTAGACTTAAGGTTCTGTTCTTGATTTTACACATCTTTGACTGTGGGATGAATGTTTCTTAATGTTGTCCATTCCTTGCAATTTCATTTTTGTAAACATTTGGTTAGAACTGAATTATGCAAAATGCATATGTGTTTTTTCTTTGTCTTTAAAGGTTTTTTCTTTCATGAAAATATGCAAGGTGGAAAGTGTGTTTATGTGGGGTGGGGGTAGGGCACAGGATGCATGGAAACCATTGAAGGGGGGGGGGGGGGACTCGAAAAAGGTTGGGAAACACTGCTTTAAAGCCTAAACATTTTTTTTTTTTTTTTTTTTTTGGGGGGGGGGGTACAAATACCAGTCTTTTCACCACTTGGCCAATAGACCACAGACTCTCCAATATTTTAAAACATGAGGCTTTAAGTCTGAACTTTTTTCATAAGAAAAAAAATAATAATTAAGGTCTATCTAATAATGGTTTGAAGTGCTACAGTCAACTTTTTGCTACACAAGGGCTAATTAGACCAGGACCTACTGTTTAAATCCGATTCCAAACAGCTACAAACATCCATGCCAACAGTGGGACTCTAATCCACAGGATCTGAACCAAATGCCAGCGCCTTAGCCATTCGGCCATAACATGGCCATTCTATCTAATGACACAGGTCAACAGAGGTTTTGGTACCAGGAAAATTTGAGCTGATTTCATATGAATTTGATGCCTTGAATTTAAATATGGCCTTAGAAATTTGAGCTCCTAGGCAAAAACTAAGATATAACATTTTAGTGAAATATATGTTACACTATTTTAAGTTAAATTCATGGATCAAATTAAAAATCTAAACACGGAATTTTTTATTATATTTTTTTTAAATGCTAAAGGAACATAAAAATTATAGAGAATATTACAGTAGTACTTATCTAATTACAAAGAGCAAGAAAGAGGAAAAAATCATCGATGAAACCAACTAGTCACTGAACACTTAGGAAACTTCTTTTCCATGACATTCTTAAATGTATTTTGGAACAGACCCTTTTTAAACTCCAGCAGTAATCTGCCATCATGTGTGTATCCCATAGTTCTTGGTAGCGGTCCTCCATAGTTTTAATATCCTGGTGAAATTTTTCACCTTGTTCCTCACTGGTGTCTCCTAAGTTTTCAGGAAAATGGTCGAAGTGGCTATGCAAATAGTGTACCTTAATGCTCATGTTACACCCAAGGGATCTAAAACTGTTTAGCATCTCATTTACCAGTTCAACATAGTTTTCAGCTTTGCTTTTTCTAAGAAAATTTCCGACAACTGTAACAAATGAAGTCCGGACTTTTCGCTCAGCCTCATTCATGAAATTTACTAAAGACAGGATCCTTAATGAGTTGCCTTATTTGTGAGCCGTCAAATATTCCTGCTTTAAGTTTTCCATACTCAACTTAGGCGTTTTTTCCGCTATATATGCAAAGCATGATCCGTTCATAGCCTTTACAATATGCTTCATTAGGTCCAGCTTGATATGCAGTGAAGAAAAGATTTTCTCTCGTCCAATTAAGGGGTCGTTAATGACATTCTTTTCCCCAACATCCATGTTTTCTCTCTTAGGCCACTCTTTCCTAACCCAGTGGTGTGTTTTGTCTCTGCTATCCCAGAGGCACATTATGCAAGGATATTAGGTATAGCCACTTTGCTGTCCAAGGAGAAAGTTTACCATTTTTAAGTCCACACAAATTACCCATTGCTGTTCATGTTACTTTATCTTCTCCCAGACCAAAGCTATGGTGTCATATTCTCCTTTCATTTTCGTTGAGTGAGCAATTAGTATTGAACTATATTTTTTCCCGTTATGTAAAAGGACACATTTCAAACTTTGCTTTGAGCTGTCAATTTGCTTTTTGAGCTGTCAAACTTTGCTTTGAGCTGTCCCAGTGGTGTGTTTTGTCTCTGCTATCCCAGAGGCACATGATGCAAGGATATTAGGTATAGCCACTTTGCTGTCCAAGGAGAAAGTTTACCAATTTTAAGTCCACACAAATTACCCATTGCTGTTCATGTTACTTTATCTTCTCCCAGACCAAAGCTATGGTGTCATATTCTCCTTTCATTTTCGTTGAGTAAGCAATTAGTATTGAACTATATTTTTTCCCGTTATGTAAAAGGACACATTTCAAACTTTGCTTTGAGCTGTCAATAAATAGGTGCCAATCATCTGGAAAATATTCAGGAAGACCCATTTTCCCCAGGAGTCCAGTTTCCCATGAGGGCAAATCACACATACTTGAATATATTGAATAGAAATAAACATTGATAGATAAGTGGATGTACTGTCTACCTCTGGAGAGAAGAGACCTGGGACCGGTTTTAAGATTGCTGCCACGGGGAAGTCAAATCTCGGAATGAGGGGTCGGGAATAATCAATACCCCACGACTAGTAGTCATGAGAAGTATTTATCGCTCTTTAGACATGAACCATTAACATCCGGCAGAAAAAAACACCTGTAGTTGAATTGACAGCTATTACTTGGGGTAAGTGTCGTTTGACGATGACTCGTTTGACGAGTGTCGTTTGACCCTTCCTCACCACATCCTGGGCTATGGCCAAGGGAAGGGGATGATTTCCCGTTGACTCTCACTTTTTGTCACTTTCCATCCCTCATCAAAAATGAACCCTTCCTGAGTGACTGGTCTTCCAGGGATCTTCTCAGAGGAGACCAGTACAGTAAAACATCATTTATCCAGCCCTCGTTGATCCGGATCTCTGGATAATCTGAATCAAATTTGTAGAAATTATTTTTATTTAATGTTCACATTAGATAATAATTTTTAACTATGATAACAAGAACATAACTACAAGTACACCAAATATTCGCTTTTTAGTTTGATTCAATGTGCAGTTCCTGCATAGACTGTACAATAAATTATGGTAATAAAATACTTTTTGTTGAGTTTAAGAAAGCTTTATTACACTTACTAATTCTTTGTTAAGAAATGATGTGAAAAGTTAATGTTTTGTAAACAATACTATGTAATTTTGTTACAAAACAAAGTAAGTATTCTCAGTTATGGATTTTGTATTGTTTATTACCTGTATTACCCAGATTTTTGATTGTCCAGATTGCCTATGGTCCCGGTTAGTCCGGATAAATGAGGTTTTACTGTATCTAAAAAAGTAGAGCTCATAGAGAAAAACCATTTTCATATTTAGATTCAGTGCCTCAAATATAGCTAAAAACCAGTTTTAAAATCCTAGGCACCAAAAAAAATTTTTTTTCTTGTAGCACTGTGTAATGCAAATGAATACAGTAAAAATCGTTTATAAGAACATCCAGGGGACTTTAAAAACTGGTTCTTATAATCGATAGTTTTTATAACCGATAGATGACTTAAAACTGCTGAAAATACCAAATTCATTGTCACATAATTTCTATTTACACCTGAAACATGACATTCAAAAAATGGTTAAGAGGTTCAAGTCCAATCAGGGAAAAACACATTGCTTATTTTCATATAAATATGTTTTTTAAAACTTTTCCAAATACATAGTTCTAAAAATGTTAAAAAGAAAAATGATAAAATTATATAGCTATTATGAATGTACATACATAATGCAATATTTTGTTTTTACATGTTTATTGATTTACCGAAAAAAAATCAGTAATATTTGTTTGTGTAGTTTTTTTTTTTGCAAATAAAAAGAATTTTCGGTTATCGCGACAAGTTCTTTGACAGCTTTTTTTATCGGATCCTTCACAAAATCATCATTGCAAGCTAAAAATTTATTAACGGTATTGATTGCTGAAAACATTTCTTTTAAACTCTGGCAAGAAAACTCGTTTAAATGATCTTCTGAACTGGCACTGTCGTCAATATCATCATCTCTGCCATCCCTGCATTTACGCCTGCAACAATTATCTTCATCCGTTATATTCCCATGTGTTGCAAGAGCCAAATCTATGTCTTCATATTCTTGAAGTGAATCTTGTTCTATTGGCAAATCTCGAGCCCAGTCTTGAAGCGTTTCATCTCTAGCATCTTGAATTTGAAAAAATGGAAGGATTTTCACCCCTAAGAAAACCAGCATGCCGGAAACAATTAGAAATTGTTAAAGGTTTAACATTATTCCACGCCTTTTCTAGCATGATGATAGCGTCCAGTATTGAAATCTTTGGTTCTTTATTATTTTCAATATCGTCGATGATCTGTAGAATCAAGTTCTTCCTGAAATGAAGTTTTAAGGACTTAATGACACCTTGGTCCATAGGCTGTAATACGGAGGTTGTGTTGGGAGGAAGAAAAGTTAATTTAATGGCATGAAGACCTTGAACCAGAGAATGGGCTGGGCAGTTGTCCACAATAAGAAGAATTCTCTTTTTTTTTTGTTTAATAAGTTCTTGGTCCCACTTCCGTACCAGTTTTCAAAGATTTCTCCCGTCATCCAAGCTTTAGAATTCGAATGATAATCAACTGGCAGCAATTTTATATTTTTAAATGCCCTCGGATTTTTGTATTTCCCGATCACTAAAAGCTTCAATTTTTCAGTTCCAGTTAAATTTGCAGCAACCATAACTGTTATCCTTTCTTTTGAAATCTTACCACCACTGCAGTTTTCGTGTTTGAAACGCAACGACCTATCCGAGGTCATCCTATAAAATAGCCCAGTTTCATCAGCGTTGAAGATTTCATGGTCTTCATAGCCTTCTCTTAACGCAATCCAAACGGTTTTAAGCCAGTTATCAGAAACTCCTGGTGGCATGGCCTTCGATTCTCCAGAACACAATGGAATGCCTCTCCCGAAATCTCTGGATCCACGAAGCTGAACAAACGAAATCATATTTTTTAAAGAGCTTCGCAAATTCGTTTGCTTTAGCTTGCAAAATCGGTCCTTTTAGGGGAATGTTGGCACTCCTTTGAATTTTAAACCATTGCAAAAGGGCTTCTTCTATGTCAGCATGTGGACTTTTTCAAAGTTTCTTAATTTTAGTCCTATCTTTTTCAAATTCTTCTTTTAAAATTTTTTTTATTTTTAAAAATATTTGAAATTGTGGCATGACTCACCTTTAATTCGTTAGCTAATGCTCCATTTTTTTCACCGTTTTCTAATCTGGAAATTATACGAATTTTTTTCTCAACCGTGAAAGTTTTACGTTTTGCACTCATTATTGAATATGTGGAGGTACAGACTGTGATGACTTGTCGGCTGTAGAAAGAGTTGTAAATGCTTTGCACTCTTTCCTCTCATCACTAGTCTGGAATTTCTGCTGCCGTTTGGGTTGGTTCCGCACCTCATAAATTTTTCTTATCGGACTCCACTGGTGGGTGGAAGTTTTAGGGGACTGGCTTGGCGGGATCAGCACTTCCGATCATTATGTCCCAGTCACTAGGGGTATGGGCGGTGGCCCACTTTTCTTGGCAAGTTTTGTTTTCTTGACGGTTTTCTGGAGGCACACTTTTTTTAGCAACCCCTACTTTATGAGGGCTGACCACAGCCGAATTAGTTCATGAGAGTTGGGTTTTTTTTTACATAAAAAAATGGATAAAATGGTTGAAGAACAACGTGCTGCTACTTCCCATCCGTTCACAATTAACATGTTCTTATAAGCGATTTATTTTCCCAGACGCCAATTAATTTTAAGTCACTAAAAGCAATATGTTCTTATTAACGATGTTATTATAACCGGATTTTGTACCATTATAACACATGAGAATTGGCCGGGAACTAATAATTCCGTTCTTTTAAGCGATATGTTTTTATATCTGGTGTTCTTATAAACAATTTTTACTGTATATACAGTGGAATCTCGATCGATTGTTCCCCAAATCTTTGTTTTCCCATATGTGTCATTTATTTCACCCAGTCCTGATTACCACATTGCTTTGTTATGTTCCCGCATTTATCATTTAGCTCAGTCGGTCCCTTGAAAAATGACAGATTGAGATTCCACTGTATATATAGAATCAAATATGAAACATTGTCTTTTTTTAATACCTTTGATTTGACTTTTAAACAGTCAAGTGTCTATTTTGTTAGCTTATGTTCCTTCAAAAAATGTTTTGATCATCAATGGCAAATGTCTAAATAGGTTCAACTTAACTATTTTAAAAGATAATTTATAAAAATTGGCTGCTTAAGTGGTAAAAAAAAATGCATGCAAACATTATTCATTATAACTACTGCTCTAGTATTGCACTAAACTTTTAAATTTTTAATTTTTAATCTTGCTAATACAATGACATAAAAAGGGAACAATAAATTTTACCTTTAGTCGCTTTCTGTTCATTCTAACATACCAATTTGTCAGTTGATCAATAAATTTCACAAGTTTAGGAATAACCGTGTATAGTCTGTACGCTACAAATAAATAATACATAAATATATATATACACACACACATATATGAAAGTGTTATACACTAGATTTCAATACTTCTACCATGTATTTTAAATATCATTTTAACAAACAACTTAACCAAGAATTTTTAGAATGTGCTTTCGTTGTTGTAATAGTAATTCAATGTATGTATACATTATTAAATATCTCTGGAGTATTTGCAAATAAGTTTAGGCTTCATCTATCATCTAAATCAGTGTTTCGTAAAGTATGACCCCAAATGGGATCAAAATTTTGGGGTCACGAAAATTTAATTCTGATACATGAATTTAATTCTTGTCATCCGCTGTGCGTATCTAAGACATATATTTTATTTTATTTCTTCAAATATACTGAAAGCATGTTCCTCATATTTTATACAAACCTCAATAAAACATCTATGATTTAAAATAAAACATTGAAAGTGCTTACGTCCAGCAGTGTCAAATATTGCACCAAGATTAAATTTGTTAGGCAGCAAAAAACAACCACATCCGTCTCATTAAAACTTGATTTTCTTTCACTAATTTCTGTATACTTGAAACATGTATCAAAACTACTATTTTTTGTATGTATATTGTTTATCAAAGAAATAAATTATTTATGAGAAAATATTTATCTTTATATCTTTATTTCCAGGGGTCGTGAAAAAATCTCAATGATAAAAAGGGGCCATGAATGAAAAAAAGTTTAAGAAGCGCTGATGTAAATTAATTTTTTTAATAAAAGGAATTAAGAAAACATGGTTCCAAAATAGTTTTCGGAGTATTTTTCAAAAAAACTCATAATAAAGTGCTAATCTTTCATAAAATCATCATAAATTAATCTCATTTTTTAAAATTAATCATTTCAAATTTCCCTTTTCTCAGTCTTGAAAAATCTGAACATAATTTTCTTTATTATTATATTTATTATTGCTTACAGATAATAACTATTGGTACCAATCTTAAGGGTTGGCTTTATGTTAAAACAAAATAACACATATTAATATAAGTAATAACAAATATTATGTTAATGAAACCATATGCAATAATATATACATACAAAGCACACTAAAAAAAAAACTTAGCTACTTAATTTACAAAAAAAAAGTTTCTAAAAATTTATAAAATATCAGTACTTTTTCATAATAAGTATTACAATAATTTCTGATGATGAGAGTTTGCAGTTTATTAGAGCCTTTACTTTAAAAAATATTGTTCCTTTCTATCCCAAAATTTCCCACAAATATCCTTAACACAAAATAATATTTCTAATAGGCAGAGTATGGTTTCTTCATCATTTTATTTTAAAGACAATAATATAATAAATATTTCTGTACACAAAAAAAAATCTTTTGAATTTCTTTGAAATGTTTTGAAAAATATGGAGTTATGTTTGCGGCATTCTGAAAAGTTTAACGCAATACAGTAATAGACAAAAAATCATCCACAAACTGGATGCAAACAAAATAGATGATCATGAAAATATGCAGAAATTAAGAGCCATTTTTCTAAAATATTTCTCAGAAGTTTTTTTATAAGATGCTTGATGCCAGTTAATAAAGAAATTATAGGGAAGAAAGGGCTAGATATATGTAAAAATACTTATGAGTCTTTATGCAAGTTTCAAATTTATTGCAAAGAGAATTTATGGAAATCAAAGAAAATAGTCAACTTTAAAACAGATACTGAACAGATTTTTTTAGATTTTATGTGAAGGAAAACAAAAGCATTAAATATTAAAAAGAGAGTCTTAAAATACAAAAAACCCAATGTTTAACTGATTGCTGTGAGAAATTCCTAAACAGTTAAGATTATGATGGTCAGTAAAATCATCTCAAAAAATGACGTAATAATTTTTGGAATGAATAAGTTTGCAGTGTTATTATACATGAATAAATATTTTTTTCATATTTGATACAGCAATATATATTCTCTCTACAAACCTTTCATTTCTTTTAAAACAAATTCCAACAAAGACTGAGTAAATGACAATATCCAACAGTCCATAATATTTTTGTCAGATACATCCTCTATAAATTTGTCATGAACATCTTCCGAGTACATAAACTGCTTGTTTGAAGTCTGAAATCAAACAGATTGCAAACATGAAACACAAAATACCATTTATAGCGTACATGTGTAAATTAAATTTAGTTTCATAAAAACAAAATGCTTGTAGATACTAACTGAACAAATGCTTTTTTTTTTCACCCCATCTATATATATAAAGCGGTTCCATAACTGACTGACAGATAACACACAAACCAAACTGCTGGACCTAAAGGGTTGAAATTTTGCATGGGGATTCTTCTTATAATGTAGGGGTGCACTAAGAAAGATTTTTGAAAAATTCATCTTAGATTTTTTTAAATTAAATTTTAAGCTGTTTTTGTAACATTCTTTTAAGTTTGCATTTAAAATAATAATCTTAGGGTTATAAAATTTTTATCACAAGAAAGATAATAAAAATTCTTTTAAAATGAAATCTTTTTTAAATCTTTACCTCCATTTTCTGATTTTTGGTGAATTTTAAAGATTAATTTTTAGAATTTATTAAATGCTGATCACGTGGTTTCTTTTCATGATACTTTAAACCAATTTTGCGTCACGAGCATAGCAACGGAATAAATTGCCAAAAAAAAAATTTTTTTTTCTTTTTAATACGGCAGATGATTGGACATTATCCAAAAAAATATTAAAATACAGTAAAAGAAATATTCCTCAAACTGTACTATATTCTTTAGTATGTTCTATTAGATTTAATTTGAATATTTTCTTCTACATTATTGTGTCTATAAAAATATCCGTTATGATTTTAAAAAAAATATATAATTTGTTTCTTTTGGCATTAACTGCATACATTGACTGTTGTATTTAATTTGAATGTACTCTGTAGCAAAGCACGGGTATTCAGCTAGTATATTTATAATATAAAAAAAATCAAGCAATTAAAATTAAGACAGTTAATTATAAATTATATAAAAATAACAGATGTTAAATTTTAAATGTTTTTAATAAATTAAACAGTTAATTAAGGTTCATGTTCTATCACCTCATTTAGCACAGCAAAATATTTATATATATATATATATGCACACAGAGAGAAAATATGATTTTATCTACTAAGGCATATACAATTCTCAGACACCACATTTTAAATGCTGTATCTTTTTCTTTCTTACAAACCTTTTACTATGGTAGTTAATTTTAACATTTTCTAATTTATACACCATACTAAAGTGTACTTCTAAAGAAGTCAACACAGATATGTGATTGTAATATGCATGTGTGCGTAATTTCTAGTAACTAATTCATAAATACAACATATTTATTATAAAGAAATCAAAAAATTATTATAGATTTCAATGAAATTATCAGATATTTAATTTTGTGTGAAAAGTACCAATACTGGCCAAAAGTTAAAAATCCTGCAAAAGGATAGAATAAGGATATTCTTACATAGTGTACTTTCCATTTATACTTATGATGAAAGCACTAAAACTAGGGATTCAAATAAGTTAGCACATAAAGGAGTCTACACATAAATAACCCATAGTTTATTAACACTATAAAAAGATCCATACAAGCTAATTATTCCTGCAGGGAGAAAAAGATTTCGAACCACAATATGTAATTGATTCAAGCAATTAAAAAAAAAGATTATACCTTTTCATACATGTGAATATTCTGGACCAAAAATCTGTATGAGTTATACCATGGGAGAAATACATCCTTCAGAACATCCCTTACACCTTCCTCTTTGAAACGCAAACACTCTCCTCGAACTACAGGTGAGTTAATTAGATACAACCTAGAGAATAGTACAATTTGATATTTGATTCAATAGTTAATAGGCAAGTTAATTAGGTACAGCTTTAAGGATAATTGAACTTGAAATTCAATTCATTAGCTATAGGAGAGTTAATAAGTCCTACAGAATAATGCAATTTGAAATTTTATTAATTGCATAACTATAACATAATCAGTTACAATTACAGAAAAATAATCAGATATAGAAAATATTATACTTAAGTAATTTAAGTTTTAGTTCTTGTATAACTATAAAACTTATTGTATAAAGAGCTGTTAAATTCAGTTGATAGCTTTGAAGTCATCTATCCTTAAGACTACTGTGGAAAACATTTTTTTTTAAATTTCATTTCTAAATTTAAATCAAAATTTTGAGTTATCATTATTTATCAATAAAATAATCCATTTAAATCAAAGCAATATGAAATTACACATGAAAAAACATTTGGAAAATTACCTTATTTACAAGTGTTTCATAAATATAGAGACCTCTAACAAATGCAAAACTCAAGATACAAGCACCTATTTCTTTTGATGAAGTAAAATAAACAGTGTCAAAGGAAAATTCTAAAAAAATACTTACGATTTATTCATGTTCTAATTATTATTTTTTGAGTAAAAGTCTATAATTATATACATTAATTATTATATAATATTTCTAAATGTAACAGATGTGTATAAGTTTGTTTTATTCCCTCATCAATTAGTGCTACTATGACAAAACAACAACAAACTGCTATGAAAACTATTTTTTAAGCTTCAAGTATAGAGGTTGATTCAGCATGGGCTGAATAGTTCTTAAAAATGCTCAAATTTAACACAGTATAAAAAGCTATTGTAGGGAAATCAAGACTAACAGAAAATGCAATAATTTAACACTACTAATCACGAGTAATACCATTTGCATATTCATTTAGTATACACATTGAACAGATGAAATTATAACTGAAAAACTAAGCTAATTAGCTTGAACTTTAAAAAAAAAAAACTTATACATTGGCTCTTAAAATAAACTCCAACATCACTTATAATTTATGAATTATTTGTGATGAAAACTGTCACAAATTTACTAATTTACACATACCTTAAAGCATCAGCACCATACTTGTTCACAACTTCTAATGGATCAGGATAATTCTTTTTCCTTTTGCTCATTTTTTGTCCATCACTAGAAGAAAAAAATTCTAGGTACACATAAATTAAACACTTTAGAATGTAAAAGTTGTTGTTGTTGTTATGACCCCTGACCAGAATTAATTCCAAACCAGGTCCATATAGGCTTCAGGCTGAAGTGTGCAGCTCCAGTTTGAATAGTACCACAAGGGTTGGAGTCTAACTTGGCTAGATGCTACCCCAATTTTGACCGACAACCCCAGGGGTGACATCTGGGGGGATCGTACCCTCTCCCACCCTATCTGGCCTACATAGAGGGACTTTCCGGTTTATGGATTTAAAATGCC
This sequence comes from Dolomedes plantarius, assembly GCA_907164885.2. Lineage (NCBI taxonomy): Eukaryota > Metazoa > Arthropoda > Arachnida > Araneae > Dolomedidae > Dolomedes > Dolomedes plantarius. Next base: position 4,650,405 of record OU015490.1, on the reverse strand, counting down.
CATATCCAGCCTAGACATGGAGGTACTTTAGTGGTGCAAGCCGGGATTCAATCCAAGCACCCTCAGCACCAAAAGCCAGTGTGCTTTACCATAAGGCCACCTAAGCCCATAGAATGTAAAAGCACCTTAAGAATACATTTATAATTACAGTTAGATTCAATTGGTATTTCTAAATACAAATTTGCACATGAATAAACTAATATTTGACTAGCTGAAGGATAATTCAAACATATGTGAAATAGAATGTGGTCTGTGAATCATTCAGCCATTTAGCTTTTAACAGAGATAATAAGTTTGTGCACAAAAATTAGGAACTCTAGAGTAAATTTACTACACTGTTCAAATAAATAATTCCCTCAATATTTAAAAGAAATTTTTGAAAATCTGATAAAGTTAAAAAAACTTTTGGTGACTAAAAGGCCATCTCAGTATGGTCCAAACAAGATTTTACATTGTTATTGTTGCAGTTATGATTTATTCTAATGGAAAAAGATACATAGCTGATTTTCATATTTTTTCTTTTGCTTTGATTCCCATATTTTACCAGCACAGCTCAATTCTAACCTTTTTCTATTTTAACACCTACTTTTACATTTTGATTCAAAATTCTGAAGTACTCAGCATTTTTTGCTTCAAAGGTTGAAAAATCATTCATTGCAAATTATTATAGAAATTATGACACATACCTGGCTAGGACTAATCCATTTACGATCAAATTTTTAAAGGGTGCTTTATTGTACAGAGCAGTAGATAACACTAAGAGTGTGTAGAACCTGGGGAAAAAATTAATGTTAAAAAGTAACAATTAGATGCACAACAAAATAAAACATGCTATACAAAAATAATGAAATGGATCATACAAAAAGAGAATGATACTTAGAATGCTCATTTTATTTTCACAAAAATGTAAAAGTATGGTCACCAATAAATTTAAAATGTTCACGTGCTTTAAATAGATTAATTTCAAGTTTTACCCTAAAAAGACTTAACCCTTTTGAGACGGGTGCCTCAGTCACCGAACTGTTCTCTCGGGACGGCACGCTAACAAGATGCACTGTCCTTTGGGGACGGGCAATTCGTGCTGCTAAGCCTAACTTTGGAAAAAAATTCGCATAAATTAAATTTGTTGTCCAATTGTTCCAATTTTTGGTACATTATGAGAGGAGCACTCAGGTAGTTATCAGAATTAATTTTAATACTTTATCATTATATTTTCCTTACAAATTTTATAAAATAATTTCGAGAATAATAAAACTTTTGACTTACCACAACTAAATATAAATGAAAAAAAATATCTAAACAATCAGATTTTATTTTACACAACGCATTAATAAAACTAAAAATTATTTAAAATATCTTTCATAAAAAACCAGCATGAAAACAACAAAAATGGAACAATGTTTCAAAAAGGAGACAGTGTATGATATTCTTTGAAACATGGGTGTACGCAAAGATCTACGTTGCATATCTCACACGAATAGAATGTCTGCTGCTGTTTTCTGGTTTTTATGACTGTTTACTAATGTAGCATCCGTGTATATTCTTCTTTTGATAAATATCGTTTTCGTTTCGCCATTATGGAGTAAAAAATTTATCGCTAAACGACACAAAATATGCTTCTCAACGCTAGCCAAAATACCAGAGGAATAAATAAAACCTCTAAAATGTAAACCATCTATCCCCATATCGGCAGAAAAACAGAAACACAAAAAGTATTCCGCAGCATCGAAAATACGTCACTTGTTTATATCATCTGACAAAGTTAAAAGGCCGACTCTTTATTTACATTACTCAGCTTTCATGAATCTCGGCGTCATTCCGAAACAAAATACCGAAAATAAAAAATACTGCACAGGAATGAAGGTCAACATACGTCACTGTCGATAAATATCACTATAACAGACATAGGGCTACATCTAGTGGCCAGAAAAAATAATTTCTGTTCTATCTAAAGAGTCATATATGGTACACCCGTCTGCAGAGTCACTTTAAACGGCGATTCATATATGACACACCCGGCTGTGAGATAACGTTTGCTGCCGTTGCATATGTGACATGCTCATCCCGAAAGGGTTAAAAATTACTGTAGTTAACTTGAAATTTCAACTTTTAAATGATTTAAGTTGTATATATGCAATGTAGTAAACAATTCTTATTACAAGTTTTTCCAAACATTTCTTAGGCTAAAGTCCTCTTTAAAGCTTTATAAAATTAATGTTCAATGTTTTCACTCTTTTAGTTGACTACAAGTACACCCAACTCTTTTTTGACATGTTACCTTTTTACATGAACTTGAAATTACACGGTCCAAGAAGAAATATCTTTTTTTGCACACTTTATTTAGTCTAACATGATTTTAAAATCATTATTTTGTAAGTACATATGTATGTACATATTAGAATTAATTTATAGTAAAAATGCTAATTATCTTAATTTAGGAAATGAATTACGTAGAATAGAATGTGTTAATTGTTAGATGACAAATATTTCCTTACTATAAGTGGAGGCAAGTGTAAAGTTACTTCTCTTATGTTGCCATTTTTATGTCAATTATTTAGAATTTAATTATGTTTTATGTTAAGGAAAATCGATTTTAAAATATTCATTTTAATAAATAATATCTTTTATATAACATGCATAGTATATTTTTTAAATATATAAGGTGGAGAGTATGCGACAAGATAACGATTTTGGTCCAGTTCGTCATAAACAATTGCACTTATTATCAAGTAGCGACGGATAATTACTAAATATTTTTTTTAATTTCTATTTTTATGTTTAATTTTGGATTAACCTAGTTTTTTTTTTATTTGAAGTTTCTAGATTTCTTTTATTGTGTGTGTTTGCACTACTATTTTTACCCATGAATTATGTATTTTGAACTTAATTGATTAATAAAAATGTATATTACGTACGTACATATGTATATCAGAACTTTTTGTAGTATCATTACTTTTTAACATGGTTTTTGGACGACATGGAATGTATTTCTCATTTTACCATAGGAAATATATCTTTTTACACAGTTTATTTTTACACGGATTTTGGAGGAACATACCTACCATGAAAAAAAAGAGTTGGGTGTACATTAATCTTAAATTACACTCAAGTGCAAGAAAACTGTCTCCTAATATTAATTTTTTTCAATGAATAAATAAGTACATCAAACACAAATGGTATCTCTTTAAATTGCCATTAAGTTAGTCTACTATGATTTTTAGGTAGAACTTTTTCATACTTATAACCAGAAATAAAATTATTATTAATAATATAAAGATTTAGCTTTTTTGAGTACTGTTATTATATTGCTATTAATAAATAAAACTTATAAAATTTAGCCAGAAAAATCATATTTAATAATCTAAATGTAAAAATTACAGTCATCCATCTTAGTTAAAAAGAAGTTAATAGAAGAGTGAGCAAGAACTTCAGATTTCTGCTCATAGCAGTTATCAACAATTTTTCCCTAATATTTGGTTAATAGTTATTTATAAATTTATAGCAAGGATGTAGGGTCTAAATATAATGTCGGAGCAAGCATTGTCATAAATTAAAATTAAATTTAAATTTAAAAAAAAAAATAAGGCTTTACACTTTAATGTGTTAGATTTTGATATACAATGCATACATGCAATAGACATGTATATCACCATACTCATAGAAGGTATAATATTTGTGTAAGACTTTCTAAGGATTTGGTTTGGTTTGGAACATTAAAGTCAAAGTTTGCTACACAAGGGACGAAGACCTACTGCTTAAAACCGATTCCGAACAGCTACAAACGTCCATGCCTAGAGTGGGACTCAAAGTAGGGATGTGACATCAATGTCGATGTTTTAAACATCAATTTATTGAAGCCGATTTTTTTAACATTGATGTTTTGTGTTTGATGTTTTACATTGTCTCGATGTTTTTTTTTTTTAAATGAAAATGTACCATAATAAAAAAATTAACCATGTAGCATAATTTTCCCACTCAGTAAATGTAAGTCTGAATTCTGAAAAGGACGAATACAAAAGAGGGAGCGATTAGAGACAAATGGCAATGAACAACCAATGAATAATAATTATAAGCCCCAATAATTGCTATTTACAGTAAAGAAAATATAAGCTTGTTCAGTTTTCCCCCATACGTTGGTTTTGCATCAGTACTTCAAATTGGTGTAAATATATGTAATTTTCTTTTGTATTATTTAATTTGAAAATAAAAGATTTGTTAATAAATTGCTAAATAATTTCTTCCTCAATTTTCGGGTAAAAGTAATAAAAAGTGTAATGGAAATTCTGTGATATGCGCTGACTCTAGCAACTAAGTTTTTGTCATTTGTGTCAGCCCAACCTGAGAGTAAAATTACTTACACACACACACACACCCTCTTCCATGACTAACCGAAGTAACATTAATCTTACTGTTACTAAACCAGTTTTAAAAAATGAAAGTTCATAAACATCGATGTTTAAAAACATCGATGGTTTTGGGGCAATGTTTTAATATTGAATATCGATGTTTCAAAACATTGATGTTTTGTTGTCAATGTTGCATCCCTAACTCAAAGCCACAGACTCTGGTGCCAAATGCCAGCACCCTAGCCATTCAGCCATTGTCCGGCAGACTTTCTAAGGGAAGTGCACATTTAGTTAACATGCTAGGAAATTCATAAAAAGTTCAATACGTGTATTCCACTACATCTCCTACCATCAGAATCTGAATACCCATATTAAATCACTATAGCAACCCTCTATTCAGGAAATTGTGACCACACAGCCACAAGGCAGCCATTACTATTTTCAAAATTAAATTTAAAACCAATAAACTGATATGACTTACTATTACGAGCATAAAATTAAGTTCCTTTTAAAAAGAACTGATTTGAACTCAGGGTCATTCAAAGACTAGCCTTACTGTAAAAAAAAAAAAATTAGTAAATCTCACCATCCTCTAGTTTGATCAACTCCTTCACCGATAAAATCTGCAGGGAAACCTTCTTCAAACTCTCGAGCTCCTTCAAAAGGAAAGTGGGCCTGGGCATATGGCATGCTTCCACTCTCAAACCAGCAATCAAACACTTCGGTGACACGTTTTAAATATCCTTTGCCTCTTGCAGATGGAATTTGTAAATGGTCAATGCTTAAATAGAAAGGGGCATGACTCAACATACAATACTGGTGCACATAAAATTTTTACTACTTAGTATTACAAAAATGTATTACACTAGATGAATACCCATGCTTCGCTACAGAGTACATTCAAATTAAATACAGCGGTCAATATATGCAGTTAATGCCAAAAAAGCAAAAAAATATATTTATATTAAATACAACAGTCAATGTATGCAATTAATGCCAAAAAAATAAATATAAATAAATTATAAAAAAATTGTACCGGATATTTTTATAGACAAAATGATGTAGAAGAAAATACTGAAATTAAATCTAACAGAACATACTAAAGAATATAGTACAGTTTGAGGAACATTTCTTTTACTGTATTTTAATATGTTTTTGGATAATGTCCAATCGTCTGCCGCATTAGAAAAAAAAAATTTTTGTCAATTTATTTCGTTGTTATGCATGTGACACAAAATTAATTCAAAGTATCACAAAAAGAAAAGAAGCCACGTGATCCACATCTAATAAATTAAATTCTAAAAATTAATCTTCAAAAATTCACCAAAAAACAGAGAATAGAAGCAAAGATTCGAAAAAGATTTAATTTTAAAGGAATTTTTATGATCTTTCATGATATAAATTTTATAACCCTCAGATTATTATTTTAAATGCAAACTTAAAACAAATGTTACAAAAACAGCTTAAAAATTAATTTTAAAAAATCTAAGAAGAATCTGTGCATTATCTGTCTGTCAGTCAGTCATTTACAGAACTGTTTTATATATATAGATTAATAACTAATATGACAGATAAAAAAGTAAAGTGTTCAAAGAAAATTCACCATGTATACACACTAAGTATTCATTTAGGGAAGGTTTAAAAAACTAAGTTCAATGTAAAACTATATGATACTGCATATTCTCTTTAAAAAACTAAATTAAAAATAAAACATTTATACTAAGTTTCACAGGAAAAATCTACAGGTAATTTTAAAAATGGTTTACAAAGAGAGATGTAAATCTAAATTTTTAGCAAAATAAAGAGAGAGAAAAAGCATGTTTTTAAAAATTATGTAATTCCTTTAGAATTGTCACTAATGAGCCATAAAGAAAAAAAAGGAACAGAACAGTAAAAATATGATTTTTATACACTTCATGAAATTAAGTACAGGAAAATAAATGTTCTGATTAAACATTCCAGTTTTGTACTTTTGGCAGTCTAATAGCTACACTGATATAATCAATTTTATATTGTGAAAATTTTAAATTCAGTTCTATTATAGCTGTCTTATGTGTAAGAACCTAATAAATCTGGATTTTTCAACTGAACAATAAATACACTGATTTTTTGGAACACTTCAAATTTTTTATTTATTTATTTATTTATTTTTAAATAGACACCTGTGAACAAAGTCCTTAGGTAAACAGAAAAAAAGGGGGAAAAATACAAAACTGCAAAGGAGAACAAAATGGGAAATACATAAACAGGAAAAGCAACTAAGAGAAAATTTGCATGTGATCACGGGCCACCTAATTAATGTCGTAACTCAGTAAATGATAAACACAGACACATCCCTACTTAAAAGTGTAGTTTTATAAACTTTAAAAACATTAAAGTAACAACAGAAACATAACTCAAATAATTACAAACAGACAAGTGCTAACATCTGCTGAAAGCGACTGGAAGAGAACTGGCAAGAACACAAAGGTACACTGCTTAAGTTCTCACAATCACTAATCACATGCTAAGGCCATAGTGTGAAAAAGCAATTACAGAAAAACTAAAGAATGATGCATTTCATATGGACAACTTATGTAACATAGAAGTTAATTGCGTCACATAATGTTCAATGAGCATGAGACACGAGCAGGAAGAATACATTGGGTGATTTAAAAAATGAATTGACACTTTTCTAACACCAATAATATATGTACACAGAACATCTAGTTAAGGCAAGGCAAGGCAAGATATGACATGCTTACCATCTGATTTATAAATTACCCTAATTTATAAATCAAACTATTACATGGACATACATTTAATGATTTGGTGACTATACTCCATTAAAAGTATCTGAGGTTACCTAAAATGTTTTCATGGTTAAAAAATAAAACAACTTACTGCTCTCGATGCAAATCAGTAACTTTTGTGTTAGTCAATTTTTCAAGTTCAGCAATGGATCCAACACACACAATCTGTTAAACAAAAAATGCAAAATTCATATTTTGAATGTTATAGTTCGTAAGTTAAAACAAAATTACTATGAAGGAGGTATTAACAGTTGAGAGACAGACATTAGTAACTTTTAATCACAAAAAGAAAGAAGAAAAAAAGAAAAATTAAAATGATTATATACAAGTACCTTGAATATATTAAATTTAAAGAACAAGAATACAAATTCAAATATTTAGTTAATTTAATATCTTAAAATAAGCAAATAGTTTCAATTTCTAACTACTACTTATACAGTTTTAATCTATAAGACTATAGAAGCATAAACACACACAAAAAAAAAACTTTTAAGTTTTAATATTTGGCATAAAATTTTTACTCCCAAAGATCAAAACACATCTCAAAGCATTCAATTAAAAATTAAAATTTCACAGTGGTTGAGTTTTAAATACAGTAACATGAGAGCTAAAATCTGACAAAACAAGCTTATTTGAGGGTTACTTTATGTTACAACAAATACTTACTTCTTCTCCATCATCACTTATCCATAGTGGAATGGGAGTACCCCAATAACGATTACGAGATATGGCCCAATCTCGTGCATCACGAAGCCAGTTATAAAATCGTTTCTCTTTGACAAAATCAGGTACCCTATAAAATGTACACAATTATGTGAGTGACAAAACACCATGCTACCAATTAATCACACTTTAAAGAGTTACCATTACTACCCAGCACATGTGCTATAAACCATAAGAAATACCTAATTCCTTATTAGTAAATACAAAGAGGTATAAGCACTTTCAACAAACCGGTATAAGCAAATTCATTTCCCGATTTCGGGAACCTGGGGAAAATACAATCTCTACATATGAAGCATTTAGAAAATTGACCTCCTTACTACTGGAGAGAGAATAAGTATTCACCCTCTTAATTCTGCAAGATAGAGAAAAATAACAGTCATGCAAACCATAAAATAAGTTAATCTATAATAGTCAATCCAAATCAATCAAGGATTTTCTTGGTTTTCAGTTCATTTTTGCCCACATATAAGCTTCTCCTTCCCACATCCAAACACAACAATTTTCAAGTACTTTCAGTAAGTCTTCTAGAAAGATAATAGCTTTTTTTTTCTTACATGTTTTTTTTTTTAACATAAATGATCCTCAAAGGCATAAAATGAGACTTAGTGAGTATATTTTTTAATTATATTTATATGAGCTTTGGGACATAAAATCAAATTTCAGTAAAACTCAAGGCCTGAGCATGAACTTGATCTGAAAAAAAAATAAAGTCAAATTGACTCTCTAAAACTGAGTGAGAATCAAATTTTCAAAGAAGAAAAAAAACCATCAATATGCCACCATGTTGTAAATCAAGTACAAGCTTTACAAATGCTAATGTAATCAATTTTGAACTATAAGATGAAACTCATTTCCATGAACTATTAAACATCAAAATTTTGATAGTGATAAATTTACTCTAATCTAATGCAAAGAACTTTCATTTTATAACATGATTGAAGATATCACAGCTGAAGAATAGTACAGAATTCTGATGCCTGAGAGATGTCTAAAGCAGTGTACATTTTTCAGTATTTATGCAATTCAAAAAGAGAAATTAAAATTACATGACATATAAATACAAACAGCAAAATTACTACCACATTAAAGTAATTAAAATTATCTAAATTTCTTTCTCTTACCTCAAACTTTTTAAAAATCATTTCTGTAATTATATGTTTTGTATTTAATGTATACAATTATTATTTGAGAATCTTATACAGAGCCAAAAGATTAAACAAAAACTTTAAGTATTTATGATCACTTTGACATCAAACTGCAGAATTAATAAGGTATTAAAAGTAATAAATAATAGTTTAATCATAGGTGTTGGAATGTTTTCCTATTTTTTTAATTTTTCCTCCCTTTTTCCCAAGCAGGGATTTCTTTATTTTTGCCTCTTTCCTTACCCTAGAAAGGGATATTCCATAAATCTTTCACTAAATGTTTCCTGATTTTTCCCCCTATGGGTATATCAGCTGTTGTTGTCATATGTTGCTGGTGAAATATCCAGGCAGGAGGTTGTGCCTTATAATGTAGTGTTATAATTTATTATTCAACTTTGTACTTTATTTAGTTCTGAGTGTTTATTTAATTAAAGTTACTTGCTGTGTATGTCTTTATTTTCTTCAGTTGACATTCAACATTGAGTTATGCAGTATGAGCTAGAAATCTAATTTTAATTCAATATTTTCATTCTTGTACAACTTAATTCATAGCAAAACCCCTGTTAAAAAAATGAACTCACCAATAAGTGTCTTGAATAGCATTTAAAAGATTTTCAGTCATATGTTCAACCCGAACAAACCAAGAGGGCACAGCTCTGTAAATGAGAGGAGTTTCAGATCGCCAACAAAATGGATAACTGTGTTTTGTTGTGCCTTGATGAACAAGACGTCCATTTGACTTTAAATATTGGATGATTTTTTTGTCAGCATCCTACAAAAATTACAATGATATAAACAACAAACCAAGCAAATAAAGGTTTATTATAAACTCTTATTGCAATCCAAATGAAAAGGTCTCTTATTTTTAAATTAGATCCAAATCAAGAGAACCACCCAATAAGGAATCAATAATGCTTTAACTTCACTAGGGTCTACATTAAATTACACAATTTTTATTTTATTTTTTTTTTATCCTATGCCCAGACCTGCCAACCTCAGTGAGAGCAAAATCCTGCAATATTCTACTGTGCATAAAATAATCGAACACATAACAGTATAGTAAAAAATCATAAAAAACACATAACAGTATAGTAAAAAATCATAAAAGAATGAGAACACATAACAGTATAGTAAAAAATCATAAAAGAATTATAATGCATACTTATAGTTTATAGGTTCTCTTTATTAATATTACATAGTTCAAAATATTTCCTTAATGTTCAGCACATCTTGAAATTATAATATTAAAGAAAGGTTATATATTTGAAATTTGTAATCATACATTTTAATGTACATCATATTGACACTAGCAGGGACCCCAGAAGTCTATATTTTGAGTACTTCAATTTCTTTAAAATGTTTGTTTTAATTAATTGCAGAAAATCCCGGAATTTTTGTAGCATTCACTGTAGCTGATTTTGCTCTTTTCAAAAATTCATTGTCAAATTGGTCTTTATAACAGTGTCCTTGTGGGTTCGATTTGCATATTAGCAAATTGTCTAAGGTTTCCCCTAACATAGATGACCTGAACTGAGTAGATATTTTTGTTATGTATCTAAAAATCTGGTAATAATAGCATGCATTCCGGAAACCCGCAAGATGCATTAAAAATCCGGCATTGCCGGGGTAAATCCGGAAAGTTGGCATGTCTGTATGCCCATCTGCAGCATTTCTGCCATCACCCAATGAGCAGCCCAGTATAAAGATGAAGAAGCAAAAAAGTGAGAGAGAAAGTTAGCCTCCATAGAGTTGTTTGTAATAAACTTTAAAACAATTGGGCAGTCCTTGAGGTGATCACCATCCATATCACCCTGGTGGCACAGAGAGCAACAAGCTGAATCCCTAATGCCTATCCGATGTAAATGTTTTTGTAGGTAATCATGTCCAGTTGTCATACAAAAGCAAGCAACTCCAACAAACCGAGGCAAGGAACTAGGGGTTCTATTACTCTTGTTGAGCAGGATTTTCCACCTCCAGACATGCCAACCTCAGTAAGAGCAAAATCCTGTAATATTCTACTGTGCATAAAATAATCGACATAACACAAAACAGTATAGTAAAAAATTATAATAAAAGAATTATAATGTATACTTACTTATAGTTTATAGGATCTCTTTAATAATAATAGATAGTTCAAAATATTTATTTACTGTTCAGCTCATCTTGAAATTATAATATTAAAAAAAAGTTATATATTTGAAATTTGTAATCATATATTTTAATGTACATCGTATTTACACTAGCAGGGACCCAAGCAGTCTATATTTTGAGTACTTCTATTTCTTTATAATGTTTATTTTAATCAATTGCAGAAAATCTTGGAATTTTTGAAGCATTTACTGTAGCTGATTTTGCTCTTTTTAAAAATTCATTGTCAAATTGTTCTTCATAACAGTGTCCTTGTGGGTTCGATTTGCATATTAACAAATTTTCTAAGGTTTCCCTTTCAATAAATGACCTGAACTTAGTAGATATTTTTGTTATGTAACTAAAAATCCTCTCACACTCTGCATTACTTTGAGGGATTGTTAAAACCAGCATTATTATTTTTACGTTTCGGAATCCGGTGATAATAGTGTCCATTCCAGAAACCCGGAAGATGCATTAAAAATCTGGTATTGCCGGAGTAAATCCGGAAAGTTGGCAGGTCTGCACCTCTTATACACAGCTGTATCAACATATCAGGATAATCTATTAGTTTTCATTTTATTGTAAACAATTCTTTTAATATTTCGCAGAGGCAGAGGAGAATCAGGCTGGGCCATAAACGATCCAGCATTGGCAAGTTTATCTGCCTGCTCATTTCAAAAAATATCACAATGGCTCGGAATCAATTGAAAAGCAATGCTCTCTTTGGTTTTCTTTAGATCAAAAAGAAAAAGTAAAAGCCTGTCAGATGTCATGAAAAATCTGACAAACCTCTATGCATTGCTATGTGATTTAAAATATACAGTCAATTCAGGTTAATTGGACCACTGGTTAATCGGACCAGCTGCTTATTTGGACCGAATTCCATCTTGTAATATAAGACATGTTCATTTAATCGGACCAGCCGATTATTAGGACCAAAATGATCACGTCATGATGTGGTCCAATTAAGCAGAATCAACTGTAATCAGTTTAAGAAAATATAAATGAAGAAAAATTCAAAGTACATTTATCAAATGCTGGTACTAAAATTTGCAGCTAAACAAAATTGATCATTTATTAATTTGGAAGTTTATAAAATTTATTCTACATAAAATACTATTTGAATCCCAACCTCCCTCATGGTCAACACCTAATGACCATATACAGGAACAGATGAACGAACCTTTACAGCTTTTGTTGGTTTCTTGGGTTAAATTTTGTAGTCAGGCTCAAGCAGCATCAAATTCAAGCAAAAAATCCAATTGGTGGTAATAATGCATTTATTCACTATGCATATAATTATTATTTACTAGGTTAATATATATTAACAAATATAAAAAACTGGAAGCTATTAACATATTTACTAAGAACAGACAAAAAGGATAATGGTGACTATTCAATCCATGATCCAATCTCTAACTACGCAGTTCGACACTCACACCAGAACAAGGAAATTTAGTTTCATTTGTCCACTTGACTATCTGTGGTGAAATATGCCCAGCAACAGCTAGGTGCCAAACAGAAAAACTCAGGAGGTTATATAAGACAATATTAAAAGTAGAGAATCCATGGAATAGAATTAAGAGTGGTGGGGTGTTATTATTATAGAATAATTAATATTAGTGTGACATTATAATTATATATATATATATATATAACTTGTTGCTATTAAACCACTGTCACCATTACAGTTGATAATTAGTTAATTCATGATCCTAGTAGCCTATAATTCTGAGATGAGTAAAATGTATCATAGAAGCATATGATATAATCTTAGCATAATTATATGTTGGGTTGCATACAACACAAATCAACATAATTTAGAGTTTTACATTTTTATTACGTTCATGTTTGTATAAACAGCAGATCTAAAGAAATCTTCATCAATTAAAATAAATGCCCATTCTAATACATTTGTTGAAGCTATATCAAATAACCTTACTTTCATCTAGATATTAGTCATCTGCCAATAGCAACCACCAGACAGAACTACTTAAAAGAGCATATAATGCGTTTTTTGGAATTATAATATTAGTCATAATGACTCTTGTACTGGAGCAAGATTTTACAAAAACAAAGAGGGATGCATACTTTGACATAGAGACCTTTAAATTCCTCTACAGGTTCAATAAATTTTCCAGTAAAATCAATGGGACATATCATATCCTGGTCTTTAGTGATGACTCCATTTGCAAGGCACACTCTGTAATCCTCCTGAAAGAACGTTTAAAAATAAAATTCATTAGTAAAGAATTCAAACAAAATGAAAAAATAAAAACAGCTATGAATTCTGGCATGATATCAATAAAAAAGACATCAACATTACACTATCACCAATAAAACTGGAAATACTAAATCTTACATATGGTACTAGATTCACTCACAGATAAAGCATAAAACTGAAAAATATATTATAATAATGTTGATGTTGTTGTTGCTAATGCCCCCTGGTAGGACGTTCCATTCACCAGGTCCTAATAGGCTGTTGAGTTGAAACGGGCGACTCCTGATTTGAATTAGCACCTCAAGGGTCAGCGTCTGACTTGGCTAACAGACCGTCCTGTAATTTTGAACCGAGTCAAGTGACGAGACCGGTACACCTTATTCTGCATCTCCAGAAGTAAATTTTGAGAACTTTGAGGATATTGCAGCCCCGACCTATTTTACTTGCCCCGGCTACCATTAGTGAACATGGCGGTGGATTTGAAGTGACAAGCATTGAACAAGGGACGTTCAGATCACTGGCCCTCTACTTTTGCCAACTGGGCCACCATGTCCTATAAGGGAATATATTATAATATAAGGTAATATATTATACAGTGGAATCTCGATCTATCATTTTCGAAGGGACTGACTGAACTAAACGATGGATGCGGGAACATACAAAAAAGTATTAACATATCCTTTGAAAGGCTATAATTAAAAGTAAAGCTTAACTGCATTTAGAATTTTAAATTTAACATTTTTTGTTTGTAAGAAATTAAACATTACATAATACAAAATCAAGCATAAATATTTAACAAGTATAAGGCTATATAAGTGGATGTACTACAATGAATTGAAATAATTTTGTTCAAGCGAATGAGGATGAAATATCAAATAACTACAAATTTCACCATCCGAAATTTCAGGGACACACAGCTTAGGTGAGTCCATATTCTTCTGATGAGAGCAATTATTTTAATACCTCTTGCACAATGGAACTAAACATATGACCTTAGGAACTGAACAAACTGGCTATAATCATAAAGGCTATTTATGAAACACAGGGGTTATATCATTTACATTATCTAATGATATCTGGGCTGAAATTATTCTCAAAATAAAAAATTTAGGTTTGCAAATGTGCATCTTTAGAATTAGTAAATTTTCTAAATTTTGATTTCGGAATAATTACAAGATAAAAAGAATTTTTTATATACCATGTTTTTAAATTTTCTGTTTAATAAAGATTCATAGAAACTTGACAGTTCTATGTTTTAATAAATACTTTTTTGATGAATTGTCCCATCAACTTGAAAGAAAATGAAGTTAATTGAAAGTTAACTTGCATTTAACTTTTTGTTCCCATCTCGGCCAATAGATGGCTGCACCAGTCTACAAAACAAAATTAACTGAAAATGAATTCAATCTGCCTAAAGATGGCTAAAAGTATTAAAAGAATACGTTGTCATCGTGATCTGAGCTATTCTAAAAGTTTCAAAAATCTAGCTAGTTGGGAAGTTAGTTAATAATCGATTGCAAGATTTGGACTGGACAAACACACAAACAAACAAGAAAGCAAGTTAATAAAAACATGTAAAAAAAGAGCATAGGTCAAATATATTTTTTTAAATATTATTTTTGATTTTTTAAAAAAAATCTCTGAAAATCACTTGAAATGAAAAAATTTAAGGGGAGGACAAAAGAAGAAAAATACAAAAATCTAAATTACTCTTTTCTACTTTAAGTTGAATGTTATGACAAGAAGATGGAAACAGATTGTGTGCTTTTGACCACTGATTCCTTTTAAGGATGATGAACAGAGGAGCAGATCCATTAATTTGGAGATCTAAATTTTCTTAAAAGCCACCATGAAAATAAAGATGAAATTTCCATGAGGTAATACATCAAGCATTGCACAGAAAAGCTCTAAATTCAATCCTTTAAAGTTACTAAAAGACTACCATTTAAATGTGTAAAAGCTAACACATATCTCTCTTTAACAACTTCATAAAAGCAGTTGTTAAACTATAACATATGCAGACTAATTCCCAGACTCCTGCATAATTTAAAAAAGATGGCATGAAATATTCAACTATAACATTGAAAAGTTTAAGCAGGAATATAAAAGTTTAAGATAAAATATATCAGTTATACTACAAAATATATATACTGCTATGAATGTAGCCAAAAAGTTTTGATACTACCTCACCAAAATAGGGAGCTTGATGAACAATGCCTGTACCACTCTCTTCTGTGACATATGTATCACAAAGTACTCTAAATGCACCTTGCTGCTTAAACTAAAAAGATAAAACATTGTATGAAATATAGACAAGAAACTGACAGATAGATGTAGATGCTATATGATTTATCTAGTTCAAAATGTAATAATTCTTTATAATTTACTCAATAATTAATATGAGTTATGATAATCATCAAAAAAGTATTACATAAGCAACATATCTTGGGGGCTTCATCACTTCGAACTAAACAAACTTTGGAAAAATGAAAATCAACTTTCTATACTTATGTAGGCAATGAAAATCAATTTTCTATACTTATGTAGGCAAATCATGAGCATTCTCAACAACTTTGATAACAATACAAGAGAGGAAGTGTTTAATTACAGTTATTCTACTACTTTTTAGAGAAAGTAAATGTTCTAATTTTGAGGTAAAATTAATCTATAATTAACTTAATTTTATCAACTGTTTGATAAATTCCTTACAGGTTTTCATATGTCATTGCAGTTTTCTTTCATTTATACATTTTACCAGTTTAAAGTTCTAAAAAGTAAACTAAATCTATAGAATGATACCTTGTTTCATATTGTAGTTTGTTTTGTATTTTTATGTGTCAACAAAAGTATACAGAAATTTATATCAAATAATGTCTAGTTTAATATTTTCCATGATTTAACAAATACTGATATGTCTCAGAAATTAACATAGGAAGTTTTGACACATTTGTTTGGTAGACATAAAAACCATGTGTTCTGTAGCTACTGCAAGTTGCCCGTACTGTTTATTGATTTTTTTAATATATAAGAATTTAAATATTAGCAAATAATTTTGAAAGTACACTATGCTAGTACATGGCATTAAAAATAATTAGCTTACATTTTGATATAAAATAAAAAACTGATATGTCTCAGAAATTAACATAGGAAGTTTTGACACATTTGTTTGGTAGACATAAAAACCATGTGTTCTGTAGCTACTGCAAGTTGCCCGTACTGTTTATTGATTTTTTTAATATATAAGAATTTAAATATTAGCAAATAATTTTGAAAGTACACTATGCTAGTACACGGCATTAAAAATAAGTAGCTTACATTTTGATATAAAATAAAAAAATTGGAGAAAGCATAGTAAAAAAGGAGGCAATATATAAATTAAAGTAAAATTAAAAATCCAAAGTAAACAGCGGCAGTTTTTTTTTCTATTTAAATTTGAAATTATTTTGGGAATAGAAATTTTTTTCATTTTCTATCATGATATTTCATACTGACAAATTTCCAAACCACTGCCGAACTGACAAGTGTATAGGCTCGGTGCACACGAGCGATGCGGCACCGCAGTTGCGATTAGAAGTACATAGAGTTGAACTAACAGATTCACACAGACGTTTGAGCCGCTGCGAGCTCGCAACGACCGGTTTTTTCACCCCGTGTACTGCTTCATCGCACGAACGACAACGGCTTAGAAGTACCTTCATTTCAACTGCGCTATTCACACGGACGACATTTTGCCGCAAAAACAAAATGGCTGAAAGTGTAGACACAGAACTTTTAATAGAGGAAGTTAAAAAGTTTAGTGAATTGTGGGATATTAAATGTGAATAGTACAATATATTTACAATATATTAAATATATTAAATTGTATACAAATTAATTACACAAATTAAATACACAATTTAATATATTTTCAATATATTAAATTGTGTACAATATTTTTACATTATTCTAATTTTTTGAACCATGTTATGAAGTATTCTAATATTTTGAATTTTTTTTCATTTGCTGTTTTAAATATATTTTCTATTTCATTGTAATATGTTCATATTTTTATAATCTACAAAATATGCAGATTTGTATTATGATAATTTATATTTGATATCATTGATTATTTATTTGATAAAGTAGATTTGCAATTCCCTTGACCATATTTTCTTTCATTATTCTAATTTTTTGAATCGGAGCTGTAGTCTGAAAACAGACTCAATCCTACCTTTGGAAAATTCAGTACAGATGTGACTTTTTGTTAAAGGAATCTAGCAGACCGTTAAATACATAATGGTGGGCCACTTCCCTAAGTGGAAAAAGGGGTCAATTTTTAGGAAAAGACCACAAAGAGACAATTCAAGGCCCGGGGTGTCAGGCTGACAAAAAGGAACGCATGCCTGGAGGTGCCAGGTGACATTTATTTAACGGATCACGACGATCAGGTTTACAATATTTCAGATAAACTTACATTAGTCATATTTCAGTCTCGTATTAATTTTTGATGTTTCCTCAAATGTAATTAGATAAAAACAGCAGAGCATAGCAGTATATAACTTAATTAAAAATTAAACACAAATCTAAACAATATGCTAGAAAGAAAAAATTAAAAATATTTTTTGATTTATTAAACTTTTATTAATTTCCATTTATTAAATTTTTAAATATTTTTTGTTATTTTTAAATATCGCATTTTCCATTCGCATTTATTGTTAAATGCAGTCATTTTTCCATGGCAGTTTTCCGACATCACTAATGAAATAGTCCGCCCATGTATTTCTGATCTGATTTAAATTGATCCCTCCTTGATTTTGATGGGATCCTTGATTTTGGCCGCTTTCATAAAATCCTTCGATACATAATGTATCTTCAAATTTATATCAATCTCTTTTGAGAACATAATTATGAAAGACACAACACGTTTTGATGATGCTTATAGCAAAATCAGGTTTCACGTTTAGAGGCCTATGTAGTATTCGCCATTTGTTGCTCAAAATTCCAAACGAACATTCGACATATCTTCGAGCTCGAGATAGTCGGTAGTTTTTTGTTTTTTTTTGGTGGGACAAAAATTTACCGCTGTGTGGTCTCAAAACATTTCTTGACAAGGAAAATGCTTCATCTCCAACAAACACGTAGGGCAGGACTGGGTGATCAATCCCAGGCAGGGGTTTACCTGTTAGTATTTTCACGCCTCCGCTTTCTAATTTTTTATTGAAAGAGCTATCTTGGAAAATTAAACTATCCGAATCTTTGCCATAGGAGCCAATATCTACATACAAAAAGTTATATTGTGAATCAGCAAGTGCTAATAACACAACAGAAAAATAATGTTTGTAGTTGAAGTATAATGAACCACTTCTTCAAAAGAGTGTTTGCTCATTCGGAAGTAATTAAAAAACTTTGCTTCGTCATGAGACAAATCTACATATAATAAGGAAAATGTCCCTTTTAACAACCTCGAACTCACCAGTGGGTGGACCCAATAATTTATTTTTCTGTATTTTAAATACTTATAAACAAAGTAAGAAAACACAACTCTTTTTCTTGAGTACGCTTCCAATTCTCGTGTCCTCAATGTTACAGCTCGCGTTCTCTAATTGTTTGCTCGTGTACACCACCTGTCTGTCACGTGAATTTCACAGAACAGCAAAAACCGCAACGGGATCGCCTCTCGTGTGAATTGAAGCCTGCGGCACTAATGCGAATTCACACCGGCACTGGATCGCTCGTGTGCACCGAGCCATAACCCTATATTTCATATTATTTCAGTACCTAACTAAATTTTATGACCAAAGCTTTGAATTTCACATGGAGCTTGATTTATAAATTGTTAAACAATTCTTCTAACTTCTAATTGCATGAGCAACATATCACTGCATAGGCTTTAGCTGAAAAGACTAAAATAAGCTTTTACACTTGAAATAAAGAATAAAAAGCCATAAGATTCAGGCATAAAAAAGAATTTAATATTCTATGTTTATACAATTTTGAGCAAGGGAATGTGTGAGATCCTTAATATAGCACACTCTGCATAAACTTTTACAGATTCAAGGTGAAATTCAGGTCACAAGTAAACAAAATGTAAAGGGATAAAAATTAATAGTTTTTAAAGAGAAAATTAAACACACTCACTTGGCTAAAATATGGAAATAGAGGCTTGTATGTTTTACCCTCTAATGTTTTTCCTTTAAACCTATAAATGAAAGCAATTTTTCACTCATTGAGACAAACATAATTCTTAACTTCATTAACATAGTAAGAACAATAATTATAACATTATCTGCTTAAAACATTGAAAACTTCAAGTATAAAAAGAACAGTATAGAGCAGCATTTCTTAAATTGTGGGTCACAACCCCAAATGGGCAAAGCAAAATTTTGGGGGGTCGCGAAAATTTAATTCTGATACATGAATTTAATTCTTGTCACCCTTCATGAATATCTAAGACATATATTTTATTTTATTTACTACTATTTTTCATATGTACTACTATTTTGCATATTTATATTATTTACCAAAGAAATAAATTATTTGTGACAAAATATTTATATCAATATTTCCTGGGATCACGAAAAAATCTGGATGATCAAAAGGGGTCATGAATGAAAAAAGTTTAAGAAGCGCTGGTATAGAGAAATATTTACTGTTACATTAATTAAAGAAATAAAACTTTTTAACCTGTATCTACTTAAAATTGGATTTTAAAGAACTTCATTAATTCAAAACTATCTATTTAATATATATATATATATATATATATATATATATATATATCTGTGGCTTGGTACAAGAAGTGCCTAAGTCAGTTTTCTCCAAAATGACTTTGTTTGCGTATGTCTCTTTGAAAAAATATTTTCAATGCTTGAAGTACCCAAGTTTGTACAATGGTTTAGAAAACTTTTAAAGCATTGAATAGACTTGGGTACCTCTAACATTCAAACTAATATTTTTTTAAAGAGACCTAAGCAAACAAAGTCATCTCAGAAAAAACTGACTTAGGCACTTCTTGTACCAAGCCACAGATTATACACAAATATATATATATATATATATATATATATATATATATATATATATTAATTATTCCTAACTGTAAGCAATGACATATCTGAGATTACCAAGAACACTACTCCTACATAACACAACAGTAAAATCTTAAATTAACAATTATTCTGACAGGCAGATTATATATACAGTGAATAATTTATTAATCAACAATTCTTAATATATACCATAATTAACAAAACACTATGCAATCTTATTGTATTTCCAATTTACTGACCTATATAACAATATATTTTTATAAGGTAAGTAATACATAAAAAGTAATACATTCTATTTGAAAGATAACCACAAGAAATGAAACTTATGATCTTCCACTTTCTGTGAAGGACTTTTTAAATAATAATGCAAGGTACTTCAAAGATAATCCAACAAAGCTCGAGAAAACCTAAAAATTGAGGTTTAAGACTGACATTCAAGAAATAGAAATTTCTAGATTCCTTTGGCCACAGTTAAATGAATGTGTGCTATAAAAAAACATCACATTGAAATCTCCCAGTCTAAGTCTTAAAATCTAATAAGTACTATGATGTATCATAAAGGACATGATTTCTATTCTACTCTGATATTTTTTAACATTTTTAACAACAGAGTAAGCAATACAAATTATTATTCCTAATCAAGAATTCCTAATCAAGTTATTCCTAATCAAGAATTCAAGAATTTTGCGAGAGTATGTATATATGCATAAATATTAATTCTTATATAATGACACAAATATATTCAATACCCAGACCTGTCAACCTCAGTAAGAGCAAAATCCTGCAATATTCTACTGTGCATAAAATAATCGACATAACACAAAACAGTATAGTAAAAAATTATAATAAAAGAATTATAATGTACACTTATTTATAGTTTATACGATCTCTTTAATAATATTACATAGTTCAAAGTATTTCCTTACTGTTCAGCTCATCTTGAAATTATAATATTAAACAAAAGTTATATATTTGAAATTTGTAATCATACATTTTAATGTACATCATATTTACACTAGCAGGGACCCCAGCAGTCTATATTTTGAGTACTTCTATTTCTTTATGTTTGTTTTAATTAACTGCAGATAATCTTGGAATTTTTGTAGCATTTACTGTAGCTGATTTTGTTCTTTTTCAAAATTCATCATCAAATTGTTCTTCATAACAGTGTCAATGTGGGTTCGATTTGCATATTAGCAAATTTTCTAAGGTTTTCCTTGACATAGATGACCTGAACTGAGTAGATATTTTTGTTATGTAACTAAAAATCCTCTCACACTCTGCATTACTGTGAGGGATTGTTAAAACCAGCATTATTTTTTTTACGTTTCGGAATCCGGTAAAAATAGTGTCCATTCCGGAAACCTGGAAGATGCATTAAAAATCCGGCATTGCCAGGGTAAATCCAAAAAGTTGGCAGGTCTGAATACCTAAAATACAGATAATAGTTTATGAATTATATAACAATAGAAATAAGCTATAACAAACCTGTCTAAAATAGTGTATTCTTCAGCTGTTTTAAAGAGAGCTTCCACACGAGCTTCCATCATTATATATATGTTGCCCGTAGAATTATCTACAAAGTTAAAGTGAAACATTCAATTAACATCAATAGCAATCCATATCAGAAACCTATATTTAAAGGGGAATCTTTGTCATTATATTAAAAAAAGGTTTAATCAATATTTTAACAGTGATTTTAAGCACACATGCTAAATATTAATTCAGTACCAATTAAGATTAGTAAAACTGACAACTGAAAAATGAGTAAGAATTTCTAATCACACTACACTTTAAAGAATAGTGAAGACAAACATCAAACACACACAAAAAAAGTATATTTTTAAAAAAATTATAATTATTCAGAGGAGTAAAATGTTTAAAATGAACTTAATTAAATCAATATATAATACAAAAGTAACCAAAATATTGTAACAAAAATTTTTTTTTGTAATTTTAGCAACATAAAAAAACTTGATCTACGATACAAAATTAACTAACAGAAGGTAAATTCTGCAAAGAAAAATAACTAGTAAAAACTTAAGGTTTTTTTTTCACCACATACATTTTAAGAAAATATTTATATAATACTTCAAAATGAAGAACATACAACAATGAACTTTAATAAATAATTTAAAAACTCCTGAAATTGAATAATTCAACTTCCAAAAGAACTAGGTGGTTTGCCATTCTGTACAAAATATTATAAAGTGTAACAAAAATACATGGGGACCCACTCACCCTTTACTTTGATGTAATCAACATTAGGATTAACACAAGTTGACATATTACTTGGTAGTGTCCAAGGTGTTGTAGTCCAAGCAATGAGAGATACCTCAGGTTCACTATCCAATGGAAAGCTTACAATAACTAAAATGGAAAAAATATGTTAAAACTGGGTAAAATATACAAAGCCAAATAACTTCCCAAAATTATGTATAGCAAGACTGCACAGAAGCTGTGATAAATACAGATTCATATGTATCAGATGCACATTAGATAAATAAAACAAATAAAACTAATCAGCATAAACTAAACAAATCATAAAGTACTTTTATAAATAAGTAAAAATAAAAAGTGATGTATGAATTATCAGATACTAGCAAAAAATTAGATGCCATGTTGGATCTTTACCAAAAATAATTAAACAAATACCACAATGCAATAGTTTAAATGACAGCAACAGATAATAAATATATGCTGTCAAAACCTTAACATGTCAATGAAGCATGTATAATTCTATCTTAACTTCAGATTTGTTTATGATTAAAAATAAGACAAATGTTTCAAGATATTTTGCACTTCTTTTGTACTGACTGAGAGAAAAAAATAAATAAAGTAAATAGTAAACTCAAAAATGGGAAAATGGATAATGATATGCAGGTGGCTACAATATGCTTGCACCTTCGTGGACAAAACTTAAGTATAGTAAACATACATCTCTCACGTATTCAGATCATACATTTGAAACCTTTCACCTTTTTTCATCCAAAGAAGATCATCAGAAGATCATCCAAAGAAGATCTCAGGCTAGAAGCCTGGGATTTGAATACAGAATCAAAATTTCAAAATCACTTCTTTAACATAAAATAAGGAGCTAAAAGAAATGCTAGGAATGAAGACACAAGTGAAACAACTATTCCTTGAGAATTACTATATATATATTTGAGGAGATAATAATGATACTCATGTCTAAGTCAGTAATATGAAAAATTTAGTCACTAATCACATAGCAAGATTTTGGAGATTAACTGCACTTTTATAAAACTTAATTTACAGTACTAAGTTGAAACACATAACAGCTATGGGGAAATACTTTTAAGATTGAAAAAAATAACATTACAAGAAAAGTTACAGCTAAACCTTTAACACTAGAACTACAGTAGGGGTCATTTTGACCCCTGAATGAAATTCTTCCTCTTGTATACATTTTATTTTCTTCCACACAAAGTTGCAATTTTACGACTTTTTCTAAAGTATTATAAATATTGTGCTTGCAAATTTTTTTGAGTTTCGCCAGTTTATTTAGAGTAACTGCTTATACCGAGAACTATGGCTAGGGGTCAATTTGACCCCTAACACTAGATAATTCCTAGAGTTCGCCTTCATTTCCGTTTCATGTGTTTATTAATCTGTAGATAATGCAGTTTTGTTTGGAATAGCACCTGGTTTTTGTTTACAGGAATTCTGTACTAGCATTGGGAGAGGGGGGGTTGGAGTTTGTGGTCAAAATCTTGGGCCACATTTTTTTCAAGAAACTATGAGTCGACACATTTGTAGAAATCATGAAATACATACGATTTGATATGAAATCCTCAAGATCCTAGCATTTACAAAATGGCAGATTTGTTCTCATATCTGAAGTCTGGAATATTTTTATTGAGAAATGTTATTTGTGCTAAAACTGTCTGAGAATGTAACGATATATGAGCCGCTTTTTCCAACAAATCTAGGAGTTCTCATACTAAATGCAAGGTCATGCAAGGCACATTCTCATGCAAGGTCTCATACTAAATTTCTTAGTTTTGACAAATTATATATGATGTTTGATTAATATTTCATAAAAGAGAATGACTATCTGATTTTATTGTTAATTACAAAGGTAAATCAGTAATGTTTTACACATGAAATATTTTAAGTACTAATATATATATGGTGGGAAAGAGTACTGATTTGTTTCTTGGATAAACAGTATACTGCTGTAGTTGTAATTATACTATAGCTGCCAACCTCCTAAGAAAAAAATAAGGAACACAGCGCGCAACGGAATTAAAAAAAAGAACAAGAGCAACAAGATGTTGTATAATATTTTCTAACACAAAAATAGAACTGTAAAAGTTCGCTTTCAGACAATTCTTTGACAAATTCTAATGTTTCGGATCCTATAACTAAATCTTTATCATCCTTCTGATTTTTAAATACGTCAAATTTCACATTAAATACACATTTCGAGCTAGTTGTGACAGATATTTTCCCAAATCTCACCAACAATTCAAAAAAATTCGATAACTCTCTTCTCATCTTGTGAATTTTCGGCTCTTCACTTTGAAACATCTCATTATATGTTTCATAAATGACAATCACAAAAAATGCTAAAGCATGATCAAGCTTAATGTAAGAAAAATTCTTTCTTCCCACTGCAATATGCATTTATTATTGGGAGATGATGGTGACCCTGCAAGTGATTTTACTTTTTTTGCTGATTTTTCAGAAGCACATGAGGTTGGTTTTAACTGTTTTACAGAGTTGGGTGAAGCACTTGGCATAAATTTAAATTTTTTTCTGGTATTGGTGAAGCAAATGAGGTTGATTTTCCATTTTTTATTAGTTTAGGTGAAGAACATGATGTTGACTCTCTTTCTTTCTAATGTTGTAGAAGCTGCTTGCTGTCCAGGAAGTTTTTGTATAGTGTAAGCTGCTAGGAGGGAAATCTCGAAAACGCGATATAGGGTGGAGAAAGGGATGGTGCTGCGGAAGTAAAAATACGGGACTTTTTGCTTTAAAACGTATTTTCATAACAAAGCTTAAAAAATGGAACGAATACGTTTTTCACGGAACACTTGCCACGTATGTTATACTCTTGGTAGATAAATCCTAATCAGGTCCATTGATGGCTGCAGGACAAAAGGTTTTGGCTCCTGTTTACCTCACGACTATTGGTCACGACAATAGGTGGAGGCTGGCTCTTTGCTAAGTGGGACTATGATTTTGACAAAGCATCCCCAAGGGATTGGACATCAGGGAGGGCTTGTACCCTCCCCTACAAGCCACATGGAAGGACTTTCTGACCCACAGATTTTACAGGGCCCTACCCTGCTTAGACACAAGAGAATTCAGTGACTCTTATTAGGATTCGAACCAAGCATCCCAGTGCCAAAATTCTACATGCTAACCACTAAGTTACCCCAGGGTTATGGATATATGGTTTATAATTATAGAACAAAAATGGATCAATTGACCATATGTCCTGAATACTATCATAAAACATAACAAAATTACTGTAAATACACCCTAAACAGAAGAATACCATAACCCATAACACAGCACATAAAAAATGTTCATGACAGAGTAAAGTATTTAAACATATTACAAACCAGCAGGATCCACAACTTCTTTATAATTCTGACCAGATTCGAAGTTTGACAGAGGAGTACTACATGCAGTAGAAAATGGCATCACCTAACACACAAGAAGGTCATATATTTCCTTGAACAAACACACAATACAAAGACAGTTTAAAATATCTGATGGGACGGTTTATAGTCAGAGGGAAATACAAAGACAAAGAACAGAATCAAATGTATTTAAGAAATATCAATAAAAGGGATATAAACAAAAAGGGGATAAAATTATATCAAACATATAAATTTCAAAAATTTGAAATCCTCAATGGAATAAATACAGATATTTTCTCCTTTTTATGGGTTATAACTATAATATTTAATATTTTCAACTAAAGTCTATAAATTATTTCAAAAATATAAAAAAAAAAAATTGAAACTTAGTTCAATTACCTTAACTCCTCGGTACACAAATCCTTTATTGTATAATTGTTTAAAAATATACCACACGCTTTCCATAAAGGATGGATAAAGAGTTTTGTAATCATTTTCAAAATCTATCCATCTACCAATTCGTCCTACAATTTCCTATAATCAAAAATATGAAAAATTACTTGTTAATTTTAAAACTAAGATAGCATGCATCATGAAATGAACAGAATTCTAGAAAAAATTCATAAACTATACTTTTATAAGAAGCAAAATTATATATTACTAAAGAAAATACATTAAATTACACCTTAAAGTTCTATTTAATTTATAACATACAAACACTTTTAAGTAATAACTATATCTTCAATTTAAAAAATTCAAAATATTAAATAGCATTTAATTAAACTGAATACAAACACTGATTTGGCATTATATAACTAAATGCTGTTCACTAGTAGTCACCACTTTTGAATAAAAGATTGTTGTTTTTATGTTTGCGTATATAGTAATAAGCATAGCTATAATCAGGAGTTCAGAGACTTAGATTCTGATGAAATATACAATGCAGGTACATCACAATTCACAGTAACCATTTCTATCTAATAATCTTGTTATCAATCACTTCATAATTAATTCTAATGAATTATTTCATATGAAATAAATAATTCATGAAAATTCATAAATTAATATTCACATCAGATAATGAATGTGAAGTTAATCACACACATACTTGATTATTTTTTCAAAGTTACAAGTATTTCAAGACAATAACATTCAGATATTGCTTTTCTGCCACAACATCAATATTAATGTGAATATTAAAGATAGTCGTAACTGATATATACAATATACACAAATCTATATATATTAAAAATTATAAGAATTCATTTAGGTAAATTTATGCAAATACAAGTAAAGGTAAACACTACACAACAAATACTATGGCAATATTTTAATATATTTAATTTTTCTGATAAACTTAATATAAAACTTTATGACTCATTAAATTTATAATATCTGTATTATTACATCAAACAAACTTTTAAAGTAACAGCAAATCAGATTATAATAAAAGTACAAATTGAAAATTTCATTTTATTAAAAGGATGAAAAATAAAATCTCACCTCCCACTGTTTAGCATATCTGGAGACAATTTTTCTACATTCTTCATTGTATTTTGCTATACCCATTTTTTCAACATCACTTGGACCTTTAATGCCAAGTGCTTTGTCTATTTCATATTCCTAAGAAGGAAGAAAATTAAAAAAATTTATTTATTATAATAATGATTCAAAGTAAAATAAGTTAGTTTGATAATTTTAAAGTGTACTGACAACAGGTAATCCATGACAATCCCATCCAAATCTTCTTTCTACATGATAGCCAGACTGATGGGCAAATCGAGTGACGATATCCTTTATTGTGCCAGCAAGAATATGTCCATAATGAGGCAAGCCAGTGGCAAATGGAGGGCCATCGTAAAATGTATACCTATAATATTTTGTCTATGTAAATATACATATGTATAGCAGCATATTTATTCAACACCTCAGTGATGCCAAGAGAATAAAAAAAAATTATATTAATTCACTTATTTTATACATAAATACCAATTAAGTCAAAACATAAGACATCAAATATTACAGTTAGCAAAACCAGTCATTTAAATTATGCAAATAAGATCACACTATATATAATTCACTGGCAAACAAATGATATTTAATCAAAACTTGAGATGAACGAATGGTTATGTTTAAACTATTAATTTTCAGTTTTATCTTTACCCTATTAACACTGACATTTGAAACAGAATATTCAACACAATCATCTAGAGAGAAATATATTTTTTTTTTCTATTCCTTTACTCAATTACACTCTTGTTTTCATGGCAGTGGGAACGTACCATAACCAAAGTACTGATGAACAATCCTTTTTTGTTCTATTACTTAGTTGAAATTTAAACTCTTTAAATTTCTTTACTGAAGTCCTGCTATGCAAAACCCTCTGATTCAAGATCACAGAGATTATCCTGATAGAAACAGGATAAATGTGACCTAAGTTTATCTTTAATCAGCTATATATATAAATATATATGAAAATAAAATAAATAAACTACACCTTTTTTTTTTTACATGTGGACTAGAAAAGTTAAAATTTATGGGCTCTGAAAATTTCTGCCAAAGGTTAAGAGTTCCCTAGAACCATAAAAAATATTTAAGAGTTATGCAGCCTAGTTATTTACTACTTTATGAAAGCACAGCAATCAATAGGTCACTGGATATGTAATGATTCAGGCATTTCCTTAACAATGAAAAGTATGGATGAGTTAAAAAAACAAATTTGAAGAAATGTTATAGCCATATATTATATAAAATGACTAGATATTAAAAATGTACTAAAAATATATTACATTACATGTCCTTTAATATTATAAACCGTAATAAAAGATATTTTCCATACCTTGGTCTTCCTTTAGACTGTTTTAGACATTTTTTGAATGCTTGAATAGATATCCAAAAATTTTGGATATTTTCTTCCTCTTTAGGAAAGTTAATATATTCTGGTACTGCTTCAACCATTGTTGTCCTATGTCAGAAAATTAAATTCTATTTCAATATAACAGAAAAATCATGCTTGAAAATCTGAATATAAAATTAATCATATTCACTGCATATTTAAAAAAAAAAAAAGTTAAAGATAAATCAAAACACAGAATGAGCTTTACACTATAGATGGAACAATTAAAATACATTTATTTTTAATACGATTCAAATTGATGCTTGAATGTAAGCACAAAACAATTATACCCAAAACCTTTAAAAGGACTACTGGTAATTAAAACTTTTAAAATAATATAATTTTTAAGAATTTTATCCAAGAAAATCCCAAAATCACTTAATCCATAAATTGCTTCCACTTTAAAGTCCTTCAAAATTAATTCCATGACAAATTACAGATGTGATACAAGGTATCTTCTCAACAATGTGTTAGGAATAAAACAAAATGTTCAATATTTGGGAGTGTCTTGGATTTTTATAATATTTTAAAACTGGAAACTTCGCTTATGATCTCATTAGGAGGTGTGTTTTCAAAGTGCATCACTTTGCCATCTTTAGATTATATATGAGAAATGATATCCACAAATCCTAAATAATTAATCAATGCCCAGGACAGAGAAGTAACATATGTAACAAACACATTAGACATGAATAACAAAAACTGCATTCTGCAGACACTGAGAGGTCTAAATCTCTTGACATCCGCTCATATAATGATAAACTATTTTAATGTGTTCACCTAGACATAAAACAAAATTGTTGTACACAACTGAACAGAATGAGGGTACTAATGATACAGCATATCTAGATAAACAAACACAGGCAGATGTTACGCGTGTATAAATGATCGAAATAGTAATAACATGTAAGAATTACATCCGTTCTAAACCTCTGCTTCACTTGATGCTTATTTTGAGTAACGAAATAAAAATAACTCATTACATCACCAAATATTAAAAAATAGCGCAGACTCCAGAACTAAAAGTATTAGATTACTTAATAATCAAAAAGATAGCAAAGTTAAAGATCTTAAGAAGCTTTTATTTTAAATGGATTTTTTTTCGTACAGAGTACTGTTAAAGACTGTTTTTAATACCTTCTATTGCATCAGTTTAACGGCACGTTGACATCGGCGCATCAATGGGTAACATGCCATTAATGTTGTGTTCGTAATCAGGTATTGCCACTCAAAAAAGGAGTCTATAAAGATTTTGTAAACACGGGCATTAGATAATGACTGGAATGTCCAGGATTCAAATTTGGACATCGATTTGTCAAAAAGATGGCAGTAGATATCCTTTTAAAAAAACAACTAATTTTTACAGTCGTACAATATTACAGTAATTAGATCATATGTACAATTTTAGTACTTATGGTCAAAATGGCAGCATGAATTAAAACTTTCACAAACTCCGAAAAAAAATCGAAATTAACCAAGCCAAACTAGAAAGAAAAAACTTGTACGTACACCCTTAAAGATAACTGGAAACTTGATATTGCACCCAAATGTTTAAACAGCTAATTTACTTTGCTTCGCCATCATTTAAAATCTAGATTCCTACAGATAACTCTATTGACAATCTGTCTGTATAATCCATCCTTGAATTCTGATTCTGATGCTAAGCCCTAAGGGCCTGTTCACATAGGAGTCCGTTGCGTAGCGTTAAGGGAAAGATGACGTTGAGACGAAAATAAACCAATCATAGGCGTCAAAAATTCCATTGCTAATCGTTTGGACGTTTGTCATTGGTTAAATATATTTCAATACTTTAACGCTCCGCAACGGACTCCTATGTGAACAGGCCCTTACGGTTGTCTGGGTTTCTGATTATGAAATATAGATCTTCAGTTCTTACTTAGAATTCCTCGATTATCGAATCTACAAAAATCGCTAACCGTTAATGTGGTATTATTCTGAAATACTAAATTTTTATAGTGTAACGTTCGAAACGGGCCCGCGAGGCATTCGGACAGTGAAAGTTTTTTGTCGACATGTGATGCGCCCAGGAGACATGTGGACTTCGCCGACAAAAGGTCTAAACGTCGCGGAATCTCCTTTTTTCAAGTACGGACTTTCGCTCTACGCGTGACAGAGCAGTGGGCTGCTTATCTATGGAAAGCTATCACGGGGGCGTGACGTTCTGACGTCCACGGGTTGGAAAAGAATATTTAAAAGCGGTGCAGGTCGTTTCTCTTTTGGGAACATGAATTGGGAGGTGTATCTTCACAATAGAAGCATTGAACTTGGCCGAAAGAAAAGTTTCTTTCAGAAGGACTGGATATTCCGGGGAGTTTCAAGGGGGTTCCGAGGAGGAAAACAAAACAATTCCAGATGCTGGATTGCAAGAGAAACTTCGGAAAGGCTGTGGGGAAATTAGCCCTCCCCCCCCCCCACAGCGGGGAAAAAGTGGAGAACAAGGTGCCGGACTGTACCAACACCTCCTAAAGTTCGTTTAGGAGCTGTTGACTGGATTCAGCAGTACTGAACTGGGAGTGAAAGAGAGAGGTGATCTCTGCTCCAGCTTTCGCGGACATGGTCGATTGGAACTATGGAATTTTTATCTGAAGATTGTAATTGTGTTTAACTCATGTTTTTCTTTTCATTAAATGCTTGTTATTGTTTTTAAAGGAAAGGAGTCATTCCTTGTAATAATTTATTCTCACACCCTCACTACATGTGGAACCCAGTAAGAAATATTGCCCCATTCCCGTAGGGTGATATATGCATCGATTGCTCCACGTTCGAAGTATTTTTAATTTTTGCCGCTCGAGAGTTATGCAGCCATCTGTGATTTTACATATAGTATCAAACTATTATTGATATTTTGCACATATAGTTGTAAGGTATACACAAGATTCGATTCACAAGAATCGAACTTTTGAGTGAATTAAAGAAGCTGCTTCAGATGTGCTAATTTTGGCATACGCGCTTAGTATAAATACCACGCAGCGTCATTAATGAAAAGAGTTGTTGTTAAGGTTGAAAAAGGTGTTATCCTGCGCTAGTGCTTCACGGGCCAGAAGTTTACGTGGCAGTACTGCTGGTTTGACTTACTGTTCGTGAGTATAAAAATATATTGTCCTTAAAAGCTGTATTTACATTCCGTACAAGTAGTACGCATGCTTATTGATGTAAAAGCCAATTATATGTGCAATGAATCCAATAAACATTGTTTCATGTATAAATTGTATTTGTATATAATTCAAATAGAGTGCCACTTCAAATTATATACACCCAAGTCTGGGTAGAAGTGAGCATAGATTCTCTATACTGGCGCCCGAAAAATATATATACCCTGGTAGTTAGCGTTACATTTGTAACGAACAACATAATTGAAATTAAAAACTGTGTACTGTGTACGTATATTGATAAAATTGTTGCAAGTACTTATATACTATTTAAAAAAAATGAGTGTTGTAGAACAAAATCCTGCTGGAAATTTTCCTCGGGTAATTATGGTTCAGCAAATTGCGCCATTCGAAGCCACCTTCAATGGCGGCTCCTCAAGCCAATTCCTAAAGAAAATTGAGCATTACTTTCAGCAACAATGCACCCCAGAGGGGGATAAACTTAAAATTGCTCTAGCCGCTTTAAGAGGTAGTGCATATCAGTGGTACACGTGTATGAAAAGCAGTAATCTGATTTTTGACTATTTGTCATTCAAGCAACAGTTTCTTAGTGTTTTTCCAAAGACCTTTAATCAAAGTGAAATTGAAGCGGAAATTTATTCGCTAAGGCAACGTGAAGGTCAGTCTGCATTAGACTTTGCTACGGAAAAGATTTCCAAGTGTGAGGAATATTTAGAAGAGTTGACGGAAGCGATAATCTTAAAAATAGTTATCCAACGTTTGAAGCCAAGTGTTCAAGATTTTTTAGATAATCAAACAATTACAAGCAAGGTTACCCTCCTTCAAGCTTTAGCTAAATATGACAATAGACATTTCTTCGCTACCCCTCACCGTCATTCAGGTACGAGAAGTTTTATACAGCCGCGCCAAAATTTTTCGCGAGTTTCAAACCAGCAGCGTAAGCAGTACCGCAGGCAAAATAATAGAAGCGCACGGCGTGATAATGAAATTAGTGCACTTAAAGAAAATATGCAAGCACCTTACTTGCACTGGCAAGTTGATTCACATGATATGGTTCAACCTGTTGAAACTGTGTGGTCAAATGTATTATTTTGTCCGAGCAGTAATCATTATTTTGAGAATAGTGAAAGTCAGGGTATTTTTGTGGCTTATAAAGAAAGTGAGTCTAGCTGGAATGATGAGGTAATTCCAGTACAAATTTCTGAAAATAGTGCCGATACTAATGCTAGTGGTTTAGAAAATAAATCATCTGACACTTCTATTAATGCTATACCTGATATTATTAATGCTATACCTGATATTATTGATGCTATACCTGATATTTTAGATGATATTCACACATCTGTTAATGAAGGAAATTTAGTAGATGACGAAGTATGCGTTACGGAAGTTAGTGAATACTTATTAGTTGACGACAATAAAAATTCTTTAAACGATAGTAGGAACTTGCTAGGTGATGATATTATTTCAAGTTTCCAGCCGAATGGGGATTGTGTAGGCCAGGTTGATAATATGGTTTTAAATAAAGTACATGAAAACCAGACTGAGAATCAGGATGAAAAGTTGACACAGAGTTATACTGTAGGTAGTTTAGCTGATGCTTCGGAAGTTATAGAGAAAGTTTGCAATAAAACGCACGAGTACGAAAAGCTTAATCTTCCTAAAACTGAAGCAGTGTTAAAGAATTTAAATGATAACGATTCTGATATCGCAAGTTTCAAAGAGACTTTTTCGTCAAAAGAGGATAAAACTAAAGTTAAGGGGGATAAAAAACGTGAAAAAGAGCCTTCAGGTTCCAGCATTAAAACTGCAAATACTGAAGTAATTAAGGCGGTAAACAAGAAGTCGTATAAGCACAAATACCAAAAACAGAGTCAGTTTGTTGAAAAACATGACACAAGTAGAGAGATAAAGCCAGTTACTAAACACGTTGGTGCGACGTATAAGTTTCAAAAAATAGAATCTGCATTAAAATCTACTACCGATACAAGCAAAAGTACGAAGAAAAGTAAAGTGTGCACTACAAAACCTCCATCTAAGGATGAACGTGGCACACATAAGGTACACAAGGTTATCAAAAGGAAGAATGACAATTTTAAAGCTCCTTTGCATAAGTACAGGGAACGCAAGATTTCTGCCGCCCAGCAAGGTTGGCCTCCTCCCAAGAGACCTCCTGTCCATCGTCAAGCCGGACCAGCGCCTCAGGACCAACGACCTGCTGCACGAAGGATGCCCACACGGTCAACGAACCCCTTTACTAGGACTGCGACCATCAAGAGAGGTTCAGCGGATTGGACAAACTGGTGCAGTGAAGTTGCTGCATTCATGAGGAACAAGTCTTGTATCAATTCTCTTATTCTAACTCCCACCCTTTAATAAAATCGAACCAAATTGGTTTGAAGTTCCCCAGTGTATATACTGTGTAAACATTTTGAGGGGAAGTGGTGAGGCACTGAAAAAAAACGGTATACTGTTGTTTTATAAATTTTTGAAGGGGACATGTAGTGAAAAAAAAATAATACATACTAACTACAGATAACAAACAACTAACATACTAACTTCACAAATCATAACACATGTACATTATAAATTGGGGGAGAGCAGATACAGTCAAGAAATGTCATGCTGTGCAATTGTGTTGTCACTTTTAATTAAAATAGATATTTTAGGGCGCAGTTGGCCAGCCCAGTATCCGCAACTCTGCAAATCCACTGTGTAATGGTGTCACCTGGACCCTTCGGGGTTAGTTTTGTAAAATGGTAGTGGCGTTTTTCCCCCACACAACGTGTGGAAGGTTTTTTGGCTTTGCCACCCATTATGTAAAAAGTCAGACCAGCACGCGTTTTCAATTAGTTAACTGAAGCCGTTCAGACCTCAGTTACCTAATTTTTTTTTTCGAGGGAGGCCAGTGTAAGGTATACACAAGATTCGATTCACAAGAATCGAACTTTTGAGTGAATTAAAGAAGCTGCTTCAGATGTGCTAATTTTGGCATACGCGCTTAGTATAAATACCACGCAGCGTCATTAATGAAAAGAGTTGTTGTTAAGGTTGAAAAAGGTGTTATCCTGCGCTAGTGCTTCACGGGCCAGAAGTTTACGTGGCAGTACTGCTGGTTTGACTTACTGTTCGTGAGTATAAAAATATATTGTCCTTAAAAGCTGTATTTACATTCCGTACAAGTAGTACGCATGCTTATTGATGTAAAAGCCAATTATATGTGCAATGAATCCAATAAACATTGTTTCATGTATAAATTGTATTTGTATATAATTCAAATAGAGTGCCACTTCAAATTATATACACCCAAGTCTGGGTAGAAGTGAGCATAGATTCTCTATATAGTTTAAGATTAAAAAAAGAGAGAGATGAATAAAGCCTTTAAGATAGGATTTTTTACGCATAACTAATTAAACGTCTGGATTAATGGAGGCGGAGAAATGCTTTAATAAATGCAGATATATGGTGAGCATTGACACAAAGGGATACCAAACACGTGAGTTCCCATAAAAGTATTAAGGATATGTCATGGTACAATACCAGGCAGTTGAACTGATATGAATAGAAACAAAACATGCATGAAAGTGTTTTAATGAACAATATATTCGAAGAATAATCAAGGACAATTGTGTGTTTTAGTTTGTTTATGTATTTTAGCAGTATATAGTTGAGTATAATTGTAACATGTACACTCATGTCCATAAATTCAGAGATTTACTGGCAGACCCTGTTGACCCTTTCAGGTGTCTAGCGACTATCTTTCTTAGGGAGAGATTTCTTCGATTGTCGTGCGGACCTGTCGATCCTTCCAGGTCTCTTGAGACTTTTGATAGAGAAGCTTTCTAAAATCAATAGACCTGTCGAGCCTCCAGGTGTCTATCATCGTAGAGAGATTATTTTTGCTGTCCAGACCCTGTAGAGAAAACCAGTTGTTGACAAAATTGAGAGAGGACGATTTTGCTGAGCTATCCTGTTGCAGAAGAGACTTTGCTGATAACCAAGCACGGGCAGACGTACTAATCAACTAGCCGGAGCAGAAGCCAAGACCCCCATGCCTAGCAAGTTATTTCGAGCCCGAGTTCTGGTCCAGCTATCATCACAAACGAGTGAGTATAAGTCAAATTTTTTATTAGTTCAGATCCCATTTGTTAAATGAGTTTTGTAGAGCGGAAATAGTAGTTAAAAGTATAATTTTGGAAGGAGTTTTTATAAGTTAGGTTATTTTATTACGCTCCATAAATCTAACAAAGTATATTAAGTAAGCATCTGTTTTTCTTAAACACAAAGAGTTGTGCTAATTAGTAAACTGTATTATAAGTATATATTGATTTGATAGTAAAAGTGTGTAAATAATATAAATTATAAATAAGTTTTTTTTTTGTTATTTAAAATTTGAATCAGTTTTCTTCTTTTAGTTTGTTTTTGAGAATTTAATTTTTAGGTTGCCAAAGTCATGATTTGTTCGTATACCAATTTAATGTCCAGAATCTAAGATTGAATTCAACAAAATATTTCTACACGACGTACTCAACTACCCCTTTATCAAAATGTAAAAAGTACTAATTAAATAATTTTAAGGACAGGCATCACGACACATACACCATCTTTTTTGTTCTTTATCTTTTGTTTAATAAATGGGCTTTATGAATAAGTCACGTTTGTTTTGTTTCTGAACCTTTATTTGACGGAGCTGGCATTATCCTTAATTTATGGACATGAGTGTAGTATAAGATAATCGGGAATTTGCGTTAATGTAGCAGCATGTGGTATTTAGATATTTTAAATATTAGATACTGGTGCGTTTATTATACAAAAGTTAAAAGTATTTTCCTTGCCGTGCAAATTTATTTTGAATAAGTGATATTATCTGTAAGTGTATGGGTGTATAAGATTATGATATATATATAATAAGAAAAAGTATAAAGGAATTGTTATAACTGGTGCTAAGGTTTTGTTAATCATATAGTGATCTACATTATGTTATACAACTTTGCAAGTACTTTCATATAGCGTGTGTATTAGTTTTGATACTATGGCAATATACAGTGTATTATACCAGATGCAAAAGTATGAATAGATTTGATGCAAAATTGATGATACATGCGAGGCAGTATATAGTGAGATGAAATGTCATTGGACAGTGCGCAGACGGCACGATGTGAGAGAAGGACAATCATAGAGGAATTTAGGCAGAAAGGTGTTTGTTGTGATGTCAGGTCTACGCAAGGCTGATATTAGGATAGGTGGAGTAGATGGTGGTTGTGTTTTTTGTTTGTTTTTTTTTTATATTTTTTGAAGGAAAGGGGTGGATGTCGCAGTGGGGGCGACAGAGTTTTCGCAAATATAACAGATGCAAGATAGGCTCAAAAGTAAGGTGAGAAGAATAGATTCAGAAACGGGCAGTAAGTGGTGACCAGCTGGATTTAACGAACTGCTTAGGTGAAAATGGAGACGATAGATGCCAAGTTGAAAGGAAATACGGACAGTGAAGGAGGACCAGCTGGATTTAATGAACTGAGCAGGCGAAAATTGGAAACGTAGTGACCCGAAGTTAAAGATTAAAAGGGGGAGATAAGGGAATTTATGGTGTTGACGTCGTTAGGAGGACAACAGGAGGTCGAAGAGAGGCGTGTGAATTTGAGAATTGGGGGAACCCCAGAAAGGAGGGTGTCAGAAACAAGGACGGGCGCCCCCTTCAATTTAGATTGAGAGAAGAATAATTATAAAATGTATGTTTGGCCAATAATATAGGTCGAAGTTGGCCCATTGGTCAGAAGGTGGCCACCAGTGGAAGCCCAGAGTGAAGGAGTTGAAGTTAAGTTCAGAATAAGAAAAGTTCAGCAGAGCAGATTGATTTGAGAAATCGAGAGATGTAGGCAGAATTAAAAGCTGAAGGGGCCGCAGTTGATTTAGCATTACGAATATGTAAGCCCGAGAGTATGTAACCACGAAAGAGAGGCGGAGTATGAAGAAAGATGAATAACTGGACAAGCAGAAACAGCCAGCAGGGAAGTATTAGCGAGCAGCCTGAATGACTACGGAGAAGAAGACGCAAGACCCCGGAAAGACTCCCGCACCGACCCGAGGCAGTGACGCACGTTTGCCGACCGTAGGAGAGGACAAGACGCGGCGACCAGCCCCTTAACCCTAGAAGGAGTTCCCCATCCAGTTCAACGTGGAATTGACCATGAGCCCTGCCGCAACCACGAGTCGAGAGTACGCCATCACCCAAGGGTGCTGAGTCCGGTAACCAGCTGACCAATAGGAGAGAGGCGCAATCCAGACATCCCCGCTATTGTCCAGAGGAGAACCCATTGTATAGTAAAGAAAGCGCTTTCCCAGCTGTGCGAGGGAGAAAAGTTGCTACAGGTATGGGATTTTTATGTACTTGGTAATTCCATGTTATATGTTCACTGAATAATGATAAATTAGATGATCGCGTAGGATAATGATAGCGGAAATCACAGTTGATATTAACATATATTGCCATCTATATCTATAAAGGAAGAAGTCCTGACTTATATATATATACATACACGTATCAACGCCCAGCAAAAACTATTGGAGATACAGATATCAAATTTTAGGAGCTTATTACTTTTGTGCTGAAGGCGTCATTTAAGAAGCGATTTTTCAAAATTCGCCCCCCAAGGGGGGAGGGGGGCAAAACGTGTTTTTTACATATTCCTTCATATCTCAAAGAAGGATATTGATATCCATAACATTCGTGCTTTAAAATGTAAGTAACATGAATACCTAAAAAACAATTTCAGGATATTTCAAAATTAGGCCCCCAAGGGGGGGAGGGGGGAAAACGTGTTTTTACGTGTTTTATCACATTTTCCTTCATATCTCGAAGAAGAAAACAGATATCCATAAGATTCTTGCTTTAAAATGTAAGGAACATAAATACCTAAAAACCAATTTCAGGATTTTTCGAAATTCGGCCCCCCATGGGGGGGAGGGGGCAAAACGTATTTTCCCATATTCCCTCATATCTCAAAGAAGGAAATTGATATCCAAAAGATTCTTGCTTTAAAATGTAAGGAACTTGATTACCTAAAATCAGTTTCAGGACTTTTTTTCAAAATTCGGCCCCGAGGGGGGGAGGGGGGCTAAACGTGATTTTACGTGTTTTTCACATGAAACGGATATCCATAAGATTCTTACCTTAAAATATAAGGAAGCCGAATACCTAAAAATCAGTTCCAGGATTTTTCAAAATTCGGCCCCCCCAAGGGGGGACGGGGGCAAAAGTGTTTTCCTTCATATCTCAAAGAAGGAAATTGATATGTTAAAGATTCTTGCTTTAAAATGTAAGGAACATGAATACCTAAAAACCTATTTCAGGATTTTTCAAAATTTGGCCCAAAGGGGGGGGAGGGGCAAAACGCATTTTTCCCATATTCCCTCATATCTGAAAAAAAAAACAGATATCCTTAAGATTCTTGCTTTAAAATGTAAGGAACTTGATTACCTAAAATCAGTTTCAGGATTTTTCAAAATTCGCCCCCCAAGGGTGAAAGGGGGGCAAAACGTGTTTTTCACATATTCCTTCATATGTAAAAAACCGGGTTAAATAATACACCCATACCTCGCTTTACGGCCTAGATACGTTCCGGAAAAGTTGGCCGTAAAGCGAAAAGCCGTATAACGAATCAATTATTTTGATACAAACCCATACAAATTTAATTGGATCTGTTCCAATTTTTTATAAATAATATAGTTTTTAGCTCAGAAAGCATTTTATTCTTTTTATTTCCTAGAAAAATGCTTACATAAAAATAAAAGTACAAAACAATGTAATAATTCAAAAAATAAACATATAAAAAAAATAAAAGAAATCATATGCACATATGTATACATATAATGAAAACCATAAAATAAAATGTTTAAAAACTGTTTTAATGTGATGACGAACATTAACATGAAGAATCACTAAGCTATGATATGCTGCCATCATTACTTTCCGGCATACTAAACAATTAACTGAAGATTAAATAGTTGGTATTTGGCGCGAAAGATGGTAGCGGCTATCTAGAGCATTAATCCGAATAGTCATATCGATTACAAACTAATATATAAGATCGAGTAATCATATCGAGTACAAAGTAATATAGAAGAAATTCTAAAACAGTTTAATTTATTAATATGCGTATAAAAGAAATATATCCGTTTCCTACTTTGAGATATGAAGGTATATGTGAAAAACACGTAAAAACACGTTTAGCCCCACCCTCCCCTCCCCTTGGGGCCGAATTTTGAAAAATCCTGAAATCGGTTTTTAGGTATTCGTGTTCCTTACATTTTAAAGCAAGAATCTTATGGATATTGTTGGGAATTCATCTCTCTCACGCGCATGTCCGGATGTGTTCAAGGGCAGAGAGTCACGTGAACTTTTTGATATCTTTTTATTTTTACTTTGACTCTTGGCATCATGTTCACTCGAGCTCATTGACTCGAGCTCATGACGCGTGATGAATCTTTAGAAATTAATTTCATTTTCTTTTTATGTATTAAATTTTGAAAATGTTGTAACATGGATTAAAACTCTAAAATATCAAGCTTTGAAGTCTTTCTTGAAACATGCCTGGATATTTTACTTGAGATGAATACTTGAACTTAAATAGACTTACTTGAATATGAATTACTATTCGTGATCATACAGATATCAATTTCCTTCTTTGAGATATGAAGGAATATAGAAGATACAAAGTGTAAAATATTAACGGTATTACTATACGGTAACTGTGCTTACCATGTATAGCTGTAACCTAGAGATTAACTGCTAGACAGACATGTGATGTTGTCAGATTAAGTTAGTGTGGTTGATTTTCATGCGAGTAAGTTTTTTTTTATTTTTAACTCTTTATCAGATTTACTTATATTTCTGAACCGGATTTAAATTTGATTTTTATATTTTCTAAAATGGAAGAATATTTATGCATAAATGGGGAGTTTGTACTTCATAGTATTTTCCCAATCACAGCAGATGGTGCATGTCTTTTCCGTTCTCTCTCTTTTGCCATGTATGGTACAGATATGATGTCTAGGGAAGTCCGGGAATTAATTGTGAGTCATGTGGTAGAGAATTGGGAGCGATTTGCTATAATGTCTCATGACAGGAATGGGAATAATTATTCTAACTCTGCTGAATATTTTTCCGAAATGTCAATTCTCTCCACATATGGCAGTTCTTGCGAATTGTCAGCAGCAGGTGAACTGTTCAACTTTGTTTTTGAGGTATACCTCAATGGTGAACTATGTCACAGTTTTGGTGCTGCTGGTAACCCAATAAGGAGGCTGCGTTTTACCTCTGCATGTGACCTCTCGAGTGGGCATTTCGATACTTACTACCTGTCACAGGAAACACAAGCCATGCTATCTCTCCCTCAATCTACCTCACATGATGCATCACTTTCTAATCCCAATAAAGCTACTAAAAGACGTCGCTCTAGATGTACTCATGCTCTAAGGAAGCAGCAACTTAAAGATGCAAGAAAGAAGTATGCAGAGAGGAATCCTGTGGTGAACAGGGCAGCTGTTGCACGGTACCAGAAAGCTAAGCCTGAGGTGATCAAAGCAGCTGTTGCACGATACCAGAAAGCTAATCCTGAGGTTATCAAAGCAGCTGTTTCACGGTACCATAAAACTAAGCCTGAGGTGATCAAAGCAGCTGTTGCACGATACCAGAAAGCTAAGCCTGAGGTTATCAAATCAGCTGTTGCACGGTACCATAAAGCTAAGCCTGAGGTGATCAAAGCAGCTGTTGCACGGTACCAGAAAGCTAAGCCTGAGGTTCACAGGGAGCACAATGCCAATATGAAAAAAAGAATCCTGGCAAACGAGTAGAAAGGCGAGTACTTCCATGGCAGGTAAAGGTTCTTTCAGGCTTGGCATATGATCCTGTTATTGCTTATGAAGCAGATAGCATGGTATCCCTGGGCACTATGAACCACAAGTGTCAGTACTGCAATGCCCTGAAGTGGGCAGACGAATCTCCAGGAATGTGTTGTAGTGCTGGCAAGGTAAACCTACCTGCATTTGAACCTCTTCCTGAGCCTCTCAATAGCCTGGTAATTGGCAACCATCCTGAGCACATCCACTTTATGGAGTGTGTTCGGCAGTATAATGGATGCTTCCAAATGACATCATTTGGAGCTAAACAGGTTGTAGAGGAAGGTTTCATGCCAACTTTCAAAATTCAGGGACAGGTGTATCACTTGATTGGAAGTCTACTTCCATCTTCTAAAGAAGCCGAATTTCTTCAAATCTATTTTGTGGGTGAGGATGAAAGGGAAGTACGTTTAAGGTGTAGTAACTTTCCTGGTGTAAAAGACGGATTGGTCAAGCAACTGCAAGAGATGCTAAATAACGTTAATAGCTACATAAAAGACCTTAAGACTACCCTGGATAAAGTGCCTCCAACCTGCAAGAAGTTTGCAGTTGTTATCCAGGCTGAAAAAAAGCCTGTCGATGCTCATGAAGGTCGCTTTAATGCACCAACAGCAAATGAGGTAGCTCTGGTGATGGTTGGCCAGCAGTTTCAGCAGCGAGATATCTTGCTCCAAAGCCACGATAACAAACTGCATCGCATCAGTGAGATCAACCGGTCATACGATGCTCTTCAATACCCACTTTTGTTCTGTCGTGGCGAGGATGGATACTCCATCAATCTGGCTCAGCACGATCCTAAGACCAAGTTGCCTATCAAGAAGACAATCTCTGCATTGAATTTTTACTGCTATCGCATTATGGTCAGAAAAGGAGAGGACAACCACCTATTGTACTTCTGTTCCCTCTTCAGTCAATTTTTAGTAGATATGTATGCTAAAATAGAGACTGAAAGGTTAAACTATATCAGGTTTAACCAGGCAGAGCTGAGGGCAGACAACTACATTCACCTAAAAGATGCTGTAGGGGAGAAGGATGCTGATGCTGCTCAACTGGGTCGGAAGGTAGTGCTCCCATCATCTTTTACTGGAGGACCTCGCTACATGCATGAACGGACTCAAGATGCTATGACATATGTCCGTCACTATGGGCGTCCTGATCTGTTTATCACTTTCACCTGTAACCCCAAGTGGAAGGATATTACAGATGCATTGTTCCTCGGACAAAAGTCTCAAGATCGGCATGACATCATAGCAAGGGTGTTCCACCTAAAAGTAAAAAAAATAATGAATGTCTTGACCAAGGGCAGTCTGTTTGGAGCTGTACGTAGCTTCATGTTTTCTGTGGAGTGGCAAAAGCGGGGTTTGCCTCATGTTCACATCTTGCTGTGGCTAGAGCAACGCATATCCCCTGACATGATTGATAATGTCATCTGTGCCGAAATACCTAATCCTCAGCAAGACCCCCTTCTCTATGACATTGTCAAGGCCAGCATGATTCATGGGCCCTGTGGCAGCCTGAAGTGCAATTCTCCTTGCATGAAAGGTGGCAGCTGCAGTAAAAGGTACCCCCGTCCACTTCTAAGTGACACCCAGACTGGTAATGATGGGTATCCACTGTACCGAAGGCGATCTCCAAAAGATGGTGGGTTCACTGTAAAATGCAAGGGAATAGAGTTGGACAACAGCTGGGTTGTACCTTATAATCCTGTACTGTCACGTACTTTCAATGTTCACATCCATCTGGTGATGGTTGGCCAGCAGTTTCAGCAGCGAGATATCTTGCTCCAAAGCCACGATAACAAACTGCATCGCATCAGTGAGATCAACCGGTCATACGATGCTCTTCAATACCCACTTTTGTTCTGTCGTGGCGAGGATGGATACTCCATCAATCTGGCTCAGCACGATCCTAAGACCAAGTTGCCTATCAAAAAGACAATCTCTGCATTGAATTTTTACTGCTATCGCATTATGGTCAGAAAAGGAGAGGACAACCACCTATTGTACTTCTGTTCCCTCTTCAGTCAATTTTTAGTAGATATGTATGCTAAAATAGAGACTGAAAGGTTAAACTATATCAGGTTTAACCAGGCAGAGCTGAGGGCAGACAACTACATTCACCTAAAAGATGCTGTAGGGGAGAAGGATGCTGATGCTGCTCAACTGGGTCGGAAGGTAGTGCTCCCATCATCTTTTACTGGAGGACCTCGCTACATGCATGAACGGACTCAAGATGCTATGACATATGTCCGTCACTATGGGCGTCCTGATCTGTTTATCACTTTCACCTGTAACCCCAAGTGGAAGGATATTACAGATGCATTGTTCCTCGGACAAAAGTCTCAAGATCGGCATGACATCATAGCAAGGGTGTTCCACCTAAAAGTAAAAAAAATAATGAATGTCTTGACCAAGGGCAGTCTGTTTGGAGCTGTACGTAGCTTCATGTTTTCTGTGGAGTGGCAAAAGCGGGGTTTGCCTCATGTTCACATCTTGCTGTGGCTAGAGCAACGCATATCCCCTGACATGATTGATAATGTCATCTGTGCCGAAATACCTAATCCTCAGCAAGACCCCCTTCTCTATGACATTGTCAAGGCCAGCATGATTCATGGGCCCTGTGGCAGCCTGAAGTGCAATTCTCCTTGCATGAAAGGTGGCAGCTGCAGTAAAAGGTACCCCCGTCCACTTCTAAGTGACACCCAGACTGGTAATGATGGGTATCCACTGTACCGAAGGCGATCTCCAAAAGATGGTGGGTTCACTGTAAAATGCAAGGGAATAGAGTTGGACAACAGCTGGGTTGTACCTTATAATCCTGTACTGTCACGTACTTTCAATGTTCACATCAATGTAGAGTATTGTAACTCTGTGAAATCAATAAAATACATTTGCAAGTACGTTAACAAGGGCAGTGACCAGGCAGCTTTTGGTCTAGAGAATGAGGAGAATGAG
Organism: Dolomedes plantarius; assembly: GCA_907164885.2. NCBI lineage: Eukaryota > Metazoa > Arthropoda > Arachnida > Araneae > Dolomedidae > Dolomedes > Dolomedes plantarius. The sequence continues at coordinate 4,605,521 of OU015490.1, read as the reverse complement.
GTGAAGGTCTACGAGAGTGGCCGGTACCTCAGCAGCTCTGAGGCAGTTTGGAGGATCTTGGCATTCCCAATTCATGAAAGGTATCCCACAGTTCTTCACCTGGCTGTTCATCTCGAGAATGGTCAGCGTATGTACTTTACTTCTAAGAATCTGACTGAGAAGCTCAAAAACCCTCCTCAGACAACACTCTTAGGTTTCTTCGAACTATGCAAAATTGATGACTTTGCAAAATCCCTTCTGTATTGTGAGGTTCCTTCTTATTTTCTGTTTAGAAATAATAAGTTCACAAGAAGGAAGCGAGGTAAAGATGTTGATGGTTGGCCAGGAGTGAAGAAAGACTCTGCATTGGGAAGGGTTTATACCATTCATCCTAAAAATGTTGAGTGCTATCATCTTCGCCTGTTGTTACATGAGGTTCGTGGCCCGACATGCTTCTCAGATTTGAAGACTGTCAATGGTGTCCTCCATCCTACATTCCAGTCTGCATGCATAGGACTCGGTTTGTTAGATGATGACAAGCAGTGGGACTCTACCTTGGAGGAAGCTGCCCTGTGTGATTCTTCTTTCAAGATGCGGGAGTTTTTCACGGTGATGCTGCTCCATTGTGAGCTCTCAGATCCCCTGAGTCTTTGGGAGAAGTACAAAGACAGTCTTTCAGAGGACATAACACGCCAAGTAGAAAGACAGTTACAAGGAAATGTACAGCATGTTATGGATGAAGTATACAACAGATGCTTGGTGCTGATTGAAGATGCAGTATTGTCTCTGGGAGAACAAGATTTGACACAGTACTCTCTTCCTAGACCAAAAAGATCTGGTGATATCTTGGGGAACAGGGACTATATGAGGGAGACCAGCTATGACAAGAATGCTTTGGTACAAGTCGTGTCGAATAAAGAGAGTTTACTAACAGTTGATCAGCTCTCTGTCTATCGTCAAGTTCTTGCCAGCATTCAGTCAAGTGTTGGCAGTGTCTTTTTCCTAGATGCTCCAGGTGGTACTGGAAAGACTTTCCTCCTCAACTTGCTTCTTGCAAAGGTAAGGAGTGATTGTGGCATTGCCTTGGCTGTTGCATCCTCTGGCATCGCTGCTACATTGTTGGAAGGGAGTAAGACAGCCCACGCTACCTTCAAACTGCCCTTCAATCTCATCCATAGCGAAATTTCCATGTGTAACATTTCTAAGCAAAGTGATATGGCACAAGTGTTGCGAGACTGCAAGGTTATTGTCTGGGATGAGAGCACCATCGCACACAAGGGGGCTTTTGAGGCACTTAGCAGAACACTTAAGGAGAATCCGAGACAATGATGGATTGATGGGGGGAGTCATTTGTTGTTGGCTGGGGATTTCTGCCAGTAGTGCCAAGGGGAACTAGGGCAGACCAGGTAAAAGCATGTATCAAAGCTTCATATCTGTGGCCCTTCATCACAAAGTTATCTCTCAGGAAGAACATGAGAGTGCACTTGATGGGTGATGTCTCTGCTGGCCAATTCTCTGAACTATTACTGAAAATAGGAGATGGAGAATATCCAGAGTCTGAAGGAAAAATTATCATCCCTGTAGGTCTTGGCTCAGTTGTGACAACCCTAGCAGCCCTAACAGCCAGGATATATCCTGATATTGCCAATATCAAGGATAAGTCCATGGACTGGTTAGGCGAACGTGCTATTTTGACTCCAAAGAATGATAGTGCTGATAACATTAATGAGAGTCTACTGAAGAGTTTTGAAGGTGCAGAAATGACATACAAGTCTGTTGACTCAGTCTTGCACATGGAGGATGCAGTCCATTATCCTGTGGAGTTTCTCAATACGCTTAACCCTCCTGGCCTCACAACCCATATGCTTCATCTCAAAGTGGGGGCTCCAGTTATGTTACTGCGCAACCTCAACCCTCCAAAACTCTGCAATGGTACCAGGCTGCAAATAACAGCCCTTCAAAGGAATGTCATTGAGGCTACAGTGTTCACCGGCTGTGCTCGGGGAGAATCTGTTTTAATACCCCGAATACCACTCATTCCATCAGATTATCCGTTTGAGTTTAAGAGACTGCAGTTCCCCCTCAAGGTTTGCTTTGGTATGACTATCAACAAGTCCCAGGGACAATCGCTGAAGGTGGCAGGGGTTTACTTGAGGGAGGAATGCTTTTCACATGGCCAGTTTTATGTGGCCTGTTCCAGAGTCAGTTCACCAAGCAGCCTGGAAATATTAACACCTGAAGGTAAAACTACCAATGTTGTATACAAAGAAGTTCTAAAATGAAATCTAAAAAAAAAGGGATAATGCGTATAATATTTTTAAAATTTAACTTTTTTTCTTTAAATGTAATCAGCTTTGCTTTATAAATTGTTTATAAATATGTTTTAATTTATTGTATTGTGCTCAAAAGCAGCTTGAAAATTTTTTTTTAATTTAATGGTAAAAGATACAAAAACTCAGTTGTTACGATAGAGGAATTGTAAGAGACAATGTAATGTGAAAATAGCATATTATAATTGTTTCTTAGTTAGCAAAGTGTAAAACTAATTTATTAGTAAGGTGTAGTGTACGAAATAATTCATTAGTAAAATGCACTGTACTGAATAACTGTATTGCATTGAATAACAATGGTTAATTGTATATTGCACAATGTAACGTGAAAATAGTATGTTAGAATTGTATTTTAGTTAGCAAAGTGTAAATTTAAGCTATTAGTAGGGTGTACCGTACAAAACCGCATACTATTGAAATGTTGTACCGTATGAATCAATTTATTAGTAAAGTGTACTGTATTGAATAACTGTACTGAACTGTATTGTATTGAATAATAATTTTAGTTAGCAAAGTGTAAAATTAATTTATGAGTAAAATGTACTGTATGAAATTGCATACTATTGAAGTGTTGTATTGTATGAATTAATTTATTAGTAAGGTGTGCTGTAATAAAATTGAGATTATTTTGACAAAATTGAGATTAACAAAATTGACAATATTTGACATTTTTACTTTTCAGCTTTTAGTCGAACAATTATGAAATGCTGAATCTACCAAAATTCTGAGATGAGTGTAACATTTCATGTGCTTTTTTTTACTACGTTATTTATACTGTGTTTAGTTTTTAAATTGATTTTGATAACATACATACTTAAAATCCTGGGCAACGCCGGGTACTTCAGCTAGTATATGTATGTATGTGTTATGTATATATGTATCTATATATATTTACGTATGTATATATATACACATATGTATGTCAAAATTTTGACTCATTTTAGTGTTTTTCTGATTAACTGTTTACTGCTTGCCCAAGCGGTACAGACTGGGTTTGGCGTGTTGCCAAAATTATAACTCGCGACGCAGGACATCTGAAATTTTTCTTTCCGGAGGACCATTATGGAGGAACGTAATCCTACGTTAAAATTCCTAAAGTATGACAACATTTTTAAGTTATCAGTTGTCTCATGAGAGCTTATAATCTTGTAAACTGTAAATCTTTTGAAGTGGAGAAATCAAAATTAAGTGAAGCAAACTAACCTGAAATACATCTATTGACTTCTGAAAACTAAGATTCGATCTAACTTTTTGCTAAAGAATTCGGTGCTCCTAGATTAGTAATTTGCACAAGGGTAAAACAGCATTCTAAGGATCCTCATTTATTAGACGTTTCTATCTAAAATTCTCCTAGTTTTGAGAATAATAAACTTTTAAAGTGTAAGCTCTGTAGAGGAAATTGGAATGGTTTTCTGACGCATTTCGCCTTGAACAGCCTTTACTATTATTTAACAATGAATAAGTACATGATCTGTATATATATATTTTGTTTAATATAAACCCTTTCATGTAGGAACTAAACCCTGGAGCCAACAGTCTGTCTTTTCTGTATATATATACCCTCGTATATTAAGTCAATCTTAATCAATATTTAGAAGTTTTAGAAACGATATCTTTTGTTCCTTTCTTTTCTTTCAGTGTATATTTTGGAAGGCCCATTTTGTTTGATTTCAGTTGAGTATATTGTGTGCCATTTGAAACTGACGAAGTGATTAACACCATATCGTATATTTTGACACGCTGTTATTGTAACACTGGCAAACATTCTAAGAAAAATGTGTTTGTTTGTTTTTTCTAGGGGACGACATTTTATCCCTTTTAAAGTCATTCTCAAGATGCTAGTAATAACACCTAATTGTGGAACATGGCTTTTTCTTCTAAGAAATAACAAACAAAAATAGTAACAAACAAACAAACAGGAGCATCTTTGAATCAAAATTAGAAGCCTTTATGCATTACTAGCATTATTGCCCGGAGTTGCCCGGGTAGATATATATAGATATAAAATTTTTGATGCATTCCATCAAAAAAATACTGGGCTGCACTCACCGCTCTTCATGTTCATCTGGCTAGACAGATTGCGCTTAGCGCGTTTCTACTCAAATGATATACAAACAATAAGAAAGAAAGAAACATTGAGCCTGCGGACCTTCGTCTGATTATACGTGTGATTTTATTGAGAATTAATAACACAGTGTTGCGTGATTCGTACGTTTGGATTGAATAAGTTTACTGTTTAATTATATTTGTTAGATACAGTTTAATTAGATTTAATTAGAAATAAGTTTTATAATTTACATTTGCCTTTATTATTTATTTTCCCCTCAGCCAGCTCTTGCGTTTTGTCAAATTAATGATATTTAGTCTAAGTAGTGCTAAAAAGGGAGGAGGGAACTCTGGAATTTTTCTATCCTTTTGACTGTCTTTAAAAAAAAATCGGTTTCCATTTTTTTGAATGCACAGATATCATTTTTCCTTTCAAACTTCTGCTTTTATCTTACATCATAACTCGTTGGTTCCCGTCAATACATGACGGCTAGATAGTAAATAAATGTACTAATACACAAATTATACACAACACATCATTGCCAAATGTTGAAAATCATAATAATGCGCAGAAACAAATTAATGTGTTTAAGGGGCCTCGTTCTTAGTGAGTATCTAAAGCCAGATTTAAAAATGTCACTGAGCATGCGCAGAAAGCAAATTTTTTAATTGTAAATTATCGCTAGTTAAACAGCGCGAAATAAATAATTTCCACCACGTTTAATTTTATATTTCACAAACATAATTATCATAAAAATAAAAATGGCAGAGAGATATCTAGACAGACTCCTCGGAATAAACGTGTTTATCATTAAAACGTCACTGAGCATGAGCAGAAACATCGATTTTCTAAAGCCAGATTTAAACATGCCACTGAGCATGCGCAGAAATCATTTTTTAATGGTAACTTATCGCTCATTAATAGAAATTGCGGTTACAAAAACCAAATTTGACAAATCTACAGATTACAATCTTTCGTTTAAGACCAAAATGAAGTAAATTGATGTAGTAGTTTTCTCTCACGGACTGCCTCAAAAGTCAGCTTAGCAACTTAAATATGTAGATGGGACACCCTTACCTTTTTCGGACTGATTTATTTCACATGTACTTTCATGTATATAATTTTTGAGTTAACAAGAAACAATATATATTTTTTCCAACTTTTTTCAGAGACAGAATACAGCACATCCTAGTATGATCACTATTCTCTCGGAAAACAAGAATACATGCAATACTTTGTGTTTCCCCTTTTGTTTCACTGAACGAAGCGGGCAGTAGATCTCAGATAGGTGTTTGCAAATGAAAAGGTTAGTCTAGATTGGTCGGAACTCTTATGGTGCATTCACATATAAACAGAGCGCATATGCAGTAAGCACCCCCCGACTCCTCTTGACACATTTTGGGGTCGATTAGTCACGTTCCAGGAGCGTGACTTATCAACCCTACCCGACCGTTCACTGTTGTCATTCGTGCTTGCGTCTTCCAGACATTCCCCCATTTAGAACCCCCCCCCCCAACGTCCCTCGTGTCTCTTTGATGAACTGTGAAAAGACCGCGCTGAGGGAGGGATCGCCGGAGAGAGCTGCAGTTGACGTCCCCTGCCCCATAAATAACTGTTGTCCCCGCAGAATTCTCTGCTGTTCTGCTTGTGTGTGGACCCCTTATTAGAAAGTTCGGGTCTCCTCAACGTGGCGGCTAAACTTAGGCGTCTTCTCAAAAGAAAACTGAAATATATATGATTATTTTTATCGTAACATGCAATATACACTTATGCCCGTTTTTCAACAGTTTATTCGTATGTTCACAAATTTTTATCACATCCATTAGATATATGTTTATATTCAACATATTTTTATGTATCGTATACGGTCGTTAGAAGCCCAAAATACACAGAGGATAAAAAAAAGTTCAAAGTTTAGGCAAAAGTTAAAGATGAGTTTTAAAAATTCAGTAAGTATGTAAATGGCGTGTCTTATGTCGTTTCGAAGCTGTCAGTCTACGAATGTACAGCTCTAGGGAAGATATTTAGAGTTGAAGGTTCGTTAATTCTATTCAAGTAAGTACTCCATAAAAAAGTACTTATTTTTTTATGAAGGCAAGTGATGAATATATGGAATCTCATGTATATGTAGTGTATCATAAGTATATGGTTGTAAAGGGTAAGTGCGGTATGAAGAGTTTAACTGCCCTTTCACAAACATTAGGATAGTAAACATGGGCAAGTAACTATAAAACTTATGCAGTGGCATTGAAGGAAACGGAATCTTTAAAGAAACACTGAAGATAATAAGAAGTTCATCTTCATTACGCGGCAAATAATGTTTCGACCTTATGCAAGGAGTTTTCAACAATTTTTTTTTCTATAAGGAGACGAGAAATAATCTTGATGAATCTCGTGTAATATAAAGTGTTCTTCAAGCTCAGATAGCGTACTGTCATTCTACCTTAAGGCTGCTGTGTACTAATCCTATTTGATTCGCCTATTTGCTTCATGTTAACCTATGGAGAAAATTTGTCTACTATTTACAGCTACATAAAAGCTGATAATCCAATAAAAATGGATATATTTTCAGATAACCTGAACATTTCTTCACCTTGCAACATGATTCATTTTATAAATTTCGTTCACCAAAGGAATTTACGATACTTTAGAACACCCTATACCAGATTTTTGTCCCGAATAACTTAAATTTTAAAATATTATTTGCATTCTTTAAAGGAAAAATGCTCCCAAGGTGAAAAATTTCGTTCTCTATTACGCAACACAATATTTTATTTTTTTAATCTTCCAATCCGAATCAGCAATTCTTAGACACGTTTTTCCCATAGGTTAATATCGAGGTGAGCAAATCAGCCTTAAGATAATTCTGTTCATAAAGAATTTTTGTACATAAAATGCAAAATATTCGTACAACTCTTTGAATACTTAAAGAAAAAATCATTGTATTGCTTCTTGCAACCTAGACCCAATATCACTCAGACCAAAAATTAGTAAATTGGACCCCTATGGCCCCCATCACTTACCCCAAAGATGCACAAACTTTTTTCGACCATGACCCATTTTCTTTAAATAAAAAATCACTCGACACCAGTGAAAATTTTCGGTACTATCAAATTTTTTTTAAAGTTAGAAAAATGTTAACCTTTTCCTTATAGGATGGGATAGCATGTATCCCAAGAATACGGGCCCAAGAATTAATATATATATATATATATATATATATATATATATATATACAGTCGAACCCCGATATAACGAATTCCAGGGGACCAAAGGTTTTGTTCGTTTTACCCGGTGGTTCGCTATATCCAAACCGCTAAGAAAAATGCTAGAGTTCACAAAATGAATAAATCATTAGTTGTAATGTGTATTCAAAAAATATTTATTAAATGATCATTAGTGAATTAAATCGACTAAAATCGATTACATTAAACTGACACAATACTAATTAACACACGTTTACTTTTGTCATGCACAGTACCTTATTGATTGGGTTAAGAACCAAATATAACATCAAGCTTTTTTTTTTCACCTCTCCCTGGTAACACTCCCCAACTCATATTATTATCATTATTATTATCTATATACACTGCTGGCCACCCAAATTGCAACACCAAGAAATGCAAGAGATATCACAACAAAATTGATTTTGTAGATAACATGTTGACCAAGTATCAAATGATTAAATTTATAGACTTCTGTGAAGTGTGGTTCCTGCCAAAATCAGTAGCCAGAGTAGCCGCCATTGTTGGAGATCACCGCTGCCACACGCCTCGGCATTGATTCAAAGAGACTTTGGATGAGTTCTTGGGGTACAGCAGACCAAGCAGCTTCCACACGTTGCCAAAGTTGATCTGCTGTGGCAGCTGGGGATGGAATCTGGGTCACTCGTAGAGCAACCATGGACCACATGTTTTCTATCGGCGAAAGATCCGGAGAGCGAGGCGGCCAGGGAAGCAATTCAATCTAGCGATTGACGAAGAACCGTTGGACAATGCGTGCCACGTGTGGTCGCGCATTATCCTGTTGAAATATGGCTGTGGGCAAGCCCTGAAGGTAAGAAAGGACAACTGGCTCCAACACCTCGGAGATGTAACGCTGGCTGTTTAAAGTACCGGCAATGCGTACTAGAGGTGTGCGAGAGTGTTATCCAATACCGTCCCATACCATAATACCCGGTGCAGGACCAGTGTGGCGGTGCATAACGCAGCTGTTCAGCATCCTCTCTTCACGGTGTCTCCAGACTCGAATGCGACCATCGTGGTGTTGCAGACAGAAGCGTGACTCGTCAGTAAAGACAATTTTATTCCATTCTGCCGTCCACATCCTTCTGTCATCGCACCATTGGCGGCGGAGACGTCTGTGGTTCTGCGTCAAGGGTAGACAAAGCAATGGACGTGTTGCGGACAGACCACTCTGCTGTAAACGGCGTCGAATGGTACGCGCAGACACTGCATGATGCGTTACAGACTGCATGTGCTGTGCTATGGTTCGTGATGTGACTGAGCGATCCGTCACTGCCATGCGCACAATTTGCCTGTCATCACGTGAAGTGGTGCGCTGAGGTGGATGCGATCGAACACGCCGGTCCGTCGTACCCTCCTGCATCCAACGATCACATATCCGCATTACAGTTGTTTGGTTTCGTCCAACACGACTACCGATTTCCCTAAAAGATAATCCACAATCTCGGTAGTCCACTATCCTTCCTCTGTCGAACTCGGATACTTGATCAAAAGATGATCGCTGTTTTCGTCGAGGCATAATTGATCGTTTTTTTGAAAAAACCACAAGAAAAACACAATTGCCGAACTTGAAATCGTCGAAATCTCCAAGCCTTAAATGGCGCTTTGAAGTGGCGCCACAGGCGCGCGTGATGTGCGTCTGCGCTGAAATTCTAATCATTTGCATATCTCACCTCCGCTAATGCATGTTGTAAATTTCATGTTATTTGCATGTTTCCTTCAGGGTGTTGCATTTACAGTGGCCAGCAGTGTATATAAAACAGTTCCGTAACTGACTCATTCATTCACTGATTGACTGACATACAACGCACAGACCAAACCGCTGGACCTAAAGGGCTGAAATTTTGCATGGCGATTCTTCTAATAGTGTAGGGGTGCACTAAGAAAGATTTTTCAAAAATTCTTCTTAGATTTTTTAAAATAAAATTTTTAAGCTGTTTTTTAAACTTTTTTACGTTTGCATTTAAAATAATACATTGAGGGTTATAAAATTTATATCACGAGAAAGATCATAAAAATTTCATCAAAATGAAATCTTTTTCGAGCCTTTACCTTGATTTTCTGATTTTTGGTGAATTTTTAAAGATTCATTTTTAGAATTTAATTTATTAAATGCTGATCACGTGATTTCTTTTTCTGGTACTTTAAATAAATTTATCATCACGTGCATAACAACTAAATAGACAAAAATGATATTCTTTTTCTTTGTAATGCAGCAGACGATTGGATATTATCCAAAAAAAATAAATATCCCTTACGATTTTTTTATAAATATATATATATATTACATCAATTGTATACATTGATCGTAGCATTTATTATAAATATATATATATATATATATATATATATATATATATATATATATATATATTGGCATTAATTGCATACATTGACCGTTGTATTTAATTTGAATGTACTCCGTAGCAAAGCGCGGGTTTTCAGCTAGTTATTATATATATAGATATCCACTTATTTTTGTATTCATCATTTTTTGCCTGTATCATAGCATATAACATGTTCGTTTATACTTCATCTTACCACTTCTACAAATTGAGGGTTGTGTTCATAGCACAAAATTTGAGGTAATTTTTTCTGCATCCCGTACAATGGGACTTTACTTTGAGGTTATATATATATACACTAGTGTAATTTTTTGTGACACTAAAAAGGTATTCACGCAGAGGACTGCAGCCTCTCCTTTTGTCTTTTTCGTCAGTGATGTTACAAGAAGTGTACCCACTGTTCGTATTCTATGTAAAGTAGTCATCATAAGAGCTACTCTTCATATTTTATTTTGTAGTCATCCACACATAGGAGCTACTCACCACTCAAAGCAGTGGCATTTTGTATATTCCCTCAACCTAAATAAATCCTCATCCTCAGTCACTTCATATATACATTGATATGCTATGCTATAAATATATATATTTACTCTATGTTATTCTTTTGATCTTCCTATTGTACTTTATTCATATAAGATTTTTAACCACTATATTATATTTTTTTAGGGGGTGTTGACCAGTTTTTCTTTTGTTGTCATGAGTTTATTTTTATTCACACTATACATTAATGAAATGCACATATCATTTTGGCGTTACGCCATTTATTTGTATCTGCTACAAACACGATTTCTTCTACTGTTTTGCCTTTTTTTTCTCCTGTGTTTGCGGGGGTGAATGTCGTAACGCTTTTCAACGCCTTATAAGCGCTTAAGAATAATCCAAATACTGTAATAACGATTCAATTTGTAAAAGGGGTGTAAACCGTACGCTTCCTTAATTTGTAGTTTTTCCCCAGACACTCTGGGTTTTTCTGAAAATGCATCTCTTTTTCGAACCAACAAAGCTGTTATCGGGAAGCAGTCACATTCTTGCTTAATCCTTTAATCCCCCAAAATCTGGCAAACTTACATTTGGCACGATAAATCACCCTTCCCCGCAACACGCAGAAAAGCAAATCTTTGTTCCCTAAGCTCCGCTCCAATGCTTGGCGGGCGCAGCTCCACTGCTTGGCGGCGCCAAATTCCACATCTGGTCAGCTCATCAAGACCACGTGATGTCGGGGACTCCAGCGGGAAAGTTTAACGACTTAAAGAGAGCGCCTTTTTCCAGCACCCGTGATGGACGCAGCGATGAGGAGCAGAGGACAACGGTTTCGCGGCCTAGCAGTTCCAGCAGCGGCCACTTTTAGCGTCCCAAAACTTCGACGCCCACCGGATCCGTAAAGGACAACATGGTTTTTTTGTCATGGCCTTAAGCCACCTGCATTTCATTTGTCATAATTAAATTAAACCCATAACATGATCACCAACCACGTTTTTCGACTTTTTTTTATTGTCACACCTCTTTGCTTTTTTTTCAGCGTGACAAGTTTAAATCTTCATAGTTATGCGGCCTTCCACCTTCATCTTTCGAGAACACAACGCAACCCACACAACAGTACAGAAACTCGAAATTTTCGAAAAGCAACGCCCACTTTTTCCCGTCGCAAAATGCTCAGCGCATGCGAAAACTCTAAAGAGCGTTGGAACGGTATGTGTATCACCAAAAACGGGCGCGTTATTCACGCCCAAAAAACATCTTTGCGAACGGCCAACAAAAAACCGATCGGCGCGCACGGAGGAAATTTCCATATGACAGGGACAAGACACCAATCACTGATGACAACAGAGATCGGACAAAAGAAAACTTTTATTTGGATTACACATTTTCCACATGGGTTTCATCACAGGCCGTTCACAGAGCTGTTTTTTGTGAGTGCAAAGAGCGTCCGTTTTTTGTGATACAACGTACCGATCCAACGCTCTTTAGGGTTTTCGCACGCGCTGAGTATTTTGCGACGGGAAAAAGTGGGCGTTGCCATTTGAAAATGTCGAGTTTCTGTACTTATAACCGTGAATAAATACCGTCTTGCTAGTTCGCTGCATGAGCGAGCAAGAAAAATCCGCAGAAGCAGCATTGCGTGTGTGCTGGACGCTTAATAAACACCAGAAGCCATTTTCAGACTCTGAGGTAGTAAAAAAATGCATGTTGGAAGTGGCCACGGCACTTTTTGAAGAGAAAAAGGATATTGTGGCCGCAATTCAAGGTATTCCATTGTTGACAAGAAGTAATACAAGAAGAACCGAAATTTTAGCTGCTGACAACAAAAGTAGTTTGCTCGAACTTCTGCGGAAGGCACCTTGCTACGCCATAGCACTTGATGAATCATGTGACATTGTTGATGATGAACAAATGTCTATTTTCGTGATATTTTTTGACATTGAAAGTAAAGCGTCCAGGGAAGAATTGCTAGCAATATTGCCGTTTAAAGGTAAGATTCGCAGAGAAGATTTATTCAAGACTTTTGATAAATTCATAACAAAATCAAATATTAGTTATGATAAAATGGTGCCCCTTTCAAGTGACGGGGCCCCAGCGATGATTGGTAAAGAAAAAGGATTAGTAAAGAGAGTCAGGGATAAGAATGCAGGCCTAATATCTTATCAGTGCATAATTCACCAGAGAGTCTTTTGTGGAAAACTTAGTGCTACTCTGAAAGAAGTAATGGGCAGCTTGGTCAAATTGATCAATTTTTTGAGGTCTCTTTCTGCTCTTCAGCACCGACAGTTCAAGGAGTTTCTTTCTGAATGTGATTGGGCGTATTCTGACTTACTGTAACACAACAATGTTCATTGGCTAAGTAAAGGTCAAGTTATTGAACGTTTCTGGTAAATAAAAGAACAAGTAACCTTTTTCTTCCAAAACTTGGATACGCAGAAAGCAAGGAATCACTCGGAGTTCATAACAAACGAGCGCAATATGCTAGTTAGCGCAATATGCTAGCTGTGGCTTTCCTGAAAGACATTCTAAAATATTTAAATGTGCTCAACACCGAGTTACAAGGAAATGGAAAATTAATATGTGATCTGATACAAAGTGTGTCTGCTTTCCGTCGCAAGCTGGATATCTTTGAAAAAGATATTGCGAGTCCAGAATTTATTCATTTACCAACAATTCTTAAATTTAAAAAGAAGAACTCTGATGAAGGCATTGCTGTATTTTTAAGGTTTATAGCAGATCTTGGGAAGGAATTTTCTGCAAGATTCCAAGACTTTGCAGAGATGAGGAAGCTGTCTCAATTTCTTAAATCGCCTTATGAAATTGCTGCAGCGGCAGAATGGACTAACGTGGCTGTGAAGTTGTTCAGTCTTTCAAAGCGTTTACTTCAAATGGAGATAATTGACTTGCAAGAAGATATTTCCTTGCAAATGTATAAAACTGCATCCACTGAAGAATTTTGGGATAAACTTGTTTAAGAAAAGTATGAAAATTGCAAAAAACAAGCTATCAACTTGGTTACTATGTTTGGCTCCACATATGTATGTGAATCATCTTTTTGAAAAATGAATTTTTTGAAGAACAAATATCGTTCGAGATTAGTGGACGCCCACGTTGAAGATACTATTCGCATTAGCTTTTCCCCGCGTAAACCCAGTGGCGCACCCAGGATTTTTTGTTGGCGGGGGGGGGGGGCGAGATGAACGGATAAAGATATTTATAATGCATAGGGGGGACCGAGATGAACGGATAAAAATAGTTATAATGCAAAATCAATATTGGTAATGCAATTTCTATTTCTTTGGGGGGCCAGGGCCGCTTGCTTGCCCCCCCCCGGGTGCACTACTGCGTAAATCAAACTATAAAAAAACTGGCTCAAGACCGCAGGTGTAATTTCACGTATTGTAAGTATTATGAGTTTTTTTCTGGACCTCGATAAAAAATTTTAATAGTATCCGGACCCCACTTAAAATTACTTGCCGACCCCTGCGTTAAAGTATTGAAATATATTTAACCAATGACAAACCTCCAAACGATTAGCAACGAAATTTTTAACGCCTATGATTGGTTTATTTCCGTCTTAGCGCCATCTTTCCCTTTACGCTTCCTCTACCGGACTCCTATGTAAACAGGCCCTTAATCTAAAATCATCCTAGTTTAATTATTATGTAATTGGTTTAGAGTTCTAGAATAATTCGAAAATAATAATTCTGCAGTAAATACATTTGGAAAAAAACTATGCAACAGTATTAAACGACTAGTATTTGAGATCTATGCCTGGTGAAAAACATTATCTGGCACGAAGTGAAAATAAATTTCTTGAATTATTTTGAGATTCTTCGCTGAAGATCCGTTTTCTTCGATGGCACGCCACGACTTTTAGCTACTTGCGTAGGTCAGCTATCCTAATGTTTCTAAAGGGGCAATAAAATACTTAATGGCGTTCTTCACATTTTATGACTTTTAAGTTTGAATTCGAATGACCTTGTGATGTAGTTGATTCAGATTTATGATACTATTCTCAAATGATGTCCTATAGTAGATATACCTATAAAAAAATATATGCTCAACAATATTGGACAAATTGCTTTTGAAATATACAGGGTGGTCATAAAAAACTTTGCCGATATATGGACCTCTAGCGGCCGTTCCGTTCAACCGATCGAGACGAGATTTTAGATATAGTGATTCAGAGGTATGAGCTCGGGATTCTGTGAACGGCAACAAAGTGGCGCTCACGGTTACGGTTATAGGTATAGAAACTTGAAATTTTCGAATGGCAAAGCCCGCTATTTCCCGTCGCAAAATGCTCAGCGCATGCGAAAACCCTAAAGAGCGTTGGAATAGTACGTGTATCACAAAAAAAAAATCGGACGTGTTATGCACGCACAAAAAACAGCTCTGCGAACGGCCTGTGATGGCACCCATGTGGAAAATGTGTAATCTGAATAAAAGTTTTTTGTTGTCCGATCTGTGTTGTCATCTGTGATTGGTGTCTTGCCTCTGTCATATGGAAATTTCCTCCGTGAGCCCCGATCGTGTTTTTGTAGGCCGTTCGTAGAGCTGTTTTTTGTGCGTGTATAACGCGTCCGTTTTTTGTGATACACATACCGTTCCAACACCATTTAGGGTTTTCGCATGCGCTGATCATTTTGCGATGGGAAAAAGTGGGCGTTGCCATTCGAAAATTTCAAGTTTCTGTACCTATAACCGTAACCGTGATCGCCACTTTGTTGCCGTTCCCAAAATCCCGAGCCCATACCTCTAAATAACTATATCTGAAATCTCATCAATCAGTTGAATGGAAAGGCCGCTTGAGGTCCATATATCGGCAAAGTTTTTTCATGACCACCCTATATTATGTCAGCCGGAAAGATCTCATACACAATCAATTAAGGCAGTGGGTCTTAACCTTTTCAATAGTCAACACCCCCTTGAATCGGAAAATAATCTCTAGCACCCCCTTGAAAAATGTGTTTCTATTTTATTTTTATTTAGAAGAAGACATTTATTGCAAGATAATTTATTTATTGCATAAAAAAATTAATGCATTTACAATACATATTATAATACTAGCTGAAAACCCGCACTTCGCTACGTAGTAAATTCAAATTAAATACAACTGTCAATGTATGCAATTAATACCAAAAAAAAAAATTAATATACATATTTATAATAAATACGACGATCAATGTATACAATTCATGTAAAAAAAACAATATATTTATAAAAAAAAAGATCGTAAGGGATATTTTTATAGACAAAATAATGTAGAAGAAAATATTCGAATTAAGTGTAATAGGACATACTAAAGAATATAGTACAGTTTGAGGAACATAATATCTTTTATTGTATTTTAATATTTTTTTGGATAATGTCCAATCGTCTGCCGCATTAGCAAGAAAAAAGATTTTTTTTTCGTCTATTACGTTGTTATGCACATGACTATAAATTTATTTAAAGTACCAGAAAAAGAAATCACGTGATCATCATTTAATAAATTAAATTGTAAAAATTAATCTTTAAAAATTCACCAAAAATCAGAAAATCAAGGTAAAGGTTCGAAAAAGATTTCATTTTAAAGGAGTTTTTATGATCTTTCTCGTGATATAAATTTTATAACCCTCAAATTATTATTGTAAATGCAAACTTAAACGAAGTTACTAAAACAGCTTAAAAATTTAATTTTAAAAAATCTAAGAAGAATTTTACAAAAAATCTTTTTTAGTGCACACCTACACAATAAGAAGAATCGCCTTGCAAAATTTCAGACCTTTAGGTCCAGCGGTTTGGTCTGTTCGTTGCATGTCAGTCAGTGAGTCAGTCAGTTACGGAACTGTTTTATACAGTGTTGGAAATTGATTTATGAAAACATGATTTTTTAACAAAAACTTCTGTATTATTCATTAAAAATGAATGAAATTTTGTACATTATACATGCTATGTATAACAAATGATTTACAAAAATAAAATTTCATACATAATAATATACAAAACATAAGGTAAAAAATTAGATTTTCGTAACATATAAACATGGAAATTGATTTATGAAATATCACATTTCATTGGCTATTCAGAAGTAATGTGACAAATATTTGCATAAAACAAAGTAACGTGACATTCGCAGTAGACATAAAAAGCGTTTCTTATTGGAAGCAATATGTTTCAGTCATACTTTTCGCGATGGGTAAACGAAAGGTCTTGCTTGAGGACGAAAGAGCCAAAAACGATGCATATCTAGAATGTGGAATATTTGTTCCGGAAATTAGTAAATTAATTAAAATTTTAGTTGGTGTGATATATAACTATCGAAAAGATTCAGCAAATTATGACAAAAATTTTAACAAAAAAGGTAATCCACGTTTAACTAAGATGCAGAAAAGGGAGATTCTTCAACTTCTATCAAAAATCGGCCACAGTTAAAAGCAGATTTATGCAGATCTATCCCTTTCTGTCACTTCTAGAAGAGTTAGGCAAATTTTACATTCTTCATGGAGCTTGAGATGGTCGAAGATGAAGTCTGGAAAAATACTTCTGCGTCACAAGCAGATGCGTTTTCAGTATTGCGAGAAGTACATGGCAATGGGCGACAACTGGAAGAAGGTCATTTTCTCCGATAAAGAGAAATTTAATTTGGATGACCCCGTTGGTTTGAAGTATTACTGGGGGGGACCTCCGAAAAGATCCGAAATCTACATTCAGCAGAAATTTTGCTGGCGGAAGTTTGATGATTTACGCAGCGATTGCTTATGATGGCAGAAGTGAAATTGTATTTTTAAATGGTCCCCAGAATTCATTTGATTACAGCTCAGTTTTAAAAAATTCCTTTCTTCCATTTGCGTGACATTATTATAGTTTAGATTACATCTCCATGCAAGACAGTGCAAGTATTCACACTTCAAATGCAATGAAATATTGGTCTGACGAACAAGATATTGATCTTTTAGATCATCCACCTAATAGTCCTGATCTGAACCCCATCCAAAACGTTTGGGGACAGCTTGTTCGAATGGTTTATGCAGATGGGATGCAGTACACATCACTTGTAGAATTGAAAGCTTCAATCTGTCAAAACTGGAAACTAATTGATCACAAGTACATTCAAAATCTTGTTTTATCAATGCCGTCTAGAATAAAAGAAACTTTAACGAAGAAAAGTGGCATTACTATCTTTTAATGTCAATGAAATGTGATATTTCATAAATCAATTTCCATGTTTGTATGTTACAAAAATCTAATTTTTGACCTTTTGCTTTTGTTTATTATTATGTGTGAAATTTTATATTTGTGACTCATTTGTTATATATAGTATGTATAATGTATGAAATTTCATTCATTTTTAATGTTTATTAAAGAAGTTTTTGTTAAAAAACCACGATTTCATAAATCAATTTCCAACACTGTATATATAGATTACATATAAAACAACATCTACATTTTAATGGCTACGTTGTTGTTTTTTGTTCCTAATAATCCTTTTAAAACGAGGATTTTTTTTTTGAAAGAGCCAAGCGTAAGTCATCAACACGGTAAGGAGAAAGAAGAGGTAGCGTTTGTCTGATTTAAGCCGTGTAGGAGTGCGAGAGAACAGAATAAGGCAGGTATCTTATAAGCGGTTAAGAGGTAATTTTCATCTAAAATTTAGAACCTTTTCTCGCACCCCTAGAAATGCTCTCTCGCACCACCAGGGTTGCCCACACTCCCGGTTAAGAACTACTGAATTAAGGGAACAAGGGACCTTCAACTTCGAATTTTTTTAATTTTCAATTTTTAAATCTATATAAAGAGAGAGAAAAAGATATATTCTATTTTACTGCATTGAAGACCCTTACAATTCAAAATAAGTATATTTCGGCAGAATAATATCTGGTTTTCATAAAAAAATTTCAAAATTTTCCAGCATTTCTCAAAATGCTCCATGTGCATTCCAAATCCTTTAAAAACCTTCAGTTTTTTAATATACGTTTACGTTATTTTTAATACGTTACTTTTTATACGCTATTTACACGTTATTTTTTAAAATACGTAATATGTAAACATAATTTTGCAATGTTGTTTTTTGTATTAATCCAAAAATATAAAAAATTATTTTTTAATCTGCCTGTTGTTTTTTTTTTATGTTTTTGAATGTTTCTTGCTTTATTTTATGGTCTATAAATTTGAAAAATATTTTTGATTTCAAAGAATGAGGTACAGGTTTATGGAAAGCACTTCAATTATAACAATCCTGAGAAATTTGGAAGAAATCAGAAAAAAATGAATACGCATGGATCATTTTGAAAAATGCTAACTTTTTGAAGATTTTTTTTGAACAACAGGTCTTATACTTCAACAAAATCCACAACATTATTTGTGAATTCTAAGAGTCTTCAATTTATTATAAAAGAATATTAATTATTCTAATTTTGTATATGAGAGTAAAATATTTAAAAAAATTTTAAGAAAAAGGTTAAAGGTCCCTTGTCCCTTTAAACAGAAAGATTTAAGTATTTCAAAATCAGCGTCAGGGACAAACGACAAGAGGATTTGAGAGGGATTTGAAATTAATTATTTTGAATTGAAGAGCTTCAAAAATTGAGGAAAGAATTGAAACGATTCTTTTAAGACAGTGACGCAACCACGGGTGTGGGAGAAGAGGGTGTAAAGTCAAAACTTCCAGGGGTCTAAAAATCGGTAGAGGAAAAGGTAATTCCTAGGGAAAATTTTAC